>JAJJMC010015296.1:1734633-1800314 GCA_023531435.1 Papaver californicum
TCAAACAAACAAAAACCGAAAACAACACAAATACTAGAATCCAAATTATAGTTGTCCAGGAATATTTACGGTTGGGTGTTGGCTGAAAACCCAACCGTAAGTCTGCCATAAAAAAAATGTCAGTTTTACGGTTTGGTTTTGACTCAATAACCCAACCGTAAAACTGACATTTTTTCATATTGACAGTTTTACGGTTGGTTTTTCAGCCAAAACTCAACCGTAAATAATCATTTGTTTTGTTTTTTGACTTGATTTCTTCTTTACTTGGTTTCCAACTTGAAATTTTTGTAAATAAAACATGAAATTTAGCTAGACAAATTTAAGATGAAATTTTTTTCATACATTCTAACTAAAGTTATAATACACCCACAAAAAAAACCCACCTTAGTTTGATGCAATTGTTATATATAAACATAGAGTTAGGGAGAAGGAGGAGGGGTATGTCGATCAATTTGAAAAACTCTTTTTTTGGTCGAAGAAAAACGAGTACGAGGACCAGCACGACCGCCACGAGCACGAGCACCAACACGACCTCCACGAGTAAGAGCACCACGTTGCACATCCTCAGCTTCATCATGTGTCTCTTCGTCACTTGTACCGGCTCCACTCCTCTTTAAGCTTCGAACCGTCTCATCTTCGTCTGCTTCATGAAGCTTCCAAATTTTGGCTTGCAGGTTCTTTAATTGGTCAAACATCATCACATCACCTCTACTTAGGCATGGAGTCATAGACTCTGCCAATGCAAGTGCTTTCTTTTTGACCTTATTTTTATTCACATATGAAAATAAATGTTGGTTGAGTCTTTAGTAATAAATCTTAAAAACATTAATAAAAAAAGTAATTTACGTACCAAATTGAAATATGTTTTTTTCCAAACATCCATGACACCATTTCTGTGTTGTTTCCTTGAACCCTTTGAAGTATTCTCATAGATTTTGGATCAATGTTAATGACATTTGGATGACCAAAATGGCGATACCAATCCAAGTAATCTTCTTCAGCCTCTTCTGTGCTCGGAGATGGATTTACCTCCTCCCTTTGGATTTGGTATTCCGGTTGATGGCGGTTGTTCCAAACCGTGACCAAAGGCGTTGGGATGTAGTTGAGCACGATGCTTGGGCCTTCGATCATGGATCCATTCACACACAATTTTAAGGCTTCGTATGTTACCTTGGTTTGGACATAGCCACATTGGCGGAGAGTTCGACGGGGGTTGCACATCACGAACCCAAACGGATGGTACAAAGGCCCGTTGTAGCCAGACAAGTTTGATAATTGACGTAAATCTTCAAATACTCCATCATCATCTATGTCAATCTTCACATAAGGATCAAAAACAACATCTTCAACGGTGAAAGCATCAAGTTGACTTCTCATCGTTGCTATCTGCACTTCTTTATACTTTGACTGAGTACTGGTGAATATGAATTTCTTTCCGGTAGGTCCAGTAAAATCACCGTTCCACTCCGTCTTAGGAGCCAGGCTCGGAAAGTGATCATAGACCCATGCCTATGAAGATAATAAATATTAATATAAGATAATGCGCAATAAAAAATCTGAATTTAAACATTGAAATTCCAACATTAAATTACCTGAAGAAGACCAGTATTCCCGGCAATCTCAGTTCCTCTAACCCTCGAAGCTTTTCTAAGGTTGGCAAGTAGGTAAGCGAGGGTGGAAGTTCCCCATGAATACTCATGCGTCTTCTGGAGATCCTTCAACCACTGTAGAAAGTGAGCGTTGACCCTATTTCCTGAGTTGTCAGCGAAGAAGATGGTACCAAGCATATATAACAGATACGCCCTGGCTGTACGCATATATCTAGTTTCATCTATGACGGCCCCATCCTTTTCCAATTGTAGGGTTCCTCCAAACTTCTCCCTCAGACTATGCAACAAGATCTTCTTGGTCATACCTAAACCTTTCTTCGTTGCTTCACCCGGTTTATCTCCAGCAACCAATTTAAACTCTAACTCGGCTTCTGTCTTCTCCCATCCAAGTGTGTATTTGACAAGGACACAAAGATCACTCCAAGACATGTTGTTGTCAAAATCTTCATACACGGATTTTCCTTCAACTTGTAAGTCAAGAATTGACTTGACATCATACGGCGTTATTGTCATCTCGCCGAATCGGAGATGAAACGTATCGGTTTCAGGACAATAACGTTCCCAGAAGGCTGTGCAGGTAATATTGTCATATTCCAACATAGAATTGGTAATTCTAGGAGCTAACCATGTACCATTTACGAGAACATGAACGACTTTACATTCTTCATCTAACGGCCAATGTTGAGCCCTTTGACGAACCAATTTCTTCACGGCCTGTGTATGATCCTACAAAGAATAAAAACAATCTTTTTTAACTTGAATTTATACAAACGGAAATTTAACAAAACAAGAGAAGTTTTTAGATTAATACCCTAGTCTCAGCAACTTTGTCAGCCCATGAATGCGGATAACCAAATAATATTATAGACCTGTCTGGGGCCTCACCCCAAGGTCTTCCATTCCTCTTCTTAGGCAACAACACGTCTTTGCCTTTGGGAATATGTTTGCCTTTCGGTTCAGGCTGCTTCCTTGGATTGGGTTCCTTCCTTTGAGGTTCAGTAGAAGCAACAACAATTTCTTTACATTTTTCTTGAGGGACAAATTATTCTATGTCCGTCTTTTCTTCATCACATTGTTGCTCTTGCGTTGGTTCTCTAATCACAAGAGCACCTCCACTGAACACCGGTAGATCTTCAAAGTCTTGAGGTAGTACTTGTTGAGTAGAGCTACCACCCCCTACCTCAAAAGTCGTTTTCTTCTTATGGTTCTTTCTCAAGCCTCTATTATCTACCCCTAAATGAACTCCGTGGCGAGGGGTTGGAGTGTGAGAAATTGGTGTTAAATTATTACCCCTCTTCTTCCTACAACATACAATCAATACAAGTTAGATAATTTCCAAGCAATTCAACTCAAACAAAAAAAACAATTCTTACATTCAGAATTTTTTACGGTTGGGTTACACATATCGAACCCAACCGTAAAATAACATCTTCATCTCCTTCATTTTTATTTACGGTTGGGTTTTTTTAATAACCCAACCGTAAAATGTAAAAGAAACCAGTTACGGTTGGGTTCGAATGGAACCCAACCATAAGTTCTTCAGAACATACATTTACGGTTGAGTTTTCCAACGAACCCAACCGTAAATTGTTCTGTAACCAAATTTTTTTTACAATAACAACAATCAAATAAGAAAAACAATCACTTTAGGGTTCTAAAAATAACATGGGTTTTGTTGAATACCTTATATACACCATTTGTTGTGGTTTCGGAGTTTGATTTTGATTATCACCACCGATTTGTTCTTCAATCTCTTGATTAGGTTGTAAAATTTGATTTTGATTGACATCACTACTACCTTTTACACCTTTAGTATGATTCTTCATCACGAATTTTAGAGTTTAATCGACGAAGAATTTTTCAAATCGACGATGAATTTCGATGGAGAAGAAGAGTTGAACTGGAGAAGGAGTAGATACGGTTGGATTTTGAATAGGTTTTGAATTGAAATGAAAATGTTTTGTTTTGTTTAGGTTTTAATAGATTGAAGCGTAACATGGACATTTAACAAAGCCCATGTGATACTCCCTAACGGATTATTAGATCATCCTGAATCCATTTACAGCCCCTCTATCAAACTTACAACCCCTATGTAAGGTTTCTAAATTTATACATGTGTGAAATTTTGTGACCTTTTAACTCCCGGTGGTCTTGCATTAGTATTTAGTACTGATATCCCAAAAAAATCAATCGCTCTATATGAACCGTTTTTTTTAACAAGGTAAAAACCGTGTAGACATAAGAAAAATGGACCCCATCCTTAGGAAAAATAGGGGTCCTATTTTTGGGGTTTGTTTGATGCGTGTCTAACCGAGAAAGTCAAATGAGAAGTGGATTGAATGGCTTGGGATCGCTGTAGATTGGGTTAGCCAATATGCCTCCCATGTAGATTATAGCTAGTAGACCATAAATTATTTAACACACCATGATTCAATTCACCTTTTTTGGCTCAGTCTTAAGTGATTATTATATACGGACATAATGCTTAGTGGGTGCAGTTGTCTTTGTTTGTTGCAGCTACTGTATGGCTGTTGTTTGCTGCCATTGCTGCCAATTCAGTATTTTCATTCGTTCTATTTAGGCGATGGTTTGAAGTTTTTTTAGAATTAAGAATTAAAAAAATATATGATTTTTTTTTATTTATATCATTAAAAAAAATCTTCAGACATTAATTATTATTAATATATTTAAAAATAAATTTATAGTTCAAAGACAAAATGTTAAGATATCATTAGGAGTTTATGGTAAAATATAAAAACTATCAAGTAATATGAAATAAAAAAATAATCCTAAACCCTCGTCTAAAACGGCATAAAAAAATTATAATAAACACCGTAATATTATTCTTCAACCAGGCACATGTATAGGTTAACTTTTAGGATCGTATTAAAGATAGAAATGGCAATGTCAAGCAAGTTGGGACCAAGTTTATACACATTCCATATGATGACTTCATGTTGATTATGGGACCAAATTTATACACATTACATATGATGACTTTATATTGATTATGTACTTACTTCATTAAGTTGAATCCAGAGGATCATTCTTTACCGAGAATGCGGATCCCGCATCTGATGCACAATCCTTTGAAAATTTTGGTTATAAGGAATCTACAAATCATAATGTGAACGTATTTAGATAGAGAAGGGAGGGAACATAATGACGACTGGATACGTGGTGAGCGGTTTGGAAGGTGAAGTGTGTCACCACAGACTTCTTCAAAAGAATGAACGAAAGGTTCGAATGAGCGGTTTGGAAGGTTATGATTACTATAAATTATCTGTTTATGTTGGTGGTGGTTAGGTGATATGGAATAAGAAGCGGTTGCATTTGTAAATTAAACTTTGTTACTATAGTTAGAGATTATTATGATCAATGCCAGGCAAAGAGTTGATGATTTTAGGATTATTTATTAGTGTGTTTTTTTTTGCTTAGTTTTTATGAATGCTTATGATATTAGTTGATGTGGATATAAATTTCTTTTATTATTTTTATTGCAGTATTGTGTATTTTAAACTATAGTTCATGTGGATATTTATTGATGTTTTAAAAATGTTTTCGATTTTACAATGTGGTGGGATGGGATACTGGGTGGGGATAAAAATAAATGATTTTTTTTATTAATTACTGATGAATATATTACAGTTATACGTGTAAGTGATAAGTGTATAATTCATATGATTTTAATTTTAAATCCGTATTAATATTTTCTATAATTTATATATATTATTTGTTATTATGATTGTTCTATAGTTTATGTTTCTGTTAGGTGAATCATCCAAAAAGAATGTTAGAACGAGCAAAGAAGTGAAACACTATGAATGAAGGAGGATCCAAGATCAAATTCTAATTATTCGAATCCATGAGTTTTTATCATTATCTTGAATAGAATTCAAAGACGAAGCCAACGTAAAAAGAACGAGGTCATTCTGAGTTCGTATGAAGAAGTTATGAGAAAAAACGGTGAAACCAACTTAGATTTGGTTTTTGTTGGGCCTGTTTTGGGCCTTCGAAGGAAGAGAAAGAAGGGATACGTTTTGGGCTTTCCTTGAACGTGAAAATAAGGGTTTTTGTTGGATTTTGAGGAGGTTAAGTGTCCTAATTGGATAGGGATTAAGAGGATGTGTTAGTATTTGAGGAGGTTAAGTTTTCTACTTGGATAAGAGCTTTTCAATGGTAAATGTGAGTGTTTCATATGTGGCACTCTATACAAGACATATCTCTAGAATTATAATCTATATATGTGATTACAAATTGTCTAAATACAAAAGTAGAAAATAAACATCTCCAACCCATAAGTTTCTTAAAAAAAATCCTTATATATGTGTCATTTAATGATTGATTAAAATCATTTTCATTTTTATTTTTGAATGTATTTTAGTAAAATATGATGAGTTGGAGGGAAAGACATCCTCTAGATGAATGTCTAGAACTTGACATTCACATAGAGGATGTCTAATCAAATTTAGGCCATGTCATCCACACATTGATTGAAGAGGTTAGGGTTGGAGAAAGATTTTAGAAAAAATAAAAGTGTTTCCTATGTGGATTTTGACATTTCCTCTCACATACATTCTATTGGAGAAGCTTTAATGATCAAAAGGAGGTGAAAATATTTGATGGTTATCCGGTTTCCTTGTTGGATAGGCATCAAGAGGAGGTTAAAAAAGCTTATATGAAGGGGAGCCTAGATACAACTTTCAAAAAAAAATTATCTATATCTTAAACCTAGGGTTTACCCCTTTAGGAGAAAACCAAGATATTTCTTCTTCTTCCTTGTATTATGAGTAGCTAATTTTCAATTGATTACAGATGAATTCACTGTTCTTAGCATGAAGCTTTATTGGTTATACGAATTTTGGAGTTTCAATCATTGTCGTTTGTTTTCACTACATCTAGGGTTTATGATTGATTTCTAGATTGTTCAAATGTACAATTGGATTAATCTATTGATTCGTTTAATGCTAGTAGAAGCAAGGGGATAAGTGTAATAGTCTCTTAATTCTCAACAGAAGTAGGAATCCCAAGACCTTGCAGAGAGATTCTGTGGAGTAATCACGAGTGAATACAACACCAACAAGTGAACCTTGAGCTAAAAGTTTAACTACTGGGATCAACCTAAATTCACAAAGCTTAAATCATTCGATCGGGTTACACTTTGAGTGAACTACTACTTGGTGGTTTAGACGAATAGAATCTGATAGTCGAGAACTTCTGTGTCCAGTGAAAATTTTAGGGATAACATTGATCTAGATGTTATTCTACGGTTGGTTCTAACGAAAGATAAATAAGTATACTACTTGAGTTAACCTTTTGGTAACAACGAATGACTCCCTAATCATCTTCCTTTCTTATTATATTTTTTATTGTTATTTTTTAGTTAATTAATTCACGAATCCCCCTTTTTAGCATTAATTATTGTTTGCTAATCTATATAACATATCAATTACACAACTCTTTGTGGGAACGATCCTTATTACCGCTATATTACTAGTTAATTAGTGGAAAATATATTGGTTAATTTGTTGCACTTACGACACGCATCAATAAGATACTTGACACACATTTTAGTGTGACTTTAATTAATTTAAGTCACTCTTATTAAAAAAAAAACATATCCACACATGACATATATAAGTGTGACATTAAATAAGAAGTGACATATATCTGTATAACCAAACGTCTATTTTTGTATAGTGGTTTTGTGGGTTTTATTATCCACTATCGAGTCAGGCAAACTCAGAGGTTTGGAATAGCATGTCTTGCATTGAGCAACCCAAGATGACACTAGAGTTGTTCCATATTGTACATCCACTCTTTCATCCATCTACTAATTTTTTTATAAATATACCAGATTCTATCCTATAAATTTTTATGTTTTGGAGTATACTTAGGACGATTTTATCCTGTAAATTTTTATTCTCAAACCCAAAACCCCAACTTTTTAATTTTTTTTAATCCATAACGTGTTTTATAATCGTGTTTGTGGCGATACTATAGAGTTTAAATACTTTGGTTTGATTGAATAGATCTGGCTTATGCAATAAAATATCTATACCAACTATAATGTTACGATTTATCAGAATTTCTATACTTTTGTCTATGATTAATCATAATATAAATTATGATGGAGGAAAAGAAAAGTTAGTCAAAGTGTCAAACAAGATATGATCAAGGAAAAACAAAACAAATGTGAGAAAAAATTCAACAAATGGTAGGTTTTAACCGAGAAAAAAAACCCAGAGGGTTTTGGTTACTCATATTAATTAGGTTCACTAACATTTGATTTTCAAATGGAGGTTGTATTTAAGCATAGGTTGTAAATAGTCATTCCCTTGTAGAAAGGTACCAATAGGTAATAAATATATGCTCAATATGCTTTATGTGTTAACGAAATTGATGTTTGGTTAAATTGTCGTAGACTATTTAATGGTTCTTTAAAGAAAAACAAACGGATGATGGGGGACATCAAAGTTTAGTGGATGGAATATATAAAAAAAACACATTTAAAAAACTTAAAGAATCTTCTGGTAGCCTCACAAAATTCCATATAAGCAACTAAAATCCTTCTTCTTTTCTATCACAGAACCCTAACTGCTCCAAAAAATTATGTTATTCTATCATAAAACTTTAACTTCTTACAAAAATAAAAAATAGCTCACAAATCCATGGATTCCCTCTCCAGTACTAGATTCTTCCTCACACTACTATTTCTCAAACACAAAGATCAGCATATCAAACCCATGATCTTTACCTTTCACAGAAAATACGAAATTTCATTCAAGTCCCTCAAATGTCATACTTCCAAGGAGGATCTTTCTCACCCCATAGTAGATGAAAGTAACGTTTTTCCTAAGAAATCTATTAAGATACCCAGTGTTCATGTGAGTCATAAAAACTTTGGTAATGAAGTCGACATGAGGCTTATAGAGTCACAAATGACGAGATTGCCAGAGTCCAGATCATTCTTGAAGATGATGACGAGTATGAAGAAGCCCGTCAGGTCTTCACACACCAAAAATATAGAAAAATTTGCAATATTATTATTCATTTGGATAAGTCATTTGACTGTTGTTGCCTAAAGGCGGTGAAAAAACAAGGAGTAATGCATAATTCGATTCCCAAGCAGGTTAGTGATGAGAATGAAGAAGAAGTGTGTAAGGAGTAGTAAGGTGGTGAAATAATTTCCTTTGGTTGGGTGATTAGGGTTCTTAAATCTCTGTTTGTTTTAGATGGTGAAGGTTAGTGATGAGAAGGAAAAAGAAGTGTGTAAGGAGTATTAACAATGGTGAAATAATTTCTTTTGGTTGGGTGATTAGGGTTTTTAGATCTCTGTCTGTTTTTTTTTCTTCTAATTTTTCAGTAGTTTTTATTATTTATATTTTACGAGTATAATTATCTTTATCCCACGTTGAAGGTGAATGAAATTGTGACGAGTACTGAAATGTTTATTTCTTTTGGATAGTAATTATCAAGGTTTTTTGATCTTTGTGTTTTTTTTCAAGTAGTTTTTTTAGTGGCGAATCCAGAACAATAACTTAATATGGGCATGTTTTATTCTTGAAGATCATAATCAAGAATGTTTATAACATATAACGACTGTAGAAAAGATGATTTTGATGTTCAAACTCATTAAAAACATATAGCATTTCAAACTTGCGTTTTTAATATGATTTATGCAAAAAAGAAAATTCATATCATAAGAAATTGTGGCTTTAACACATGAAATACATATTTATTTTTAACTTATTATTAATGCACATAATAAACATACTAAGATAATATAAACACGTTAACATGGACGAGTTTTTGATAATTTTTTGAACTGTTGTTTTGGTAATACTTATATATTAATAGAATATACTACTAACAAATATTTATATGTAAAATTTTTTTTTTATATCATTAAAGAAATATTGTATAAAAAAAATTAAAAAAAATTATACCATAAATTTTGTATATATAAATCGAGAGTATGAGATAAGAGGAAGTTGGGAAGAAGTTGATAGTGTCATAGACTGAGAGGAAAAAATATTATACCCATTTTAAACTCTAGTAGGTTAATTTTCATTCATACGAGCAAGCAGTCTAGACTTGTTATCTGGTACAAACTTACGATACATCTCACGAATCAACTTTGACCAAGTAGTAATCTCTTGTGATCCTTCTTGTACTTGCAGAATTTGAAGATTGTTCCACCATAATAATGCATAAGACTTGAAGCAAGAAACTGCTTGTGTAACTCGTAGTGCTTCGTCTTTTACATTCTTTTTTAGTGAATATGGTATTTCCTCCTTGACCCAATCAAAGAAAGTATAAATTTTCAAATAAACCCCACAAAATTCCGGCAACTCATCACTTCCAATTGTGCAATTCAAAGTAAATTAAAATACTCTATATATGGTTCATATAAATTGGAAACTAGAAACTATTATAAAAAAGTTACTTGAAAATAAAATTAAGGAAAAAAAAAATTTCCCTGGAAAAATAAGAATTGAAATATACTAAAAATCCTTAATTTTATGTTGGTTTTAGTAATTAAATAAAATTTTAAATACGGGTATATTTTTATTCTCAAGAATTTTATGGGGCCTATAAGATTGGTTTAAAACTACAAGTAACAACAAATATACAAGTATTTATTAATTTCAAAATCTTATGAGGGCATGTGACCCTATATGCCTCCCTTGTATTCGTCCCTGTTTTTTTTTCTTTCTTATTTTAAAAGTGTTGTCATGCTAATTTCAGTTTAATGTAACCCGAGAAACAATATTATAAAATGATTATGGAATCACTGTGTCTTTATCTTTTACTAAAAATCGTCTTTCTACCCAATGTAAGAGATCATGAAGGGTTTGTTTAGTAATACTCTATCTCATTGAAATGTCTTTATTTCCCTATACTCCCTCTGTGTGAAATCGACTTAATTTTATATGAAGCTGAAAATGGTAGACTTAATTTTATATGAAGCTGAAAATTGTAAATCTTAAGAGACATATAAGGTCAGAGACCCACATCAAGAAGCAATTCAAAATTTAAAACCCTAAAAACATTCTCCATATGATATCAACTTTATTTCCCTTATACCCTTTGTGTGGAATCAACTCAATTTTGTATGAAGCTAAAAATGGTGAAGCTTGAGAAACAAATAAGGTCAGAAACTCACATCAAAAGCAATTCAAAAATTAAAACCCTAAAATCACCCTCCATTTGATATAAGTTTAATTTCTCTCAATTTTGTATGAAGCTGAAAATGGTAAAACTTAAGGGGTAATGTCACACATATATGAAAAATCGATTTAAATTTTTAAGACCCTAATAACATGTTATTTGCCGACAGCTCGTCCTTGTTCAAACTCCCAGCAAAAGCAATTTAAAATTTGCTCACCCTTGCACCATGGCATTTAACGGTAGGCCCCAATATACTGCATAGTTAAAACTACAAATCTTCATTGGAAACCTCATATAGGCGTTGTTTGGTATGATTATAGATAATCATACTGAAAAATAATTATGTTATTAATCATTTTTTTAAATAAATTTTAATAAACATATTTTTAGAATAATTGATTATCTTAAAAAAATGCTCTCAAAGAGGAGAGGAAAAAATGATAATTTAAGACTTTTTTTTAGTCCACTATTATTTTTTTTTGTCTTTTTCTTGATAGTTTAGAGAGGATAAGAAAAAAAAGCCCAATTCAATTTGGTTAAAAAAATGATTATGATAATTTTTATAAATATTTTTTTCCAACTTATGAAAATAATGAGTTTTTTCAATTATAATTAAAATAATCATTTATTATAAATTTTAACAAACGCATATATAATGGATTATGGGCTCATAATCCCTTATAATAATGGTTGACAAACAGTCCCATAGGGGCTGTTAGAAATTATAGAGGGGTCCATGTAAAACAAAATAGGGTCACCAGTTAGTAAAATCAAAAACCCCATATCTCAAATATTTTCATAATGTCTAACCTTTCCCTGTTTAATTAGTGGTAATTATCCAGATAACTTATAAATTAGATTAATGAACTATTTTATAGTTAGTGAAACCAAATCAGATTAAGTGTGTTGTTTTGGTGGGAAGAAAAATTAAAAGAAAGAAAAATAATTTTTTTAGAGATTTTTTTGAAAAAAACCTATATTGAATATTTAGCTCAAATGTTATTTTTATTGCTTAAAATTGATTAAAATACGCAAAAAGATTGAAATTTTTGCTTTTCAGACCGGTTTACGATTGAGTTTTCTCCTTCCTAACCAACCATAAGATAACTTTACGGTTAGGTGACGATGAACTTCTAACCGTAACCGGGTATAACTGAGGAAAATCAAACCGTAAATAAATTACGGCTAGTTTGATCAACACGAACCAAAACATAAAAGCACTTGAACAAAAATTTAAAGTTCCAGGATTTTTTACGGTTGGGTTTTAAAGAAACGAACCAAACAGTAAAAAAATTACGGTTGGTAAACCGGATGATGATTTTTTTTGGTAAAAAGGATGCAATACCGAGTTTTTTACGGTTAGGTTTTAAAGAAACGAACCAAACCGTAAATTGGTTTACGGTTAGAAACCTAACCGTAAAATCACATGTAAAGTTTTTTTTCTTATATATATTTACAGTAAGGAGTTCTAATTTTCTAACCGTAACAACTTCAGAGATTGATATTACGTTTAGGAATTAAGAACTCCTAATTAACCATTAAAAACTCTGCAGCCCTAATTTTCTCAATGATTTCAATCAACTTAACACTTTTCAAACATAAAAAAAAAAGATTAAAAAAGATGGGTCTGTCGAATCATACCTAACATAAACCATGTGTGGTTGTTGAGGAGTTTGAAATTGTGAACCGATTTGTTCTTGATTTTCTTGATTGGATTGTTGATGATGATCAATCTGTTGGTTGGGTTGTTGTTAATTGTCATCCTGATTGGAACAGATTTGAAATAAAATTAGGTTTTGATTTTAATGGAGGATAACTTAAACATTTTCTATTGCCTTAAAAATCCTGCATAAACCCCTCTAGTATTTCCAACGGCCCCTAGCCAGGTTGATACAAGTAAACACCAAAATGCTCCTTCATAATTCTTTTTATGAATTTCACATTCTACCAGATCAGTTGGTCAAGGTAGTTTTGTTGCCAATAAGCATGGGATGTTATGTCACTTCTAATCCTCTAAAAGTAAGGGCTATAGGATAGAGTGTTTTAACACTCTATCCCTTTCAAGACGAAGGAGTGACAAGGCGAAGAAGTGTTTTTTGCATTATGGGGCAGTGGGGAAAAAAGAGGCTAGACGGATGAAGTTCCCTAGTCTAGCTTTTAAAATTATTTTTTTTAATAAAAAAATAGC
Organism: Papaver californicum; assembly: GCA_023531435.1. NCBI lineage: Eukaryota > Viridiplantae > Streptophyta > Magnoliopsida > Ranunculales > Papaveraceae > Papaver > Papaver californicum. The sequence continues at coordinate 1,747,606 of JAJJMC010015296.1, forward strand.
TAGACGGATGAAGTTCTCTCGTTTGGCTTTCAAATATCTCACAACCGTTGGATGCACCTATCAGAGCCGTTGGATGAAACTTTTACCCAAACAGAGATACTTCACGCGTCTGGATCATAGCTACCACTCCTTCGATTGAAGGAGTATATAATAGACTTTGGGTGAAAGACCCGCTCTTATCTATCCATAGTGGAGTCTAATTAGTTCTTTTTGGATGAAACTCCTTCACTTTAAAGGAGAACACTCTACCTATAACCCGTGTTTTAACAATGACTTTGATATATTCCTTAGCACGTAGAACTTGACAGTGACACACAGAGGCCCCTCTCATAGTTATCGTGATGGTTTTCATCGTAAACTACCAGCCCAGACTTCTCATTTGGTGTTGTGATCTCGTATGAGCATTCATAATCATGTTGTTTGTCCTAAAGACCATTCTACGTGCACTTCTTAAAGATACGTGGCTCAATGTTATGCAAATTTTGCTCAGCCTCATCTTACATCGTAGTCGGCAAATGGGAACAAATTAATGGCTGTGCTGTGCTCGAATTTTGATATGCTATGTTATGTTATAAACGTGTTGGCACAACATATTTTACCTTTCTAGTGATATGGATAACCAACTAATGAGTTTTGTTTATATTTAAAGAGGCTGAAATCATACCATATCAGAGTGGAGGAGCTGTCACAGCTGAGACCATAAGTCAAGTTCAACAAAAAGCAAAGCTGATTAGGTGTATATCACATTACTTGATATACAGAAGAGATTTATAACAGAATCAACAAAAAATACAACGGAAGCTTTACGTGCAATATAACCTAATTCAAAATTACATGTGAACGTTCAAAAATTCAAAATCCTCCTATCCGGCATTCATATAATTCAATCGTATTCGTTCTCTTTCTCACTATGCATTGTGCTTTCGGCATAGATTTAGAACAAATAATCTTAGGAAACGGTATATTTAAGTACTACCAATGGAAATGCGGCCATTTTCAATGGTTTGGTTGAAGTGTAAGAAATCTATAGACGAGGGATCGTAACCAAAAAGGAAGAAATGCCACATAATGGTGCGGGGTCGAATCCCACAATTCTAAAACACTTAAACCTTCACTGCGCCTCTGTTTCCCTCTAAAAAAATAAAGAAAAAATTTATTTCTGGAAAGTCTCATCTCTCATCTCTCAGTTCCTCTTTCACTTTCTCTCTCCATAAATCCTTGGAAATCTTTACGGGTCATGTCATCTCCTTCACAAACCCTAGCTTTAGTAGTTACAGAAGAAGAAGTAGCTGCTACTCAGCTCTCATCTCTCGTCTATGGTAAACCATCATATTCAAATACTTCGCATTATTCTCGTTTGATGTTTCAATTTCTGGTGATTTTTCATTACAAGTTCTATAATTATATAGAATCTTGTTAAATTATTTAGGTATTGAAAGTGAAGTGAATGGTTTTTGAAAATTTCATCAAATCAGGGAAGATTTGATGAACTTTGTTTCGTATATTGAAAATTTCACCCAATTTTGTCAAACTTTGTATCCGATTCTTAAAATTTCTGTCGAAGTTTGATCTATAACAGTAGCCAGTTATTTCCTTGCTGAGATTTGTGAGGATTTTGATAATAGTTGAAGATTTAATGTTTTTGCTCATAAATGCTGCTTTTGGATTGGTGATAAAATGTAGGTTTTAAGATTGAAGCACTTTGATGTTTGATTAGATCTTCTAGGTATTCGAATTTTAAACAGAAGTAAACTTATTAACTCTTGATATTTTGAATTTGAACCTAGATGTTCCTGCAAAAATTGGTTCGACTTAGTAGTTAATCGGTCTACGTTCTTTAAATTAGACGGGCATCCTAGTCCCTGAGTTTCTTAATCTACTTTGGTGTGGTGGTTGATGTTGTTTTATTTGCTTTCTTTTGCAGATGTTTCACAACAAGTGCAAGTAGCAATGGAAAACATGTTTAAGATGACTAAGTAAGTCAGATCTCATACTTCCATGTAACTGTATGATTTCTATCCTTGGTCCTTTTATTATCTAATATTCCAATTGTATGTATTATTGAAAGTTGCAGATTATACTTTATTGTCACAGACTCTGATAGTATAGTCTCATTTTAAGTCGAATGTAATGAGAGCTTTTTTATTTTGAAGTTTTAAAATTTTAATCTGCAGATTCTCCATTCTTCAATAGTACTAGGGAAAAAAGGAAATATTAGACAGAGTGGAGAGAGAATGTTTGGATTTTTAGCAGCATAAGGTTCAAAGATCATCTTCTCGCCGGAGCAGAGAAGAGTTCAGGGACGAAGATCAACATGGTGAGCAAGGTGTGAAGGAGCAGGGAGCTAAGGAACTTATTGATATGGCAAAAAAATTGGTTGAAGTTGTTCGAGGAAGAAAAAAAGCTGACTTTTCATCATCTTTGGAGTCTGAAAAAGATTCAAAAGCTGGAAGAATTCTCGATCTTTTGTTAACCAGCCATCAGACACTGTAAGAGTTGAATGTGAATACAAGTTTTTTGTGTTTTCAAATCTTTCTAGTGGATTTCAAATTAAAGAAGAAACTAGTAGTATGAAGGATTTAATTCAATTCACTCTTAAACGCGAATCTGTTGGATGGATGAAAACATCATGAAGAAAGAGTCAAAGAAAGAATTTTATGGAGGATGGTACTGGGAATCTCCAAAAGGAATGGAGCCTCTTTTTCTTGTCCGTGATCAAAACAAATATGGAGAATACATTCGTTTAACTTCAACGATCAACAAACGAAAACATCTAACTTATTCCAGCAGAAAAAGGTGCAAAAAGATGGTTAAGGTTTTGAAAAAATTATGGATTCTCAAGCTCCAGCTGCAGAGCAGATGAAAAACAGGAACAAGTCAACTGATAATATTTCAGAATCAAGAAAAACATCTGATAATTCTATGGATTTAGTGATCAAAAGCGGGAACTGGGATCAAGATTTAATCATTGAAACATCGAAGGTTGCAGGTTCATGGAGTCGAATTGGTAGAGCTATTGCAAGCAGATTTTCTATTAATGCTTTTGATATCTTTCCTTTTGAAAATAATAAAGCTTTCTTTTTCTCATCTATGAATGACAAAAACACAATGATCAATAGAGGCCTCTAGGAGTTTAAAGGAATGTCTATTCGTCTTTATCCATGATGGTCCACTGTTAACACTATACCTCTTCCAGATAAGTCTGAAGAAGGATCATGGGTGGAAATCAAGGGAGTCCCATTTAATTTGTGGTGCTCAGATATTATTAGTTATTGGTAGAATTGGTATTATTTTTGTAGATGCTAACATTGAGCAAGTAAAACAGTTGAGATTATTATTTCTTTCTTTTGAGCTTTTGACAGGTCTGAAAATTAATTTTACGAAGACTCATATCTATGGTGTAGGCTTTGAAGGTGATTTAAATCAATTTCCATCCTTACAGGTTGCTGTACAGGTTGTCTTCAAACAACTTATCTAGGTTTGCCATTGGGTGATAGAAGTGTTGGCATAACAAAGTGGGATAAAGTTATTGACAATTTTAACTCTAAACTAGTAGGGTGGAAAAAACCTTTGCTTAATAGAGATGGAAAGATAACCTTAATCAACAATGTGTTAGCCAGCCCTCCAACATAGTACATGTCGCTTTATGAAATTCCTGTGTCAGTATCTAAGAAACTTGAAAAATTAATGAGAGACTTTCTTTGGAATGATAACAAGGGCAAGAATAAACTACATCTGGTGAAATGGGATGTGCTTTATAGACGAAAGAAGTTTGGAGGCTTGGGCATTAAGAATTTAAGAAAAATGAATACAACTTTGCTTACTAAATGGTTGTGGAGGTATGCAACTGATGAGGAGGCTCTATGAAGAAATATAATTGCTGGCAAGTATGGAACTGATGTCGTTGGCTGGCTTTCAAAGAATCCTAAGAATTCATATGGGAGATCTGTCTGGCGGCATATTATGAAATGCAAAGAAATCTTCAAAAAAACATATAAAGTTTAAGATCAATAATGGATCAAATACTCGGTTTTGGTTTGGCAACTGGTTGTTTGATATTTCAATTAAAGATAAGTTTCCTAACTTATTTTTACCGTCCAGATCGAAAGAGAAGAAAGTGGTTGAGGTAAGTAATAATGTTGCAGGGAGAATAGAGTGAAATCTGGAGCTGCCAAGAAGACTCAATAATATTGCCAGAACGGAATTGCAAGCACTTCAAAGAGACCTCAATAACTTTACTTTGAATAATGATCTAAAGGATGAGTTAAAGTGGTATGTGGATAGTAAAAAAGTATATACAGTAAGATCAACTTATGACAACTTGATGACTGATACTAATATCACTCCAGATTCATATATCATCAAGTTTATTTGGTCTCAAAACTTCCCTCCTAAAATATGTTTCTTTCTGTGGACTATACGTTATAATAGACTGCCAACCAGAGACATGTTGAGGCGAAGAGGAATGACGGTGCCTTCGACTTGCTTGTTTTGTACAGAAGATGAACAAGTCAATCACCTTTTACTCCATTGTTCTTTCGCTACAGAAGTATGATCTTATTTTAAAGATAAATTAAACTGGTTCTTCACAATGTCAGAAGATGTGTGCTCAATGTTGCAAGGATGACAGCTTATCCAAGACTCTAAGGTGCAATCAAAGATTTGGTGTATGATCCCTGTGGCAATCATTTGGTGCGAAAGAAATTTCAGAGTTTTTAAGAACAAGGAAAGTAGTGTTATTGCTGTCGTGAACAAGGTGAAGTATCAACTATTTATTTGGTCTCTTGTCTGTAAAAACTTTAAAAGTATATCATTTATTGATGTTATGACTACCTGGCCTGCTGCATATTTACCACCATAAGACAATGTGGTAGTCTGTTACGATATTTGTTCATTTGTTTTCTCTGTTCTCTTGTAAGGGTAGTACAAGTCTTTTGTACCCTCTTGTTTTTGATCAATAATATCTTTTCTTTGCCGATAAAAAAAAAATTAGATTAGATTTTTGATGTAACTTAAAAATAGTGAAATAGATCGAAGCTCAAGTGGAATAATGGAAGAGATTGAGAAGTGCAAAGATTCTACAACTGAGAAGAAGAATATGTTGGACGAAGAAAAAGAACATTTCCAGAAAGATGCTTACATGGTTTTAGATATGTTGAACAACATTATAAGTTACATTTCTCATTATTTCTACTTTCTTTTGATTCAATGAATTATATTTTATGGTAGTGAAGTGTTTCACGTCACATAGTATTATGGTTAGTTACACTAATATATATTCCTGACTCTTGCAAAGAATTCATACATGTGGAAGGAATGATATGAAGCATAATAATTTGTCTCTCAACAGTAGAACAGATGATCATTCTCTCTTAAAACGCTCAATTCTTCCACCTCTGATCCATCAATCATTATAATCTGGCTCCCCGTTTTACCAAATTTTTTCTCTGCATCCAGTAAACAAGGTTAAACTTTCTAGGTATTCACTGTATTATGCAAATGGTTAGTTTAAAATTCCTTCATTAATGCAAATGAAAAAACATTTTTAGGCGCAATTTTGATTTTAAAGTATCACAATGAACATGTTTCATTCTAGAGATGCGTAACCTGCACACACTTATGAAATTTGCAGAGGCATTTTAGTAATGAAACTGCAATAGTGGCAATATCTCCATATTCTTATATGGCGTTGTGTTTTATTTTGTGATACTTATGTAAGTGAGCTAGAATTTTGTAGTCCTTTCTCAACATCAATGTGAAATGTTACTTAAATCTGTGTTGAAGTAGGTTTTTACTCGAGGAAATCCTGTGCTGCTTTTGCATTAGTCCCCTAAATTCTTAAAATATATTGAATCTACTGATTTGTGTGTTAAATTGGCCACTGAGAATCTTTTGAAAGTATATTAAATCTGCTTTACCTGCCAATTGTAAAAGATCTTCCATTGTTTCTGGTAAATGAATAAGTTTTCCAGGCTTGCTGCTTTCTGTTGTATCTGTTTCGTTGGGATGATGCCCATGGATTACCAACCTCATGAGTGAATGTGGCCTAGTAGAACATACTGGTGCTCCTGCATAATGTTACAATGAATTTAAATATTTCAGTCTGAATATATGGAAGTGTGGCCCATGAGGCCGTGCCTTACAGTTTAACTGTACGTCAGACACTGAACCAGAATATATATATGACTACCTTTCCGTGTAAATTCATTTTGAATAACTGTAGCTTGACCAACTTGTATACATATAACAACTAGTAAGAGTAAGTATAGTTACTGATGGTATGTTTTCTGTGTTAGGAGCTTTGGATTAGGTTTTGTTGGCCTTTCCTTGGCATGAATTGAACATCCATTGTGCTTACGGTAGTTATGCTTAAAAGTTGTGCTAGGGTAATTACTCTTTTCACCTTTAGGTTATAAACCAATATCCTAGGTGAAACCAAACTGAATGTTGCAGTTATTCGTTGTTTGAGTAGTCAAGTCTCCCAGTAAGTAATTCAAATTTACAACATCTTCACCTAATGAGTAGTGGGCACTATGAGGTATTCTGAGGCCAATGTGAACTTGTCATTGACGGTTATAACTAATCAACCCAATTTTCCAGGTGGTTCTCAAATGTTTGACATTTGACATGCATATCTTTTATACCCATATGAGTTGGCATAATTACATCACTATATCACCAGGTTTTAGTTTGAAACCTTTACCTTTGGCGCTTCCATCACTCTTATGTACTTTGTCCTTTGAAATGCTTTGCTACAATCAAATATGATTAACATTTGTCACACTATACTACATAGATGTTTTAAGTTTTATGTTCCAATGCCGTGAAGCAATGGCAAGAGAGCTATGAATATCAAAAGAAAAAGAACAGCATTGTACATAAATTCTGCCCAACATTCTAAAAATGTCATATACCCTGTAGATAGATTTTCCTATGTTACCTCAGTTGCATGATTCAGGTCATCAAGAAGTTCTATTACAAATGGAATTTCTTCTCGTATTTCTCTTTGCAAGTCCTTCAAATGCTGAACATGGAAGAAATAGATTATAAGATAATAAATCTGCACAATGTTAACTATTTCCCCAACTGTACAACTTGAAACCATTATAATTAAATTATTTATGTTCAAATATAAGCTCTATTTCCTATGAACTAGGTAAAGATACTGGTTTACTTATGTATCATATTTCTTCTATGAATATCAAACCTCGGTGACATTTGAGATGATTGTTTGTCCATCATCATCATGTTGCTGCACAATTTCCTTGAAATATTGATGACTTATTCGAAGAACTTGGGTACGACTCTTGGTTCTCACTGTAAACGGCTGTGGGATATTGAAAAGCACTGCGATTTCTCCTGCCATTTCATAATGGCCTAATTTTGATAAAACCTATAAAAAAGCACAAGAGTTCAGAATTAACATAGCAGAATGGAACTCATAATCATCTAGTAGAAATATCTATCTCCACTATTCTTTTGTGTGAATCTAACTTATGTTTCCCTGCTTCAGTGTACATATACTATACAGATACAAGAACTTATTTTTGCATTTTGTATATGTTTTGCACTTTTGCTGCTCGAATTATAGATCTTTGCGTACATTTTAATATACTCCCTCCGTTTCAGGAAAAGAGTTACTTTTCCTATTTGCACAATTGTTAAGGCAAGATGAGAGAGAATAACTTTTATAATTTATTTCCATATTTACCCTAACAAAAAGTTTGATACTACATATATCTTTATAATGAGGATAATAACATTTCTTAAAATAACAAGGGTAGTTTTGAAAGTTTGTTATGTTGAATAATGAAAGTAACTCTTTTGTTGGAACAAAAATTTAAAGATAAAGTAACTCTTTTCCTGAAACGGAGGGAGTATTACACAACTTAAACATTCTTGTTGGGACCTATTGTTGAATGAATTATCATACTCATTTTTTTCCATCCTTTGTACCAGAACTCTGTTGTAGCTGAATAAAGTAGACTGAAGCCATTAAAGGTATAGGGTTCATACGTACACTCATAAGATGGAGGAGGGAATACTAGCGTCCAGTTTTTACTTAATCAAGGTCTGTTAAAGTTGTGCTCTTTTCACAATGGAAGGTTTAAATTAAATTCTATTCCCTGTGATTCTTAGTGTACTTTTTTGGTGTTACAAACTTACTTAATTGGTGGTGAAAGCTTATCGCATTATAATGGTAAGACTATCTCAACAGTGAATCAGTATAAATGCTGTTATTGTTTTCCTTTCCTTGTGGATACTCTCCCATTATGTATGTTCATTGTCATAAGATTTAATATTTACGACTTAAGAATATAACTACTTCAAATTCACAAAGACGAGTCTCCTGTAGTTACTCTATGGAAGATTGTTGTGCAAGGTTGGTTACACCAATCTCTTAAAGTTTTTGATGTCAATCTGGGATGGAGGGGAAAAAAGATTATGAGGGAGTGTCAAGCTATGATTGGTTGTTTCTCGAATTGTTCTTCTCTTTTTCTTAGTAGAGACTAGAGACCATATTGGAATAGTTGATTTATTAGCTAAAGAAATTAGGAAATCTGCTCTGTTTTTTCGACTTCGAAAATGTCTCAGCGAGACATAGTTAACTTCTTTGAAGATCTTTGTAAGGGGCAGTGCCCCAAACTAGTCTAATTTCTTTTAATGAATTTTTCCTATTATCAAAAGTAAATAATTTAACATTTAGTATCTTTATTTCTACCTAATATAAGATATTTAAAACATTTGCATGCATCTAGTAGTATATGTAATGGGTGAAGAACTATCAGAAAATGCTAAGGCTTACCTGTTCTGTTCCGTCCTTGTAAGTTAGCAAGTCCTGCGCATTAAAAGACATTAGTTAGAGTCGGCACTCTAGGAAAGTTTGTCATGTTTTAGGTTTCTGAGAGAGATAAGCATATTTTACCACTCGTCCATAAACTATAATATAGAAGTCTTTTGGCATCTCATTTTGTAAAATGATATCAACTTTTGGCGGAAAATATTCTGCTTTTATTTCAGTAATCTGCATTTAAAAGATTGATTTCAGTTACTGTGAAGTTGTAATAAGATGATGACAGTCAGACAGTGCAATCATTTAGAAGTGCTTACCAACTGAACAACAAGGCTATCAGAAACTCCTTTAAAGAAGTAAGCTTTCTCAACAGATTTCTTGTAAAGATGTTGACCTATACTGGATCTTAATGCTTTAGGCAGATTTTGCAATTCTTCACCTTGCTGCCACTTCAGCATCTCATATTTATGGTGAATGTGCGCCAGCATTTGCTCTTGTAAGGTCTCTGGAAGTCTATTCGTGCTAGCAAATCTTTCTATGTGATGCTCTTCATCTCTCTGTTAAGCCGTTTCTTAGGTTAAAGCAGATCATAAGAGCATTAATAACATATCTTTTGCTTGATTATTTTTTTTTGTAGTTAAAATAGTACATTGAGCTCTATTGTCAGAAAAGCATGGAATTCATGAATGAATAATGTGTAATAATATTTCTATACAGTAGAGTGCTGAAATTTAGGTTGTGTCCAGTTGTGTTTCTTCCTTGGGGCATTGGAAAGAAAGTAGATCTTTGAACATTCCAACAACCTAGTAAGGATACTGTACCAAGCTAAACCGCAGTAAAACAGTCTCGAGGTTATTTAAATCAAATGCACGGTGTTACATGTATTACATGAGTTAGATTTAGAACCATGTAAAAACAGTGTAAGAAATAGTCAGCTCAAATGGATTATTTTGTGCAATCAGAATGATCAAAGGAGAAGGAAAACTTGAGTCTTACCATGGCAAAAGTTCCAATGGCACCGCGCACAATGAGATTGGTCATATTACCAATAAGGTAAGCAGTAAGACCAATGTTAAAAAACATAAAAAATGTGTTGGCAATCTTCTCCCTAGTGTTCACGGCGTGCAGATCTCCATAACCAACTGTTGTAAGAGTGGTAACAGTCCAATACAAAGAATATATATAGCGTTTCCAAATACTTATATCCTCGAAATTCCCTATTTGAGCACCAAGCCATGTTTTGTGTTTATCATGGTAATGTATAGCCATCCAGTACTGTAAACAACCTACCGAGTGTACTACAAATAGGGTCACCTGCAAACAACATGCAAACAACCCATATACATGAGTATATTCCAAGTTCCAGCTTAGGTAAACTGATAGTGTATATTCTGCTTCTGCACCTAAATTCTAGTGAAGCATCTGTAATCCTATTTTACTGCAGAAAAGCTTACACAAATGAGTTTAAGTATCCTTATCCGATGGTAGCTGAAGAGCGTGTCTTTCTCCAGCCTGATGCATGAATAGAAAAAAACAGAGAAAGACAATTAGACGGAGAAAAGCTTTGAGCCACTACTTTCTCATGTTATGGTTGGTTTGAAGCTTATGAGATATTACTGAGTCTTAACGGAAACATTGTTCAGACCTTGAGAAAAGCTTGCTAGCACGGCGTAGCCGCCACAAACGAAGGAGATTGAGGAAGCCAAAAACAGCACTTCTATTTGTACGACCACTGAAGAGTCTGTATAGGAGCTGAAATGGCAAGGTTGATGCCACATCCATTATAAACCCTAACCTGATAATGTACCTGTTTCAACAAAAGTTAAATAGAAGAAATACACTTAGAAATTCCAACATATATAAGTTAAGACCAACTCTATTGTTACACAAGTCAAATACAATCCTGTACTACTCATACCAGGTTCAGTAACTTGATAACTCATACTGACACTTGACTTGTTTTTTCTAGAGCCATATATATTACAAGCTAACTTATTCAAGTAGGATATAAAATAGATTACCTTAGAGCGATCTTTTTGCGATCATCAATGAGTAGATAAGTATGTTTATCCAAGTAGGCTACAAAAAAAGTAAGTACGATATCAATGGCGAAGAATCCATCGACCACCAAATCAACAGGCCAAAGAGACCCTGTTGCTATATGGCTGAATGCCAGCTCGAATGGAGATGCCCATGCTGAGTATATGACTAGAACCACAAGAAAAGTTTGCCACCACCTGCATTTACCAACTTCCCATAAGCAAATAACAATAACAAATCTTGAATTATGATTAACTAAACCCAGTTTCTTGTAGTAAATCATTTGCATTTGAACTGAGCAGATATCATATTGAGGTAGTGTACACCCTGTTTACAAGTGGGTGTACCAATTATGAAACTGGAAGTACACTTGGCTACTGGAAATGGAGTCATATAGTACACCTACTTCCAGGGTGGGTGCACGAAATATTACGTTTTTCTTCTTCTTCTTGGGATCAAATAACACGTGTTTTGACCTTCTCCCCTAATCCCTAACCCCTAAACATAATTAGCAACACATTCCACAAGAAATCACTAAAACACTCCACCGACTTTTTGACTTTTAGGGTTTAGGGTTTTAATTTTCCATGGTTTTGAATTTACTTCATGTTTTGTAGTATTCAAAGATTCAATGTCAAAATAATAATGTTGGTGCACAAATTTGAAACGATTCTACGAAACTAATTAAAAGATAGACAGTAAAGAAAGGTAAGATAATTATAATTAGGACTTGCCTGTATCGACGATCAAAGGGAGCGATAATGAATCTTTGAAGTTGAAGATGACTTTCATTAATAATGGTTCCAAATGCAGGCAATACACTACTAGAAAGTGTAGCTATATGATTGATATCACCACTTTTACGTCGAACCAACATTGGTGCTGCTGCTGCTGCTGCTGCGGCGTCCAGTGAATTTATTTTACTCATCTTCCTTGATAGTACCGGTGATATGCTTAACAATGGTATTGGTGTTTGAGTCATAGCAGTACTCTCTGTGACACTCATCATCTGTATCAACAGTGATATGACTGAATAACGAAAAGATACCGAAGAAACTTACAAAGAAAAGAATGAAAAGAATGAAGAAGAGAGCCAGAAGAGGAACGAAATAAAAACAAGAATCAAGAGATTTTTTGTTTCGATATATTTTTTATTTTTGCTGATATGGAAGGCTCCAGGAAAGTGGTAAATGTGGTACATAATCCGCGAACTATGGTGTACATCTTGGTCCTAACTCCTAGGATGCGCAAGTGCCGTGTGGTTATAATATACTTACTCCATGGTCACCGGACTTTAGTTAACATAGAGTTTGATTTGGATTTAAACTTTCCCGAATTATATTAAGCTGGGCTAGGATTTCAATGCTTATCAATTTACAACTGCTGTCATCAAAGATGCACGACTAACAATCACCTTTAGAAAATCCAAATTCCTGACCAACTGACAAATGAGGTTCGAATTGTTTTTGTTTATTTTGTTGATATTGGATATGGATGGGCTCACTCTTCTGGGTAAGTCCATTCCACCAGGTCTGTCCCTGAACATGTCCACTCTAAGCTCCAAAATTTTTGGCAACATGTTACAGTAGAAACCTATTTTAAAGGCTTTTCAAATTCTAGAGGGTTCCTGCATAAGACGAAATACGATCATTTCGTACTATATTCAATAGCCCCTTATCAAATTCGAGAGGGGCTCCAAATAAGTTGATTTGGGAAGACCGATTTTGGTTAACACAGAAAAACCCTAGATATTAAAATTTTCAATTTTGAGTATATGTACTGTGATAAAATCTAATTAAAGAAGAATGGGTTAATAGAAAAGTATCTGATTTGAGCCATTTGTTCTACTTGTATTGAACTTAGAGTTTCTTTGTCTTCCGTAACCGTTTTCTTCTTTGATTGTTTATTTTGAATCGCTTGTGCAATTCCTGAATCACTTCCACTAGGTTGAGTACTTCCACCACAATACTTTACTCGTTTTTGTCATCGTCGATATATAGAAACAAAAAAAAGATTAATTGGTTTTTGAATCGTCAATTATCGACGATGTTTTAATTTAAAATTAAAAAAAGAGAGGGAGAAGCGAGGATAAGAGAATAGAGGAATCGGTTGATAGAGAGGAAATGAAAATGAAAAATAGATTAAAGTATTCGTTTTTAATAAAGGGTAATTTAGTAGTTTCACTCTATTTAGACACCCCTTATCCACTCATCTTGATGGGCATAAAATTTGGTAGACCTCAAATAATTGGAGTAGGCCTCAATTTAGCCAGGCTTATTATAGTCACTCACTTATCCGTAGCAACCAAGTGATTTCAATTAGGGAATAGTCTATGAGAGAGTATGCAACACATATTGATAGACTTTTATCTAATCGAAAGCACTTGGTTTGTATGGATAGTTTCTTAGCTAGCACTCTTGAACATGGTAAGATTTTTTTTTTCAATTCTTCTATGGAGAAAATCAGGTTTGTAAATTTAACTCTTTGGTTGGTTCATTTTGAAACAAAGATGTTCAATCATCTTTGACAAGCATCTAAATGAGCTAATTAATAAATTGAAGTGTTATATCTCTGATTTGGAAACTTCTCTCATCTATCAGGACAATGTTCGAATTGTTATGCAGGAAAAAACATGGAAATCTCTAATTCAAGGAGTAGTAAAAGTTAATCTTGTAGGAATTGGTATAACAGTTCGTAATGATGCAGTTGGGTTCATTGGAGCAAAATACGATCACTCAAGGTCCATAGATGGGGAGCAGGCAAAAGTTGTTGTTGCTGTAAGAACGTGGTTAGCGTGATAAATGGTGTTATTCAAGAATGTTTAGTTAGATTAAGTAGTTTGTATTGACTAGAGTGCTTTTACACTTCCTTTACACTTCTCCCCTATTCTCTTTTGTACTCGTGGCATTAGTGTACTTATTGGATATTCTAGATCTTGTATGTTTTATGTTTGTTTCAGGTTCATTTATAACCTGGACATGTTTCTTTGTGTGATTTTTTGAGAGAGAATAATTGTTTTCAATTCAATTGATTGATGTTAGCTTGGTATCAGAGCTATAAGTTGGATCCAATTCTTATTCTCTTTCAATGAAACTGCTAAAATTTCTTCAGTCTTCTTAATTTTTCTTCATCTTTTATTTCACCTCTCGAACTTAAATTAATTACAATCATTTACCTATATCATGTATGAATTCAAATCAATTTCAAAAGTTCCTCTTAATCAGTTGGTTAATATCATTCCAATCAAACTCAAAGAAGATAACTATCCCACATGGAAATCTCTTGTTCTTGCTATGTTAAGAAAATACAGAGTTATTGATTACATCACTGGTACTCGTGTTTTTCCGGATGAGTTTACCAATCGTCATAATACAAATAACAACATTGTAAATCCTACTTTCACTATCTGGAATGACGAAGATTCAACAATTATTTGATGTCTCAACTCTACAATGTCAAAATTTGTCATTCATTACTTCACCAGAGTTGTTTCTTCTTTTCAACTAGGGAAAAGCATTGAATCTCGTTTTTTCCAGGTATCTGCTACTCATGCAATTCAATTGATCACCAAACTCTGATCCATCAAGTTAAGTAACGATTTTATCACAACTGACTTAAATGAAATCAAGAAGACTTCTGATGCGCTTGTTACTGCTGGTTTCATTGTTAGTGATGGAAAACTTGTCGTTACAATATTATCTGTTTTATCTTCTGATTATATTCCTTTTTTTACATCCATGCGTACTAGAAATCCACCAATAACTTTTGTAGAACTTCATAACCTTCTTCTCAGTGAAGAATTTGTCATAAAATCTATATCTCGTCCTGTTATTGTTGATCTGAAAATAAGGTTTTACTATCTAACTGTAGACCATCATATTTTGCTCATTCATATTATAGAGCTCATAATCCTATTATGAGACGAGGTCACAGTTTCAATTACAGAGGTAGAAAACCTTTCAATCCTAACTTCAGAATGTGATACTCTTATCCACCCAAACCACCTATGCTCACTTCATTTCCACCTCCATCTTCTTTTCCTCATTCTGGTGATAAGATTCCTTCTAGTGATAAGCATACATGTCAAATCTGCAATCAAGTTGGTCATCTTGTTGGTGAATACACCAACAAACTGAATTTTGCTTATCAAGGTCGTCATCCTCCTCAGAATTTGCATGATATCCTTGTTGCTGCAATTATCTTTGGTGAAAACCCTTGGTATGCTGACAGTGGTGCAAATCAACATATTACTTCCAAAGCTACTCCTCTTGAGGACTTTACTGCCTATGATAGTTATGACTATATCCAAACTGCTAATGGTGAAAGTTTGTCGATCTCTGCCACTGGTTAATTTTTTAAATCTACACCACATAAGTTATATACTCTTCTGAATATTCTCCATGTTCCAAAAAGCTTCTTTTAATCTCTTGCATGTTCATAAATTCACTTTGGATAACCAATGTACTATAACATTTCTTTTATTGGTTATACTGTACATGATTTTCATACTGGGAAGATTCTGCTCCATGGAACATATAGGAATGGCCTCTATCCTATTCATTTTTCACCTTCTAGTAAAAATATCCACACCATATCGATCTCTCCTGACATATGTGATGGGATTTTAATTATACCGCAAGAGCACGACTGTCGATAAGACAATATGCAAATACGGTTCGTTCCACAGGGATTTCAGAATTGTAATTTCTAGTTTTTAATTAATTATTATGCTAATAACAAAAAGAATGATCTTTTTTAACGAAATAAATTAAACAAATAAAATGATAAAGTATCTACATAACTTAATTAACCAGAAAGAGAAAAATCTAGGGTTTCGGATTCCACTACTATTGATGGTTGTAAAATTAATAATTTAATATCTTAAATCTACTCTCAAATTACTCAAAACAATGTTGAACTCAATCTCATGTTTTGGAAAATAAAACGTTTAAAAATATTTAATAGACTTGCGTCATCGTACAAAAGTATAATCTCCTTCGCTTATAAAATATCAATAGCTTAAAAACTATTCAGAACAATTATTATGAAGCATTTTATGAAGAGAAATTATTATTCATGAATAACACAAATAATATAGTATATATATCAAAGAAATTAAATATTAAACATACTCATCAAAAAAATAGTTTCCTCCTCTACCCTATATGAGGAGTTCAGGTAGACATAACAATTGAGGCACAAGAAAATAGAGAAGAAGTCATTTTTTTCAATATTTTTATAAAGGTTTACAAGAAAGTACCGACAATTCTTGTTGCTGAAAGATTAAAAAACGATTTAATTGATTCACGAATAAACGACACCTTTTGTTTACAGTTACAGAAGCACAAACTTTCTGTGTATTAAAAGCATGAACTGTCGCTGGAACTGTAGCTAAAACTGTTGATGTATCCAGTGAATACAAAAGAATACGCATTGGAATCCAGTGACAGTTCTTTGCAGCTTTATGTTCTTCTTCTTCTCCTCGACCTGTGAGTTGCATAATTTTTCTCTCTTTAGTTCTGGCCGAAGCCAGCCTCCCTCTGATGCTTTCCCTCGATCTCTATTTATAACAAACCCTCCTCAAATCGAATCTTTTCCAACAGATCTTCTCAATCAATGATATAATATCTCGGTGATCTTCTCATTATCACGATCTGATTTTTTTTCTTTTCAAACTGATTTTCTTCCTTCGTTTAAACAGAACACGACTTGGTTGCTTCCCTATTTATCTCGAGTAATTAATTAAACCAAATCTGAGAATATTATGTTTCTCGAAATAAAACAGGGATGGGTAAATATCTCGCGTATGATTTTCTATTGAGATTATATTTATATTTTGTGTGACCTGATTTCATGAACAACTTGCTATTAATAAGGCAAGAATATTCTTGTCCTAAAGACCCAAAATCTTGTCCAAATCACGCTCAAAAAATCCTTCACAGTTTCACGCAATTGAGAGAAAATATTTCCCGCCTAAAATTGGTTCAAATAAGAAAGGTGGGTGCCTTTATCACTTGCATGAGTGCTTTTATCAATTTTCATGGGGTGCCTTTATCAATTCTAAGGGTTCCTTTAACACTTTTTCGAGCCAATTTTTCCACATTTATTAATTCTCCAAAAATACCTAAAACATAGAAAATAACAATATTAATACAAGAAATTGAGAAATAACAATATAAACATGAGATCAAATCAGACACAAAAATGTGTCTATCAAATACCCACAAACATATAATTTTCTAGTCCTCGAGCAAATCTAATCTAGAAAAATAATAATCCTAACTCACTTTCGCAGGCATCGCGATTGCACTTAGCGTGTGAAACAAGCCTTTAAACACATAGGTGTCCCTATCGGGAGAATTTTAGTCTCGTGAGGGTTTACAAGAGGTGTACCCACGAAACCTTTTACTCCAACCCTAGCTACCTGTGAACGATTGAGGGTACACACTAAACATGCTATTTAGTTGGCTACAAAATTATTTGGTTATGGGAGGAATTACCCTGGTTTGGATCCAATTGATGTACACGGGTTTTTACTCAAGCGTACTAAAATTCATATATAAGAAAACAGAGCACTACTCAGAAAGTTTTACAGTGGACCACGATACTCGGAATTTAACAAACCACAATCATATTAATAAACTAAGAAGATGGATATAAAGATGATGAAGTTTGCACATGTTGACTAAGGTGAATGGTGTTTCCCATATCCGTCTGAAGGTCAGTGTCAGGATGAATTCCTATTGGATTGAGATACACTCCCATTGGTCTTAATCCTTATACTAATATCGACTCAGCTGGTATACAAGGGCCCCAACGGTCGATTTATTGAAGATAAAACAATAATTTTATTTATCTATTGGTATAAATAAAATACAATAATGGGGATTGATCTTAATCACTCTGCTTCATTCCAACATTGATAACAAGGCGATGTTGGTGCCCACCAAATCACTTAGAGAAACACATAAAATTATAAAATAAAAACAGAACGTGACATGGTGACGACTATCATGTTATTTCTAACACTTGAGTTATGTCCTTTTATGAATAAACCATTTAGTTGGGTCCCTCAACTCGTATAGCCAAGAAATTTGTTTCCATCTACTTAGAATGGTTAGTGTCATCTTGAATTGTTCACAAGTTTCTAAATTTTGGAGTTTTTGGTAAAATCAAATTTTTTAAATTTTTCTCCCTTACCCCCAAACTTAAATTGAACATAGTCCTCGATGTTCTAAAGATAATAAATGCATGAACAAGGAGAAATACAGAGCAAAGTAAAAAGAGATAAGGAAAGATATTACCAGCACCGTGTACCAAAAGCATATGGGTTGCCTCCCATAGAGCACTAAGTTTAAAGTCTTCAGCCAGACCAAGAAAGGATTAGTCACAATTTACGAATCATATAACAATAATCGAAATAACTGCGGATCCTTGAAGTCAATCGGGTTTGACTTATACAGTTGACCATAATGAAATATATAAAAGTGGTGGTCATTCTTTGAAGAATGTGTCAGTTAAAATTTTCTAAAATAATCAAATTTAATTCCAAATTTTAAAAATTGACAAATTTGAAAGCTATACATTCCCACATTTGGTAGAAAAATATTTGGTGGGAAAATAAAATCCATCTTAGTATCATGTCCTGGGTAAACCACATCAACCAGCGGATGGGTCTAAAAACTGAGCTTCTTCCTAGACATCATTAGGTTCGAGAAACAGTTCTTGAAGATAATCACTTAAAATGGTAGAGGCATATATGTCAAGTCCCAAGCAAAGGACCTTAATAAAAGTTAAAGGATTACCACGGGGGGAAATAATATTCACCCCCAAACATTAGGATAGTCTATGTCCTTGGACAAAATAGTCATAATTTCCTTTTCGAAATCATATTTAGGAGAATGGTCATTATTTTATCTAGGTCAAAATCAGGTGGGTTTCCTTCACTCACATTCAAATCCTTTACGGGTCTATCGTCTTTGTTTGAGACTATTGTTCCTGAATCGTTGGACTCTAAAACACTAGTCTCGGGATAAACTCGCTCCTCTAAACTATCATCGTCTTTATAATAACATGGAAATATCTCACTGTCTAGAATGATGATGTCTCTAGTTAAATCCTTTTCCTCATGAATAGGTAAATAATCATCAACATTATTAGGATTGGAACTAGAAACACAATCATTGTCATGAAGCTCAATTGTTGTTACAATTTCCTCGTCATTATGACTACGAATATCAAATTCTTCATCAATACTTTCATCATCATAATAATATGAAGATGATTGAACCTTATCTAAATTAGTAGTGTATTCAACTCTAACCTTATCCTCTAGATTAACTAAATATTCACATTATTATCAAGGGTAAAATTGGAAACACTATTTTAGCAATTAAGTTCATTTTGAGCAATATTAGCAGCTAATCATTCTTTTTCTTCAATTTCATCCAAACGTGTATTTAGTTTACTGAGAACGGTACTTAAAGCTGCAAGTCTTTCCGTCCTTTCTAAGTAACACTTATGTTCATTTTCAGCAAGTTGATTGAGTTTATTATTGAAAGAAGCATACTAAGAATTAAGAATTTGTGAAGTTTCCATGTAATACCTGAGGGCATCTTCTAAAGATAGAGAACTAACATTTTTCTCATTTACTCATTCGTACGACTGGTGAGCATGCGAATAGCAATTGGGATCACTATGGTATGAACAATAACCTTCAAAAGGCTAGTAGTGGTCCCAAGTATTATCCACACTATGGTCATAGTACGGATAATGTCCATGTTAAAGTTCAGGTCGATAATCATTATATTGGTCCTCGTAATACCAGTTCGACATTTTTTTTGGTGCAAATGCAAATGCAAGGTTGACTAAAAATAGGTAAGCTCAGGTTACCTTAGAAAAATATACCTACAGTCAAAGACTGGTCAGAGGTACGAGGCTAAGGCTTGTGGAATTTCATCTGGTAACTCCCATCAGGCCCAAGACACGGATTCAACTTACTTTTCCACGGGTTGTCCTAAGATTCGGTGGTCTGACGATGCAATTGGTGTATGCACGTGTTTTTTTTTATATATATACAAAAATAAATAAAATCTGAAAGTAATATATACAAATTGTTTCTAAATTTTTTTTAATAAAAAATCTAAAAATTAATAAAATAAAGAAAATTGGATTTTAATACTTACATTTTTTAGTAGGCAATTTCCATAATAATTGTAAAAGATCATCTGCGCATTAAAGACAAGAAAATACCCAAGTAAAATCTAAAAGATAAAATAAAAATATGAAACTAATTAACACAATATTAAAGAAAAATTAAAAATCACAATTTTTCAATCCCCGGCAGCGGCGCCAAAAACTTGATGGAATTTTAATTATACTGCAAGAGCACGACTGTTGATGAGACAGTATGCAAGTACGGTTCGTTCCACTGGGATTTCAGAATTGTAATTTCTAGTTTTTAATTAATTATTGTGCTAATAACAAAAATAATGATCTTTTTTTAATAAAATAAATTAAACAAATAAAATGATAAAATATCTACACAAATTAATTAACCAGGAAGATAAATTCTAGGATTTCATATTCCACTACTATTGATGGTTGTAAAATTAATAATTTAATATCTTAAATCTACTCTCAAATTACTCAAAACAATGTTGAACTCAATCTCATGTTTTGGAAAACAAAACATTTAAAAATATTTAATAGACTTGTGCCATCGTACAAAAGTATAATCTCTTTCGCTTATAAAAGATCAATAGATTAGCAGATGAGTTTTGTCTCGTGAGGGTTTACAATAGATATACCCACAAAAGCTTTACTCCAACCCTAGCTACCTGTGAACGATTGAGGGTACACACTAAACATGCTATTTAGTTGGCTACAAAATTCTTTGGCTATGGGAGGAATTACCCTGTGTTGGATCCAATTGATGTACACGAGTTTTTACTCAAACATACTAAAATCCAATGTGTATCTAAGTCATTAGAGCTTTTGCATATGAACTTATGGGGTCCCTCTCCTGTGCTTTCCAATAGTGGTTACATGTACTATATCAATATTATTAATGATTATTCCAAATTTTGTTGGCTATTTCCTTTTTCTAATAAATATGATTGCAAAACTATCTTCACTATATTCAACAACCAAATAGAAAATGCTCTTGGCACTAAAATTGTCACTATTAGAAATGATGGTGGTGGAGATTTCATTAATTATGAACTAGTTGCATTTGCTTCTCTTTATGGCATCAACCATGAGATTACTTGTCCTTATACTAGTGAACAGAATGGTACAACTGAGGCCAAACATATGCATATTGTTGACATTGGTATAACATTTCTTATACATGCTAAGTTAGCTGAATCATTTTGGGTGGATGCATTTCTTACAACTAACTATGTCATTAATAGACTGCCTACAAGGTCCATTGGTTTCATTTCTCCATTTTAAAATCGGTTTCACAAAGTGCATGATTACTCTTTGCTTAGATGTTTTGGATGCAGCTGCTTCCCTTGGTTAAGACCATATGTTCCTAACAAACTTGCTCATAGAAGTGCTCATTGTGTATTCTTGGGATACAGTGCTAAGCAAAAAGGGTATAAATACTTATAACCTAAATATGGCCGAGTCTTTATCTCTATACATGTCACCTTCAATGAAACTAGGTTTCCTTAAAACTCTTTAATGAACCAATCTGCACCTGACTCTAGTTTTATTCTTTCCACTACTTTTGATTCATACAAGTCTACCCATTTTAACTCTGACTCCATAGTTTCAAATGTTCCATATGCTTCACACTCTGGCATTTTGGACACTTTACCACCTACATCTACCGTCAATAATAACACAATGCAAACTAGAGGCAAATCTGGAATCTTCAATCCCAAAACTTACTTTGCAACCAATCATCCTCTACTTACAATCATATTTGAGTGTCGTTATTCCAATCACTTTTTTAAGGATCCTAAATGGAAGGTTGCTTTGACCAAGGTTTTAAAAAACGAAAGTGTAGAGCGAAGCGCTCTC
Source organism: Papaver californicum (assembly GCA_023531435.1). Taxonomy (NCBI): domain Eukaryota; kingdom Viridiplantae; phylum Streptophyta; class Magnoliopsida; order Ranunculales; family Papaveraceae; genus Papaver; species Papaver californicum. Next base: position 1,769,471 of record JAJJMC010015296.1, read on the forward strand.
GCATCAAAGCGTAAAGCGAAAGCGAGCTTTGCAAAATATAATAATATATACTCCCTATGTTCAACTTTAGATGAAGGTTTAAGGTTTTTTTTTAGTTCCAAATACTTGAGGGTTTTCGTATTTTTCCATAAAACTACCAACAACACCCTTGAGTTTTGTCTTGGAACCATAATTTTTTTTAATATAGTAATAATAATTAATGTTTAAAGACGTTTTTTTCATGGATAGAAATAGAAAAAAATTAGTCTCTTTCCTTTTCCTTAATTTACGTTAAATACCATATACCCTGAACAAAGTATAAATTAGAATTTTCAATTAAACTAACTAAGCATATGGCATAATACTGCCTATTCTACTTAAGAGTTATTCAAAAAATACTAGCCACGAATATATGCATTATTCATATCATCATGTAGATAGTCATCATGATAATCATGCCCTATAGATAAATCTTCTTTTTCGTCGGACCATTCATTTTCTCTTCCTCGAGTCTGACTTATAGTCCCTTTTCCTCTCGTCTAACTTGTAGTCATTTTTCCTCTTTTGTTATGTTGTCCCTCCCGCTTCCAGCAGATCCAACTCCGACAACTGAACCCCTTGCCCTCCTCCTTTGCTGTGTAGGAAAATCACTAGATCATTTTGAGTCGTAGGATCAGTTTCTATAGTTTGAAAGTCTAACTCTTCAAGATGTTTTTTTCAAGTAGTTTGAATCTCTTCGGTCATATTATTATAATATTCATGTTCCCATTCATCACTACGTGTTCGTTTTATGGTTCTTGTTGAACATCAAAGAGCCACTCATTATCACTAGAAATTTCATCAGCAATCAAGATATCTTCATATTTCTTTTGCATTTTAACCATTTTCTATACCAAAGCATTAAGCTTGGTTGTTTACAACCTATTCATTCTTTTTGTATGAACTTGGTTGAATGTTGACCAATTTTGTTCACATCCCGATTCAGAGCAAGTGAGGCTCAAAATTCTTATCGCCAAACTTTACAAGATGGGTGCGTATATCACGTAAGGTTGTCACTAACGTGCTATAAAATTCAACTTAATAATTAAAAAAAATTGAAGAAACAATTTAAAAAAAAAGACACAAACTTGGAAGTAAACTTAATTTATAGCTAGCTAATTAGAATACTCACCATGTGTTTTCAGTTTCCTAGTTGTATCTGCCTCAAGACGTCTGAAGCATCCCTCCTTATTGCAGTACTTGTCAAGTTCCAAATGAACTTCAATTACATCGTTTCTAGGTAATAGTTTCTCTATGCAATTGATTCATACCAAAATTGGGGATTCAAAAAGTAGCGTGCAACATAGAGGTCTTGATGCATTTGGAAATCCCACTTCCCATCGATGATGCCCAATTCTCCTTATACTTTAATACATATCCCTTAAAGTTTGTTGTTATAGCTTCTTTGGTTATGTCCATTTGTAGATGGTGAATTTTTTACAAGGGCTAGAATTATAAAATTTCTCTCTGCCCAACAACAGAAACATAAAAATATTCTCCAATATTTCTGGATATATATTAAAAATAGATGAGGAAGCGTCGTTGCCTTAATCCTCAAAAATGAAATATTGTATCTCTACTTATATTCTGTAGGAGAATTAAGGGTACAATATCTACAAATAACTATATGCGTTATATATTGATCATGTACTCCCTCTAATATTTACAATAATAATGCCACATTGAACCAGTTTCAAGTCGCATAATTCCCATAACTGAATTCCTTGAACTTGTCTCGAATACGTATTGATGTTCAAATAACATCTATATAATTCTAGGAATAGCTGATGCCTAATCCTTGAAGACGCATCCTATCTTAATGCCATGTCCTCGAAGACACGTCTCAATTTGATAGTCAGTCCTCAAAAAATGCGGCCAAGTCCTTGAGGACGTGCCTGAACATCAATCTGATCCGTCCTCAGGAACCGGCCAGAACTCATGAACTTGCCTGAAATTCAATCTGATTCGTCCTCATGGACATGCCTGAAATTCTTTCTGACCCGTCCTCAAGGATATGTCACAACTTCTTGACCTGTTCCTCGGGGACGCACCACCAATCTAGGATAAAGTCAGCCCTTCTGTGGGCCAGAGCCAGCCTTTCTCGGGGCTGGAGACATCCCCTTTCTCACGGCGCTAGCTCAGGATAGCGCCGACCTTTCTTAGATGCGTTCGTAGGGACGCGTCATTCTTTCACGACGCTAGAACAGGCTAGCGAAAGCCTCTCTTAGAAGCATCCCTAGGGATACATCACTACTTTGGTGCTGGACTAATGTCAGCGCCATCTTTATACGAGTTCTTACCTAGTATTTTATTTGCCCGGATTCCTGAGTGCGCCACGATTGGTCTTTGGGGAACTTTTCTGCAATCTTCTCTTTGAAAACTTCCAAATTTATGCCATGTTACTCTTAAGCTAGTACATGATCATTAAACTAATCATATTCGACACTAATCAGTCTAATTATCAATTTAGTGAGTTGCACAACTTTCCTCACTAACTTAGTAAGTTATTAACTTGACCTAATAAAAATAATGGTGGTCCATGAATCTACTCTTTTCACGAGATATCAATTATAACACATAGGGGGATTGTCATTGGAGTATTGGTCTGGTGGTATATGGCAATCGTACGTTGTGGCAACACATCCACGAACAAGAAGGTAACAAGTAATGGAACGGTTTCAAAGCAATTTAGAGGACGAGAAGTAGTGGTTAGACAAGTCTTCCTTATTTTTCAGACAAGACCCCACTATCATCTCCATAATCGTCACTTCTCCACTTCTTTTTTAACTTCCACCAATTATGAGAATCAGTGTGTTTCTTGTCAAACTATAAATAGATGACCTCATCTATTCGAAAAGGAAAAGACAAAACAAATATTTATCACAAAGATAATCCATTCTTAAACTACACACTATTATCATCACACTCATGATTTCTCAACTTTCTTTGCTTCCCTTCCCTAAGATCAACCCATCATTACCACTTTTGTGATCGAAGCAGGACTGGAACGGGCATTTCTTGGTTTAGGCTCGTCATGTTTGACTTTGATCTCTCGAACCTACTAAAAGTACTTTTTTGCAGTACATTTTTTTTTACCCTAAAACAATTGGCGACCACAGCGGGAGATCAACCTCTCGATTATAAAAGCCAATTTTCAAACTATTCTAATGATGGATCTTAGGTATGGAACGGTTACAACTTCTAATGCCAATTCTAGTAACACTGGTGGTGGCGGTTCTGAAGTCACCCCTATCCTTACTGACGCCACCACCACGCCTCCTCTTGGTGACACGATAGTTGAAAACACAAGGAACACCCAAACGCGGCTTAACATTGTTGATCTGATGCAGAGACATGAAGTTCTTTGCAGAACACAAGAAGACATGACTACCACTCAGAAAGAAGTACTCACTTGTCTCAATACCCTAACGAAACAAATTTCTCTAGAACCAATTTGTCACCAGTTGCAGCAATTAATGATTCCAAGATTACCAACGTCAACATCTCCAGAATCAACATTCAATACAATGATGAGATCCTCATTCAAAGAGTACAATCAAGGATCCAACAACCCAACCTCGTCACCCATAAATATTTGGAGAGACTTTTACAATTTCTAGGATGGGAGGGACCAGTCCCACTTCATCAGCATCATCCTCAACAAGCATGCGAGAGGGAGTCCGCATATGATTTTAAGTTTGGGAGAGGATGTTATCCACATCACAATCAATGGTAACTCTCGTTCCCTCATTAGCAGGCTCATCCCTCTGATTTTGATCATTCTCCCTCTAAAAGTAGAGAGGTTACTGGCATATTAGGTCAGAACATCTCAAACAAAAAAAATTCGAGCATGGATTATAAAACTTACTATAAATACTCATAAATTATCATATACATTCATTATAAAATAATATTTGGAGTATTATATGGTCCAAACCCATTACAAGATGTTTACAAAAATCACGTCAGAAACCGTTTACACTGCCTCCTGGAAACTCTAAAGATGGCAACAATTGGGAAGGAATCTGAGCACGTGTCATATTTCAAAAGTTTCATATGGAAGTCTACTACAACATACTGAAAGGGCGCGCCAATCAAATAAATAAGCTAAGAGTTATGGCAAAAACGATGAGCAATATCACGTCTGATAACTGTCAGAATTTTCCTGGATACTTCCTGAATTTTCCTGTTGGGTCGTTTTGATGACCCATACAAGCTCAAAATCTGTATTTTTCCCTATAACGGCATAAAAAATTCTTTTCTAATAAAGATATAGGGGTCAACCATCAAAAACGGACGTCGTATGAAGATTCTACAGCGTTTTTCCCAAACATTATACTTCTGAAATTTTCTAATGACGAAAATACATAAAGTTTTATAAATTCGAATATGGATATGCTTACATGAGAAGTTTAAATAATTCACATGTTCTATCATGGTCATAAATAGAAGAAACTTACTTGAGCTGGATCCAAGCTAACGAAGGAGCCTGGTGTTACTTCATCTCTATTGCTTACTTCTCCATCAACAACAATGGGGTTAGATTCTTCGCAAAGTTCATCAGTACGGGGCGTTTCTCTAAGATTTTCATCCTCAGACTCGTCTTCGTCCTCTATGTTCACGGTGTCTTCCGAAGCTTCAGAAGCATCAATATGGAAGAATCATTCTCGGTAATTTTTTTACAAACTGGGGACTGTCAACAACAACAGTTATAGTGTCCACTCGAGGGCGTACCACATGCACATGCTGAAAGAAATAAAACAATTATTCAAGTCATGATAGTCATGCTTTGAGTCAAGAAGATTAAAGAAGAATGGCTTTGCATCTCAATAGCTCAGACGATGATGTTTTTGTAGTAGTGGTAAGAAAAGTTATCGTTCGCTCGAACTTGTGAAGACTGAATTTAGATTTGATAAATTAATTTTAAACTAAAAAGTATACACAAAAGATGAAAATAATATTCACAAATACTAAGTTTATGGATTTCACCGTTAACCAATTAAAGTGATCAAACTAATTAATATTCATGCAATTCTTACGTTTAATTTGATTCTAAAATATTGCAACAAGTAGATTTTCAAAATAACAATTGTATAACAAAAGCATGGAATATATAAACCCTAGGCCAAAGCATGTACCATCTAACGAAATCACAATTGCTTAACAAAAATTATTAAATCCATTTTTAACCAAGGCAATTAATAATAAAAGAAATTGCAAAAATTAATTAAAATAGAAATATAGTACTTTTATTGAAACAATGGCTTCCTCCGTCACCTCAGCATATGGGGTTTAGCTCATCTTTCCCAAGACACTCTCAAAAGGTTGGTACATAGCTCAAAAGTGCTTGAGAAGAAGAAAATAAACAATAAACACTAAATCAAGAAAACTGCAACGTTTTTAAGTGTTGCAGTATTCACTGTTACAAAACAAGTGTTGTATTTTCAAAATATACGCTGCAGAAGCAGCTGTTAGAAAAACGACTGTTTCTTGGTGCTGTTAACTTCAAAAGAATTAGCCACATAATCTGCGACTTTTCTTGAGTGTAGTCTGTTCTTCTTCTTTTGTTATACAATGTAGAGAGGTTACTGGCATATTAGGTCAGAACATCTCAAACAAAAAAAATTCGAGCATGGATTATAAAACTTACTATAAATACTCATAAATATCATATACATTCATTATAAAATAATATTTGGAGTATTATATGGTCCAAACCCATTACAAGATGTTTACAAAAATCACGTCAGAAACCGTTTACACTGCCTCCTGGAAACTCTAAAGATGGCGACAATTGGAAAAGAATCTGAGCACGTGTCATATTTCAAAAGTTTCATATGGAAGTCTACTACAACATACTGAAAGGGCGCGCCAATCAAATAAATGAGCTAAGAGTTATGGCCAAAACGATGAGCGATATCACGTATGATAACTGTCAGAATTTTCCTGGATACTTCCTGAATTTTCCTGTTGGGTCGTTTTGATGACCCATACAAGCTCAAAATCTGTATTTTTTCCTAGAACGACATAAAAAATTCTTTTCTAATAAAGATATAGGGGTCAACCATCAAAAAACGGACGTCGTATGAAGATTCTACATCGTTTTTCCCAAACATTATACTTCTGAAATTTTCTAATGACAAAAATACATAAAGTTTTATAAATTCGAATATGGATATGCTTACATGAGAAGTTTAAATAATTCACATGTTCTATCATGGTCATAAATAGAAGAAACTTACTTGAGCTGGATCCAAGCTAACGAAGGAGCCTGGTGTTACTTCATCTCTATTGCTTACTTCTCCATCAACAACAGTGGGGTTAGATTCTTCGCAAAGTTCATCAGTACGGGGCGTTTCTCTAAGATTTTCATCCTCAGACTCGTCTTCGTCCTCTATGTTCACGGTGTCTTCTGAAGCTTCAGAAGCATCTATATGGAAGAATCATTCTCGGTAATTTTTTTACAAACTGGGGACTGTCAACAACAACAGTTGTAGTGTCCACCCGAGGGCGTACCACATGCACATGCTGAAAGAAATAAAACAATTAGTCAAGTCATGATAGTCATGCTTTGAGTCAAGAAGATTAAAGAAGAATGATTTTGCATCTCAATAGCTCAGACGATGATGTTTTTGTAGTAGTGGTAAGAAAAGTTATCGTTCGCTCGAACTTGTGAAGACTGAATTTAGATTTGATAAATTAATTTTAAACTAAAAAATATACACAAAAGATGAAAATAATATTCACAAATACTAAGGTTATGGATTTCACCGTTAACCAATTAAAGTGATCAAACTAATTAATATTCATGCAATTCTTACGTTTAATTTGATCCTAAAATATTGCAACAAGTAGATTTTCAAAATAACAATTGTATAACAAAAGCATGGAACATCTAAAACCTTGGCCAAAGCATGTACCATCTAACGAAATCACAATTGCTTAACAAAAATCATTAAATCCATTTTTAACCAAGGCAATTAATCATAAAAGAAATTACAAAAACTAATTAAAATAAAAATATACTACTTTTATTGAAACAATGGCTTCCTCCGTCACCTCAGCATATGGGGTTTAGCTCATCTTACCCAAGACACTCTCAACAGGTTGGTACATAGCTCAAAAGTGCTTGAGAAGAAGAAAATAAACAATAAACACTAAATCAGGAAAACTGCAACGTTTTTTAAGTGTTGTAGTATCCACTGTTACAAAACAAGTATTGCATTTTCAAAATATACATTGCAGAAGCAGCTGTTAGAAAAACGACCGTTTCTTGGTGCTGTTAACTTCAAAAGAATTAGCCACATAATCTGCGACTTTTCTTGAGTGTAGTCTGTTCTTCTTCTTCCTCTTTTCCCGAGATGAACCTGTTTTTTTCTGATATTGATTTAAATGTGATTTTGGCCGAAGCCAACCCCCCACCCCCACCCCCACCCCCCCCCACCCCACCCCCCACCCCAAAGCTTCACTCGACATCCTATTTATAGTAGAACACTTCCACAACTTCAAATCTTTCCAATCAATGAGAATAATATCGGTAATAAAAGAGAACCAACACTCTGTGATTTTCTTCCCGTGAAATAAGAAGTTTTTAGTTGATACGATTCTCCTTTGATTTCACGTATTTAATCCATGTTGAAAATCTCTTTTTTAAGACAACAATATAATCATGTATTTAATCCCTTGAAAATCTCCAAAATACGTTGAATCATTCTTCACAGATTCAAGTTCAACCACTAAATTTTCCCGCCAAAAATATCTTTTGAATTTTAAAAAGAAAGTGGGCGCCCCTAACCAAGGCATGGGTGCCTTTATCGCTTGGAGGTGGGTGCCTTTAACACTTTTCTGAGGTACTTTTAACATTTTCAAGCCATCTTTTCCACAATTGTTTATTTCCAAAAATACATAAAAACACATAAAATATTAATATAATATAAAAATGAGTTCTAACAATATACCATCTAGATCAAATAAGACATGAAAATGGTGGTCATTCTTAAGCAAATGTGTCGGTTCTAATCTCCTAAAGTAATTAGGCTTAGTCTCAAAACTTGATACTTGACACATTTGAATTTCGAACATTCCCACATATGGAAGAAAATATTTTGGTGGGAAAACAAAGTCAATCTAGGTATTATTTCCTGGGTAGACCACATCAACCAGAGAATGGGTCTTTAACAATTGAACTTCTTTCTGGACATCAACAGGCTTAGGGAATCTAGTTTGAAGATGATCTTGAAAAATGGTAGAGGTGCATATGTCAAGTCCCAAGTGAGGGACTTTAAGCAGGGATACTTGAAAATCACAAGAATCATCGGTACCCCCAAACTTAGGGTGGACATTACTCTCAGATGAACTAGACACTGTTGGTTGGATTCTAGGGTCCTTAAGGTCATAACTACACTCAGCTCCATCTATAGAAGGAAATAAGGTAGATTTATAAACTGGTAGAAGTTCAAACTTAGCTTTCCATATATTATAAATGTCCATCAAAGGTGCAAAATCTAACAATTTATTCACCTCATTAATAACATTATCTTCGTCAATATCAAACCCAAAGTTGGCTAGGCATTTCTCTAATGGATCTTATAACAAAGTATTTGGGTAAAGATTTCTGAACTGAAGTATTAGTTACGTTCGCTTCTTCTAAACCATAGATCTCACAAGAAGGTAGTCTACTCATACTAAATAGATTCAGTCCAATAGTCAAATTACCAAAGGAAAAATTAATTATTCTATTTCCATAATTGATGACGACATTATATGTAGCTAAAAATGGACGACGTAAGATCACTGGAATTTGAGCCTCTGGGACCTGAAAAGGTTGGGTGTCTAGGACAACAAAATCCATTGGGGAAACTATTCTATCAACCTGAATCAAATCATCCTCTATCACATTAAAATTCTCTAGGAGTCTATCATCTTCGTCAGAGACTATTGTCTTCGAATTGTTAGACTCTAAATCACTAGTCTCAGGACAAAATCGTTCCTCTAAACCATTATCAGCTTCAAAACAAGAAAATACTACATCGTCTAAAACAGTGGTATCTCTAGTCAAATCCTCTTCCTTTTGAATAGGTGAATAATCATTAAAATTATTTGAATTTGAAACAGAAATAACACTATCATCATAAAGCACAATTGAAGTGACAATTTCTTGATCACTTTGCCTATATATTTCAAGTTCTTCACCAATACTATCCTCATCATCATAATAATATGAAGATGATTGAACCTTATCTAAATAAATAGTGTCTTCTATTCTAACCTCGTCCTCTAAATTAGGTAAATATTCATCACTATTAGCAAGGGTAAAAGTGGAAACACTGTATTGGCAATTAAGATTATTTTGAGCAATTTTTTCTTTCGTCTTTAACACAAACCTATCTGTATTCTCATCCAACTGCTTTAGGGATTTTTCTAGAAAAACAAATGGATCATAAGGAGTTTTAGATTGTAACTTCTCGTGTGATTCTTCTAGAGGAGGAGTTTGACTACTAATTGTTCCCCCCATACTTAATGTGAACCTTCTTGTATCCCCAGTCAACACCTTGATGGAATTCTCTATAGAAACAACTAGATCATAAAGATTGCTAGGTCGTAACTGCTCTTGTGATTCTTCTAGAGGCATAATAGGTTCATGATAAGTACTAGATTGCACATGCTTTAGGGCATCTCTCCAAGACAAAGAATTCGAATTTTGCTCGTTTTCCTGTTCATATGACTGGCGCGCGTACGAATAGTAATTGGGGCCTCCATGGTATGAACCATAACCTTCAGAAGGTTGGTAGTGATCCCAAGTACTATCCACACTATGATCATAGTAAGGGTAATGCTTGTTTTGAAACTCAGTCGGATATTTATTGTAATACCATCTCGACATTTTCTAACAAAAATTTCCTAATAAATTACAAAAAAAAAATCTAAGAAAATAAATCCTAACAGGAAGGGATTCTAAACATACACAAACAAGGACGACTCAACCAAATCAAACCTACTGAATCTAGCAAACAAAAAGCATGATGTCTCCACTTAGATTGTTTCTAGACCAGCTTCTATTCTTCCAAAAGGTAACTAGTTACAGTTTTAGCGAATCTCTTTGAACGATCCGAATTAGATTAAGTCGAATAGAAACAGGATAAGCTCCAAAGAGCTTTGATAACCCTGCCTCTTTGGCAACTTTTCCTTGGGTTACAAGGCGGCTCTAATCAACTTAAAATAATCTTCCGAAACTTTAAGTTAGGCTAACAAAGTAACCAATACAGTCATTTTGAATGATTTTCCAATAAGCTCGATACCCTATCGGTCTTCTTTCTAGTCAAATTTTAAGGATTAGGTTCGCGTTAGGTAACGTGTTCCTAAGGCGGGCAAGAAGGAAACAGTGATGAAATCCGAGTCCTTATCTTATATGGCCAATCCTTGCCCTAGACTAGAAAATAAATCCGTATTCAATTTCTCAACATATATGCATACGAAGGAATACAGTAAACCCATTTGCAGGGGATTCGTGGTTGATCGAGTCTTAACTCCCGTACCAGACGGAGGATGAATCGATTGTAGTCGACTCGGGCCACCAACTCCTGTGTCAGTGTACGAACCCGAGGGGCCAAGACAATATCGTAATTTTCGTCCTTCCTTGTTGCAGTTTATATTTAAATACCCTTCCGTAGGGTTTAAAAATTAATAATAATGTTCAAAAGTCCAAAGTTCAAAAGTGTCCAATAAAAGAAGACAAATTACAAAAATTATAGCCAAACCCTAATACAGTTTCTAAAAATAAAAACTAAAAACTAAAAAAATAAAATAAAATAATAAATCTAAAAATAAAAATAGAATCTTCTTCACTCCTTTTGGAATCCTCTTTTCTTTACTTCTTTGGATCTACTTTCTTTTTATAACACTTTCTCCTTTTCTTTCTAGTTTCGCTTCAAATCTGAAAAGAAGAAAATACTAAACGCGTAAGAAAGAACAAATAAAATAAAATAAATAAAATAAAAATCTAACTAAACTAATTAACCTAAAAAAATCTAAAAACAAGTCCGCGTCGGTGGCGCCAAAAATTGATGTTTTTGTAGTAGTGGTAAGAAAAGTTAGCGTTCGCTCGAACTTGTGAAGACTGAATTTAGATTTGATAAATTAATTTTAAACTAAAAAATATACACAAAAGATGAAAATAATATTCACAAATACTAAGGTTATGGATTTCACCATTAACCAATTAAAGTGATTCAAACTAATTAATATTCATGCAATTCTTACGTTTAATTTGATTCTAAAATATTGCAACAAGTAGATTTTCGAAATGACAATTGTATAACAAAAGCATGGAACATCTAAAACCTAGGCCAAAGCATGTACCATCTAACGAAATCATAATTGCTTAACAAAAATCATTAAATCCATTTTTAACCAAGGCAATTAATCATAAAAGAAATTGCAAAAATTAATTAAAATAGAAATATACCACTTTTATTGAAACAATGGCTTCCTCCGTCACCTCAGCATATGGGATTTATCTCATCTTTCCCAAGACACTCTACAAAGATTGGTACATAGCTCAAAAGTGCTTGAGAAGAAGAAAATAAACAATAAACACTAAATCAGGAAAACTGCAACGTTTTTAAGTGTTGCAGTATTCACTGTTACAAAACAGGTATTGCATATTCAAAATATACGTTGCAGAAGCAACTGTTAGAAAAACGATTGTTTTTTGGTGATGTTAACTTCAAAAGAATTAGCCACAGAATCTGCGACTTTTCTTGAGTGTAGTCTGTTCTTCTTCTTCTTCTTTTCACGAGATGAACCTGTTTTTTTCTTATTTGATTTAAATGTGATTTTGGCCGAAGCCAACACCCCCCCACCCCCCCACCCACCCCCTCTCAAAGCTTCACTCGACCTCCTATTTATAGTAGAACACTTCCACAACTCCGAATCTTTCCAATCAGTGAGAATAATCTCGGTAATAAAAGAGAACCAACACTCGGTGATTTTCTTCCCGTGAAATAAGAAAGTTTTAGTTGATACGATTCTCCTTTGATTTCACGTATTTAATCCATGTTGAAACTCTCTTTTTTAAGAGAAGAATATAATCATGTATTTAATCCCTTGAAAATCTCCAAATTACGCTAAATCATTCTTCACAGATTCAACCACTATATTTTCCAGCCAAAAATATCTTTTGAATTTTGAAAAGAAAGTGGGCGCCCCTAACCAAGGCATGGGTGCCTTTATCAATTGGAGGTGGGTGCCTTTAACACTTTTTTGAGGTACTTCTAACATTTTCAAGCCATATTTTCCATAATTTTTTATTTCCAAAAATACCGAAAAAACACATAAAATAATAATATTAATACAAAAATGAGTTCTAACAATATACACACTGAGATCATGAAAACGTGTCTATCAGACGACAACTATGACTTCAACTTCAAATCAGATACTCGCCCCAGTCTCGGCGCTTCAACGACAACAAATGACGTCTCTAATTTTCATAACTTCCTTTGCCTTGTCAAATTCCTGAAAGCACGGACCCGTGACGACACCGTAAAATTATCTTCTTCCTGGTAGCGGATCCAAGTAAGCTACACTTAGGGAATGAAGGCTCCTTCAATTTTGAAGATTCAACACAGTCACATCCTTCAACTGGAAGGTCCGATCAACAACGGTACTATCAACAAAACCGTGTACATCAAAACTCACACCCTCATAACAAGGTAACAACTGCACCCTCATATGTTCTATTTTCGCCTCTTCTACAATAGAGCCTCATCACTTGTGGGAGGATAAATGTCGGGGATAACTCATTACACCGCTCATGAAATCATGAAACCTCAATGCCCTTTAAGTAGACACCTGAAGTATATGCAACATAAATCACCTGTGGATGTCATGAACCTATTCAACATGTATTCCCTTGTCTACTAAATGAATACCTCTTGGTTGTTCTGTACTTGGGGACTTGATTCGTTAGAAAAATTAATCCAAATCCATTTCAACCAAAGTGATCCCCAAAACCAAATCAATAAAATATTAAAGTCATCGACAAAACCTCTCTACATTAGTAACCCACACGATTAGGAAGCCTCATCTTCTTACCTAATCACGTCCTGAATGGTGACTTAATCCTTATTGCTGATACTTACTTCAATCGCATGATTCTACTGTCAGACACGTACCAAACTTGGAATTCTCAAATCGATACCATCAAGTCCTCTCATCCTTCGAGCAAAACCTCATGGACAAAACCCATGGTCATGATATTCATCACAACCATCACTGTTAATGAGGCATCCAAACCCATCTTCATCACATGGCGAACATCCAATTGGTACGGTCATCTCAGATTCAGGCTTCTCCTTTCAACTTCCAGAATATTGGTTTACAAGTTACTGATCAAAGATCCAACGAAATGTTCATGAAAAAATCTCACGTTGTACATCCTCCTCCGATGTGAGCGCTGCCTCCTCCAGCGTATGCCTTCTTCTCCAGCTTTAACTCTTTTCACAAAATAAAAAAATTTCATCGAAGATGGAATTTCTCACAGAAGATGAGACATTATTCACAGAGCAAGCATCCTCATGAAGCCAGCATTATTACGACGACAACATCTCACAACGCCACCTTTCAACAACAGCTCAGACCACTCCTCTATTCTATGTTAATGCTCTCATAATTACCTCTTTATTTTACAAACTCGGAAAAATCGGCAACAATCGGTAAGGAACGGGGCAAATCATCCTTCACGAAAAGTGTTCACCTGTTTCTTTGCTACGACATACCAAGAGGGCGCGTCAATTGGAGACATGATCTAGGAGATATGGCTCTTACACTGAAGTCTACAAAATCTGAAAATTTACACGGGATTACTAATCACGAATGTTCACGGATGATTGGCTTACCTAGCAAACTCCAAATCGAGTGATTCTTTTTTGTATATGATAGCTCGGTATTTTAGCTTCAAAAGTTGGGGTCAAACATAGAAATATTACATCGTATGAAGTTTTTTTACACCCATATGGAGTTAATGGTGTACAAAAAAGGTTTTCCATAAGGGATTTTGAAGACTCGGCTTTACAGAGACCTCATCCGCTCGTGGATTCTCATCTTCTCAGATATACTATAGTCCCAGGTTCCACTGCATCTCCTAAGGAGATCTCACCACACTAGAAGACTTCATCAACCTTGTGTCACCACTACTCCACTGATTGTGACCATGTCCTCCCAACTTCTGATGTTGTTGCTGCCAACCCTGTTGCTTAGTGCTTCTGCTAATATGAGATCAAACCAACAGATATTATGCAGTTTTAAAAAATTGATATGTTCAAGTCTATGACAAGAGCACTGGAGTCCACCGCCATCCCCGCCCACAATTCTGATCTACCATCAACTTCCTCTGTCGGTTTCCACTATTTCCAACTTTAATGCTACTAGCTACAACTCAAAGCATCGTCTCTGGGTGTCCTATCTCTCATCTACTACTTGCTCACAAGAGAGTCTAAGTCTAAGGCCCAAGTTTGCATCAATAACATTGCCTGGAGAAGACAAAGCTAAAAGGTACCAGTGGCAGATTCAAAGATGGCGAGATCTATGGAAAATATTACCGGACTCGTGGACTTCTACTCAATGTTTTTTGGCTATTCATGGATTGGTACTCATGGCGTAAAGGAGTGCATCTATTAACCCCAACTAGGGTTAACACTAGGGGGCATATACCCTAGTCCCAAAAAACAGACACCTTCTTCTATACTTGAATTTCTGACTTTATACAATTGTTAGAAGTATATTATTAATATCTAGTTCTTACTGCGCAACATTATTGTTCCTCACTAAGCAGGGACTTAATGTAGATGGTGGATTTTTGACAAGGGATGGAATTGTAAAATTGCCCTCTGCTCAGCAGCAAAAACATTGAAATATCCCGTATATTTTTAGTTTTATATTAAAAATATGAGAAAGCGTCGTTGCCCTAGAACCGCTCCTCAAGAAAGTGTCGTTGCCTTAGCGCCGCTCCTCAAAATATGAAATATTGTATCTCTACTTATATTCCGCAAGAGAATTAAGGGTATAGTCTCTGAAAATAACTACATGCGTTCTATATTGATCTTGTAATCCCTCTAATATTTACAATATTTATGCCACATCGAACCAATTTCTAGTCGTATAATTCCAATAGCTGAATTCCTTGAACTTGTCTCGATTATGCATTGATGTTCCAATAACATCTATATAATTATGGGAATAGCTGATGCCTGATCCTCGAAGACGCATCCTAACTGAATGCTTTGTCCTCAAAGACACGTCTTAATTTGATAGTCATTCCTCAAAAAGAGCGTCCAAGTCCCTGAGGACGTGCTGAACATCAATCTGATTCGTCCTCAGGAACCTGCCTGAACTCAGGAACTTGCCTGAACTTCAATCTAATCCGTCCCCAGGGACGTGCATGAACTTCTTTCTGGCTCGTCCTCAAGGAAGCATCACAACTTCTTGACCTGTCACTCAGGGACGTATCACCAATCTAGGCCAGATCCAACCCTTCTCAGGGCTGGAGCCAGCCCATTTCTCACGACGCTAACACAGGCTAGCGTCAACCACTCTTAGATGGTCCCTAGGGACGCGTCACTATCAACGCCAACCCTTTAAGAGTTCTTGCTAAGTCTTTTGTTTACCCGGATTCCTGAGTGCGCCACGACTGGTCCTTGGGGAACTTTTGCACAATCTTGGCTTTGAACACTTCCAAATTTATGCTAGATTACTCCTAAGCTAGTACATAATCATTAAATTAATCATACTCGACACTAATCAATTTAATTATCAATTTAGTGAGTTGCGCAACTTGCCTCACTAACTTAGCAAGTTATTGACTTGACCTAATCAAAATAATGGTGGTCCATGACTCCACTTTTTCCACGACATATCAAATCCAACACATGGGAGGATTCTCATTGGGGTATTGGTATGGTGATGTGTTGCAGCATGTCAAAATTATTTATTACTTTCCCACTACTTATGATTTATTATAAAGCAAGGTTAAGAAAGGATCGTTCCTACAGAGGGTCTGGGTTGTTATTCGGTTTCAAAATCTTATATAAAACAATGGGGGAATTTTTCATATTCAATAAAATTAAATTAAACTAATTAAGAAAACTAAGATATTATAGAAATCAAGTAGTTGAGAATATCGGTCAAGGTTTCGTTTTTATTCAAAAACATGTTCTTGTACTAATAATTAGAATTGATATTCAATCTCGTTTTATCAAAAGCCCTAGAATACCTTGGTCGTAAGAATATCCTACAAATTTCCTCAAATCATCAACAAACACATTAAAAGATGCGAATATGAATTCTACCAAGAGAACAACATAATATGTAAAAAGCACTAATCAAGTTTAATTCCCTATGAGCATTAAGATTCATGAAATTAGGCTAATCAATTCAATTGAACGTGAAAATCATACTAATCCAATTTAACAAAGGCCATGAGTCACATATGATTACTAGGATGTATCACTACAAGCAATAACCATATTCATGCTACTAGTATTCAAGGGGTATCACCTTTGCGTATAATAAACCCTAAATTAGCTTTAGATGTGAATGAGAGTTCAATTTGTAACTTAACTAAACAAACAATCAATCATGAGATATTTGTAGTGAAACATGAACGATAATATTGAAACAAAATTAATTTATTATTCATAGAATCATATATTGTAAAATTCAACTAATCCCTAACCAATAAAAGAAAATTAGTTACTTATTATAATTGGAGTTCACAAAATTGAATAGAAGAAATAAATTGCAAACCGTAGACGTTGAGAAATCTTTCCCGCGTAAACCTAGAAAAAGAAGTAGAAGAGGTGAGAAGAAAACTAGGTGAAAACCTAGATATCCCCCTCTTGTTGAAGTTGCTCCACTTTTATAAACTTTCTCCCTTGTATAATCCTTCTTAGAATATAACTCTATTTTAACTCTTTAATTTCTAAAACTAGGTCAGATTCAAAATATTCTTAACTCAAATCAGGCTTTTAGAAGAAGCCTGCAACTCTTGACCCAAATCAGGCTTAATCCCATAGTCCAAAACAAGTCCAAAAGTTCCCAAGCCTGTCAGTCTCAGGAAACTGACAAAGCAATTTCAAACAAGTCACGTTAGTTTTCTCAGGCATTTCAGCAAACACATTAGGTGCGTATCTGTTGGTGATTTCCGACAAAATTTGGTCATATTTTTGACCATCCAATTATCATTCCCTGCAATTCAATCACATTCAGGACAAACCCAAAATACATTCAAAACAGTCAATACCATATCCATTCATGATAGACATCAATGCATCCTCATTCATACCCATTTCTTCCATTCTTGATTCACTCGAGCCTCACCACAGATCCACAAACAAAATTAACGGCAGCACACACAAACTCGTTGTTGCTTTCTTGGTCTCACGTCATCTCAACTTCACCATCTTCTCTCATCTCAATAACAAGTTCCTACCAACAAATTCCTTCAATGACTCTGTTCTTTCTCGATCCCATTTTCCAACAACAATAAAACCCATATTAGCAGACCCATCTCAATTCCTTCTTCCGCTCTCAGACAACCACCAAAATCGAAGACCCATCTCTCTTCTTACCAATTATAAATCTGACTGGAACCCCTTTCAATCTCTACCTGTATTTTCTCCCTAGCAAACTCAAATTCATCATCTACCCAACAGATTATGTAGTTGTAGGAAATCCCACAATACACCTAAGTATTTACCTCATAACATCTCTATCAAGTTTAGGCCAAGGTTAATGATCCGAATACACACAATCATATGTAAAAGTAAAGAACACAAGAGATTTTACGTGGTTCGGTGTTAAAACCTACATCCACATGAGTGATTTCACTATGATTATGATGAAGATTATAATTTTTTTGTTCATTATGATCCTCACAAGTTCCCTCACACTATGCCTAGTACAAGAACTTCACCCCTCTTATATTGTTTGCGCTCATATTTATAGATAAACTTTGATGATGGATAAAAACTCGTTTTGCTTCACAGAACGCTTTGCAAAGGTTACTTCGCTGGAGTTTTCTTGGAGTACAATCCAACTTCGTTGGTCTTTCCTTGTTAAATTGCTCTCCAAGTGGTTCTTTCCCTATCTTTCGCTGCAGATCTGTGCTTCGCCCAATAATGATGTGTCATCTGTCCCAACAGCTAACTGAATGTTGATGAGACTGCTTTGTTTGTGCATTTAATGTTCAACTTCCTCTTTCAAACTTGACCGTTGATCATGAGCCATTGTTTTCCACGCGTCGTGATTGAGAGGCGGACGGAGATCCTTAAGTTAGTTGAGATTCACTCAAGGGTTTCCCTTGCATCTGTTTCACCCACACTTATATCTCAGGATGCGAACACGTGGCGAAGATATTTTTTGTCCCTACATTTTGCCTCTTCTCTTGTCATCCGAACAGGGGTAGGATGGGAAGAAAGTTTAAAAATTTTAAACTGAAGCCATTTCTTCTTTATAACCGACACGTCCTTCTTCTTAACGTTTTCTTTTCCCCCTTTTCAGCCGGTGACCAAGGTATAAATACCTTCCTTAAAAAATTCTCTTTTCATTAAATTTCCTTCTCTTCTGCTGTAATTCTCTGCCTCATTCCTTCATTAATTTCTTCTTCTTTCCCAATCTTTCTTCTGTTAACCTCTCTTTGCCTTGATTATCTGTTACCATGTCTTCCAAACAGATATCTTCTCCTTGTCCATCACCAAGGTAGGTTTATCATATTGTTGCTTCATCTCGGTCTAATTTTCTTTTCGATTCTGCTTTCTTAGGTTTTGCTGCATGAATTACTCTGATTTTTGTTTTTATGCCTTTTCAGTTCCTCGTTGTCAAAGAATACTAAAGATGAAAAGGTTATTGACTTAGTAGATTCCTATTTACTTCCTTACTCTCTTTTACCCAAGTGATTACTTTTTGAACTATTATTCGCAGATTGCATCTATCGCCGCTACTACTGAGACACTGGCTCAACCATAATCTCATAAACGGAATATTTTGAAACTTACCTCTTCTTCGCAGGTAAATATCATAACTGTATTTCTGAGCCTCTATTTTTCTCTATTTTATGCCTCTGATTTTGACCTGACAAATATGAGGTGTTTCGTGAAGGTTGATGCGAGTCGTGATTCCCCTACTGATCCAAGGAAGAAAAAGATGCACGAAAACAGAAACAAACTTATTCTTAAAATGCCAACATGATGATGTTGGTTTCGAAGCCGCGAGTTTTGTAACCAACTGAATCTTGCACCCAAGAAGTTGTTTCCTTGGTGGGGAATCTGGTTTCGCAGGGAAAAGATGATTCGCCTAACCTTAGAAAGCAAATTGAGGTTATGAAGCATACTGAAGTTACGGAGCAAGCTTCGATAGGGGAGAATCCCACAATACACCGAAGTATTTACCTCACAACAACTCTCTCAACTTTAGGCCAAGGTTAATGATCTGAATACACACAACCATAAAAGTAAAGAACAAAAGAGATTTTACGTGGTTCGGTGTTAAAACCAACATCCACGTGAGTGATTTCACTATGATTATGATGAAGATTACAAGCTTTTTGTAAGAGTTTACTTTATCTTGTTTGTTTTTCATGAAAATTTTAGATTTAGGACTGTAGAAAAATTGTTTGAAAAGAAAAAAGTTAGATCTCGTTTCCCCATATTTTGCCTCTTTGAAACTTGACCGTCGATCATGAGTCGGTGCTTTCCACGTGTCGTGATTCTGAGAGTTAAGAGGAGATCCTTAATTTGGTTGAGATTCACTCAAGGGTTTTCCTTGTATCTGTTTCACCCATACTTATGTCTCAGGATGCGAATATGTGGCAAAGATATTTTATGTCCCCACAGATTCAATCACATCTCCATCCAATCTTCTTTTCTTACCAACAACGTCATCTCTTGATGATTCAAACAAATCCAACACCATCATCGAACCTATCTGGTGAATATAATCTTCTCCTTATTTTCTAACAGTCTCTCAACCACAAAATCACATGACCCACCTTGCCGGATTGAATCTTGGAACAACAACGACCTGGGAGTCTTGTTGCAGCGCCTAGGTCCGAGAAGAGAATAAAATGCGTTATGATACTTGACCTAAGTTTATTTTATATAAGGAAGGAGGTGCCCACGAGTATAGTCTATCCATATAAAGATGCATCTATGTATATAAGTTTGACTGTGTATCACATTTCTTTAGGAAATAATAGGTTCACCCTAGTAATTTTGTACTTCCTTTATAAAAATGGATGCCCCCAAGTAATTTTTTGGTTTTGCATAATTACAACTTGCGTTCTTGCTAACTTTGCACCCATCAATGCCTAATGACTCCGAACAATGTCATAGTCTCTCAATTTTCTTCTTTTGCTTCAAGTGACTCCAAAGTACCTATAAAACTCAAAACGAACGTAATATACACAAAATACAAGAGAAATAAATAAGAAAAGCATATGAAATTGATATTCAAATAATTTAGTTTAGGCTCTTATCATCTGGCGATCTACGAAAATCGTGTTTTGTGGTAGCACATCCACGAACAAGAAGGTAACAAGTAGTGAGACGGTTTCAGAGAAGTTGAGAGGACGAGGAGTAGTGATCAGACAAGTCTTCCTTATTTTTTGGACAAGACTCCACTACAATCTCCACAATCATCACTTTTCTACTTCTTTTATAACTTCACTTACGAGAAATCAGTGTGTTTCCTATCAAACTATAAATAGATAAAATTATCTATTCAAAAGGGACAAGATAGAACAAAGATTTATCACAAAGATAATCTATTCTTAAACTACACACTTTTTTCATCACACTCATGATTTCTCAACCTTATTTGCTTCCCTCCCCTAAGATCAACCCATCATCTCCACCTTTATGATCGAAGAAGGAGTCGAACGACCATTTCTTGGTTTAGACTCAACCTGTTCGATTTTGATCTCTCGAACCTACTAAAAGTACTCTTTTACAATACATTTTTTTACCCTAAAACACCATTACACCATATATAAATCCCATTGCCGGAATATTTTCTGAATCAATAAGTCTTAAGACGCTAACTAAAGGTTTCGTCGCCTTTTAAGGAATAAACCAAACTAGTCCATAAACTTAGATCCCTCATTATAATCTTCTTCACCTCATTTGCATCAAAAAAAAATTGAACAATCGCAGCTCTTCCACCTATTAGAACTAAACATCTCTTATACGATTAATTTTTTTGGAGCAAGCTTTGCAGAGTGAGGTTTGCAGTAACAGATATGTGTGTCTCTGGGACGGATCGATTCTCTATTTGTAAAGCTCATCATCAAAACTAGTACAAAACCATGAGAATATATATAGTTAGCTACCTTCTTCGCTTTTAGATAAACGTTTTTCATTTGATGTAACTCAAATAACCCTTCAAGTATCAAATTGATGCAGTGCGCGCAGCATACGACGTCTAATACAATTTTTTCCTTTTATGCATCAATAAATTCCCTGCATCCTTATATTCAATGCAGCATTATCAGTAACAACTTGCATAACATGTTCTTCTCCTACCTCTTTAACAATGGCATCAAACATCTTGGATAACCTATGTGCATCTTTGACATATTTTGATTCATCAATACTCTTTAAAAAAACAGTTCCTTTTGAGTTGTTGACAAAAAAATTAATTAAATGTCTCTTTCTAATATTTTTTCAACCATCAGACATTATAGTGACCCATGTAGCATCCCATGTTTTCTTAGAATTATCGGCGATCTTGTTTGTCGAGTTAATTTCTTATTTAAGAACCTAAGTACTTAGCTCGTACATGGAAGGTTGTTTCAATCCTCGACCATACTCTCCTACTGATCTTAGTATATTATAAAATAAATGACTTTTTACAAAATTAAAGGATATGTCGTGTTTTTAGAAAAAAAAAACTTCCAATATCGAGACACACGTTCCTGCGATGATTTATGTCGTTATCAGTTGTAATACGCTGCTGACCACCAGGTTCTTGCGCGATGGTGTTCATGAACCTATCCATTGGACCTCTTCCACGATCAATAGTAGTATCATTAGGTGTTGATTCAACGCCTAGAGCCATTTCAAAATTTTCAGACTCTCTTGGAACGCGAGAATATGACCCTTCATTAACCATAAATTCAAAATTATATCTTCCAATTGCTCTTGAATTCTCATTTTTCCTAAGTTGATATAATATCTCTTGTTTGACATCTGCGGGTACGTTAGGATAACCAGCAACACCCTTATGGGTGGAGCCAAATGAATCTTAAATCTACTGATTGTTCCCGTAATAGTCGTATCACAATACTTACAATGCACATACATTGTTGATTTTTCGTTTAAAATTGGACCTGCAACTTGGGTTCCATACTTCCAAGCATGATTTATTTTCATATTCTTCTTAGTTTTGCTTGTACTACTATTATCCATATCTGAAGAGTAGATAATGATCACAAAAGAAATCTTTGAAGAATAGAAGATGATCACGCATACAGAGGGAAGAAAAAAAGGGATGATGAGGAGGACAAAAGAAGAAATGTCTCTAGATAAGAGTTGAGAGAATAATAAAATATGTTTTCTAAAGGACAAGAAGAAGAACCGGCAAAAGAATGAGCGTTTCTATACAAGGGAATTAGAAAATTAGGTTTTTAATATTAGTATTTAATTGGCGCAATCTTGAACCTAAAAGTTATACAATTAGATAGAAAAGAGAACTTGCGATAGGAGGAAGAGCTTGATGTTGTGAGAAATTAAAGAGATTATGTGGTTCAATTACAGCAGATCTTCTTCTCTTGATGATTTAACAGATTTCCATTATGCATTAGAGTTTGTCTCACCCTTCTATTTTTCTACTAGTTCTGATTATCTCTCTAATCTATAACTGTTTTCTATTATTAAATTTTTGAAAACCATGAATAACTAAGCTTTTAACTTGGTTTGTTATGTTTATTTGTTGCTATAGTGGGTGTACCCAGTTGTGCTAAGAATATGGTTTTATCAATTGTGTTTACAATATATTCTTGGTGTAGCGTTGATCTATGTCAGAATGCGGATTGGTTCAACAACAGTTGTGCTAATTACAATGTTGCTTAGTCTGAGGTCCTCGAAAGTAGTAGTCCTGCAAATCCCTTATAATATTAGAACTCACTTGAACTTAGATCTTCATTATGTTCTTCTGGAAAGGGTAATCATATGGATTTTTCGGAAAATCACTTTCTGCGAAAGCGCAAATTAAGGAATTTCAAATTTTATACCCCTTCTTTCTTAAACTTGAGCCATATTTTTATGCAAAAAATTCTCAATCCAAATCCCATCAATATGATTTTCCTATGAATAACCTTTATAACCATAAGAAACGTAACCCTAAAAATTTGTATTCTCCAAAACCTCAAATACCTCGAATACTTTGGAATTCCACATTACAGGATGTCTTCTAGCTCCCAAAGTCAGATGGCCATGCTTGCTCGAAAAAAAATGAAAGGTACAAGGATTGGCAGTGGAGTCAACAAACTTGTTCAAAGAAGACAGCTTGTGTCTTATGAAGAAGTAGATAAGGCAGTTACTCAATGGTCTAATAGTCTTAGGGAAAATTATTGCTAAGGATGAAATTGAAGTGCAAGATGTCCAAAAGGAGGTTTACATCATGCGGAAGAAATATAAGGATGTAGAGATAAAACGTGAAGGCGTCAATATTTTTCTCCTCAAGTTTAAGAATAAAGAGGATCAACAAGCAGTTTTCAACCAGAGACCTTGGGTTATACATGGTTTTCTAACGGTGCTTCATTGCTACATCCCATCATTACAACTTAATGATTATGATTTTATGCATCAAGTTTTTTGTGTTCATTTCAAGGAACTACATTTGGAACACTTGGATGTAGAAATAATTAAAAAACTAGTACAACATATTGGAAAGGAAATAAAAATTGATCCACCAAATTGCCATCCAAAAAAGGGCAAGCTTATTAAAGAAAAATTGAGGTTGATCTTCGATAAACTTTAAGAAGAGGGACTTGGTTACCAATTGCGGCAAAAGAAAGTGTTTTGGTTAGATACTTCTATGAAAAGCATCCATGCAAATTTGCCCAAAATGTTATGTTGTGGTGAATAATGAAGACATCTGAGATCATCAACACTTTATAGATAGAATAACAATTGAGGAATATGATGCTTACAATGCAGAGATGGAACTACTTTTAAAGGGTATCAACAACCCGGCTGAAGGTAATGGGAGCAACGAGACAGATGGGCTTGGGGGAGAAGAGATTGGGCCTGAACATAATGGTAAGGATGAGGTTGATCCATGAGGCGACAAAATATTGAGATGTGGCTCTAATATCCAAGACTCGCAAATCATTATATAAAATCCCCTTTTCCAAAATCAAAAACCTAATCACATCCAAAATATCAAAATTCAGAATCTAGAGATAGTGATTGCTAATAACAGTTCGGGGGAGAAAGGAAAACGAGGACTAAAGACTAATAATATTCCAATCCATGAGGCTTCTGATGTAATCATGCCAGGAATGGATAACGAAGATTCTTATGAGAGCACAAGTACAATTAGTAATTTAGCCAATGAAGTGCAAATTAATACAACAAATCAGGTTCTCCTCAAATCCTTAATTTGGATTTTTAATTATATAGCTTTGCATTGTGTTCTTCCCATATCTCAGATTAGTGATAACTTTGTGAACCGATTCTCTTCCCAATTTCTCAATTATAGGGTTTCAATTCTTGTTTTAAACCCTTATAATTGCTTACTTTGTCACATTAGAGCCTTTGCTTATTCAAATATCCTGCTTAGTTATAATTATTCAAGTTTTATAAAGTTTAGTTACTACAGGCTTCAGTGGTCTCTTTGCCATTCTAATTTGTCCCTAAATTAGCATTTTGAATCTCATTTTGGTAGTAGTCTGATTGTGTGTGAGTCTGTTAGTCATTATTGGTTTAACCTAGGTCTTTTGTTTACTAGCTTCACTTTCTATTTTAAAACCAAAGGCAGTTCTAGTATTTTTTTTCTTTCTCTCAGCAATGAGAATTCTGTTGTGGGTCAGGGCTTCGGCAACCCTGCGACTAGAACTGCTCTTTGGAATTTGATAAAAAATCAAAATCCAGATGTTGTTTTTCTTTGTGAAACCAAGAATGACTCCACTAAGATGGAGTTATACCTTAGGAGATTCAACTACCCCAACTATTGGGTTTATCCTTATGCGAGTCTCTTAGAGGGTATTGCCCTAATGTGGAAGAGTGGTTTCAATCTTGAAATTGTTCAAAATACTGATAAAATGATCAATGCTATCATATGTTATGATCCCAGCAAGCCAGAGTTCCTTGCAACTTTTCTTTATGGATCAGTTTATCATAATGAAAAGTTGCAACAATGGAACTGTATAAATGAGATAAGAAACAATGTAGATCTGCCATGGTTCTTATAGGTGATCTTAACATCACTCTACACAAACATGAAAGATATACTCTTATAACTCCTACTACCACTGATATCCCAATTACCCAAACCATTATTGATAATACTGATCTTCATGATTTGGGTTAGATTGGGTCACATTTTACTTGGTCTAATAGACAAAATGCTGGTAATCTCATTAAAGCTAGGCTTTATAGGGTGATGGGCACTAATATGTAGATTGATCACTATGGTACTTCTAGGGTTTATCACATTGACATTATTGGCTCAGATCATATACCAACAGTTCTTGTTACTAATCCTAAACAAAACCAGAGCTTCAAGCCATATAGATACTTAAAATGTTGGAGTAGAGACATTCTTTTAAATAAGTCATTAAGAATGCATACAACATTCAAGTATCTGGCTCCCCTGCTTATACCATGACCAACATGCTTAAGAATGTCAAGCATGACCTCAAAAAATGGAATTTTGAACACTTTGGTAACATTGACTAGAAAGTTAACTTTTATGGTGAGCAACTGCATTTCCTGAATAGTCAAGTTAATACTATACAAATTGCAGAGTCTATTAGACAAATAAAAATTAATCTTGAACATTGGCAAGATATTCAAGAAGATTTTTATACTCAAAAAGCAAGGGTCGATTACATTAAAATTTATGATAGGAACACCGGTTGCTATCACTCCTTTATTAATAGAAGAAAACACTTTAATCATATTGAAACCCTTAAATTACCAAATGGCCAATGGTCTAAGGATAGGAATCAACTTGAAGACCTATTGGTTAACCATTTCAGTTCCATTAGCACTTCATCCAATCCTCTTCCAGATAAAGACATTATTAACTGCATTGATCCTTGTATCACTGCAGATGATGATGTGAATCTCTTAAGACATGTTACTTTACATGAAATTAGAGATACTATTAATCAAATGTCATCCTGAAAACCCCAGGTCCAGATGGCTTTCCTCCTGGATTTTACAAAGAAAATCTTGATATTCTGGAAAATGACATGCTTTAGTACAGTCAAAAACTTTTTTTGAAATTAAACACATTTTAAAATCTTTAAATCATACATTTTTATCTCTAATTCCTAAAGTCAGTAATCCATCTTCCCCTGCTAACTTTAGACCCATATCTTTATGTAGTTCTAATTACAAGATTATTTCCAAAATTCTTGTAAATAGAATGAAGCCTTTTCTAGGTAAGTTATTATCTCCTTTCCAGACAGTTTATGTTCCCAACAGGAACATAACTGATAATGTAACCATTAGTCAAGAGATAGTGCATACCATGAAAAGGAAAAAAGATAGAGTTGGTATCATGGGCCTTAAACTGGACTGTCTATAAAGCCTTTGATAAAGTAAAATGGTCTTTTTTTACTGCATATTCTTAAATGTTTTGGTTTCTCAAATGAATGGTATGATCTCATTATGCAATGTACTAGTACCACTAGCATATCCATTCTCTTAAATAGTTTTCCATGTAAGGTCTTCAGACCAAGTAGGGGAATAAGGCAAGGAGATCCTTTATCTCCTTTCTTTTCATCATATGTATGAAAGCTTTCTCAAGATAACTTACTCAGGATGAGAACAATCATTTGATTCATGGGATTAGAGTCACAAAAAATGCTACAAGTGTGTCTAATTTACTCGTTGATGATGATTGTTTGATATTTTCCAAAGCTTCTCATGAAGAAGTAGCTAATTTAATGTCACTTACCAAAAAATTTAGCACTATGTTTGGGAAAGTGATAAATTTTGAAAAATATGGTTGTTTTTTAGTCAGAATGTCCACCCTAACCAAGCTGTCTCTCTAACTAGATCTCTTAAGGTGAGAAAGATTGATCTTAAAGATATGTACCTTGGTCTACCGCTATTTATTGATAGATCAAGAACTGAGTCTTTTCAATTTTTAATGGATCATTTTGATAAAAGAGTAGCCAAATGGAAAGGAAAGCACCTTTCTCAAGATGGTAGATCCATTATGGTCCAACATGCCCTAAAATCCTCTCCTACTTATCGTATGGGTGCTTTCTTGATTCTAGATGCAATCATAAATAAGATTAAAAAAGCCCAAATGGACTTTTGGTGGGGTAAGGACTCTGCTGGTGGAGAAACTTAAAAGGTTGGGGCAAAGTTTGTTCAAGAAAATACCAGGGAGGATTAAGTTTTAAAAAACTTAAGCTCTCCAATCTGACAATGCTTACTAAACTAGCCTGGAACCTCATTCACAACCCAGATGCTCTCTGGGTTAGAATCTTAAAGTGTAAGTATTTCAAAGATACTCACCCTTTACATTATAAAACCCTTCATGATTTTTCTTATGTCTGAAAAAATATTTGTTTAGTTCTTGATATTATCAAAAAGAATGTTATATGGGAAATTAGGAATGGCGGTAAGATTAAAGCTTTTGATACAACTGGATTCCAAATGTTTCTCAACCTTTATCTCCTCGGCTTCCTAATCCTAATATGTTATTTTCTAATTTCATAGATGGTGACACTAAGCATTGGAAATCTTATTTAGTAAACTCTTTTTTCACTGCTTCTAATGTTCAGACTATTCTAAACTATAAAATCCCTCTCGTTGGAGAAGATAGGTTGATTTGGATTTTTAATAAAAATGGCCAGTTTAATGTCAAATCTATATACAAGTTACTGAATGGTGAATTTCAAACCCAACATCCCTCTAATGGCTCCCCTGCTGACTATAAGAGGTTATGGTCCTTCCTTGTTCCCCCTAAAGTCTAACTATTTCTTTGAAAGTGTCTTGAAAATATCCTGCCTACAAACTTTAGATTATCAACTTATGTCAGATAAAATGATCCTTGTCCTAGTTGTGATATGAATTCACCTGAAACCTCTGAACATCTTTTATTTCAATGTTCCTATGCCAAGTCTGTTTGGTCAGTATCCCTTGTATGCAATGAAGTTTCTGTAAGTTCTTTATCTAACATTTTTGTGCATGACTGGATACTGCAATGGTTAAATAGCAACCAAGATTGAAAAACAAAACATCTAATTTACTTTGGCTTGGTGTATATGGAAAAATAGATGTATAAAATTGTTTCAGCAGAATTGTACAAGCTCAACAATCATTATCAATCAAGCTCTTAACATGATAGAGGATCTTGATCAGACAGTTTGTACTGGTCAGTCAGTTGGAAACAGGATTATCACAGGGGAACAACAGATCGAATCACCACCTGTGAATTGTTATATTCTATATTGCTATGCCTCTTTCGACAAAGATTCTGAAGATATGGGTGTGGGTATAATACTATATGATTATGCAGGTCTTTACAAAGGGTGCAAAATAATATGAGGGAAAGCTAAGTCCCCGGAAGAATTATTTTTGAAGGCATCAAGTGGATAAAAAGCATGAACATCAACTGCATCCATATTCGCAGTGATGCAAGAAACCTAGTTGATTATTTGAATAATAAAAAATGTCAAGTATGATGGTCCAACTCTACAATTTTGGATGATTGTAATTTCCTACTAAACTTGTTTAGTTTTTCCAAAGTAGTTTTTATTAGTAGAGATATCAATGGTGATGGTGATACATCAGCCAAACATTGTAGAAGAGAAAATTTGGTAGGAGAATGGTTAGGACATAAGCCTGACTTTCTACCAAATTCCATGTTTTAAACTCTTATCAATAAAATCTCTTAACTTACCCAAAAAAAATAGTTAGAAAACAGTAAAACATGCCATATTTGGCTGTAAAGCCCATCCCCACCCACCCCACCCACCACCACCCCATATATATCAACTCACAAAGCGCCTCTAGAAGCTCCCTAACCCTAAAGTGCAAAAACCCTTGGTTTTGACTAATGAGTATGATATTATACAAACTAATAGAACTTGGTCTGACTCTTCACACAATGTTCTTGGTTGTAAATGGGTGTTTTGAATATAAAAAGAATTTGATGGCTCTATTGATAGATATAAAGCAAGTCTAGTTGCCAAAGGGTTTCATCAACAAGTTGCTCTAGATTTCAATGAAACCTTCATCCCTGTTGCCAAGCCCACTATAATATAAAGTTATACTCTATTTGGTTGTTCATTTTAACTGGAGGATTACTCAACTTGATATCAACAATGCATTTCTGCATGGTGATCTGCAAGAAGACGTTTGCATGTCATAACCACCTGAATGTATTGATTATGTACATCCTAACTATGTGTGTAAGCTCCATAAATCACTCTGTGTGCTTAAGCAAGCTCATAGAGCTTGGTATACCAAGTTACGTGATGTTCTTTTTTCCTTGGGATTCATTGCTTCTGTTGTCGATACTTCTCTATTTGTTCAAAGATTTGATGTTATTCTTACTATTGTGCTAGTATATGTGGATGATATAATCTTGACAGGTAACTCTACTTCTCATTGTTTTGTTGTTCTCTCAACACTAAGTAAGCAGTTTCCTGTTAACGATTTAGGAAATCTTCACTATTTTTTGGGGTTGGAAGTCAAGAGGAATAACTATGGTTTATTCTTATGTCAGAAAAAATATGTTCTTAATCTTTTGGATAAAACAAATATGGTTGGTGCTAAAATTTCAGCTACACGTTGTTCGGCTACATATAGAATTTTTGCTACTGATGGGATTCTATTAGAGAATCCCACAGAATATAGATCATTGGTTGGTGTTTTGCAGTATTTGACTTGGATTAGGCATGAGATTAGTTTCTCTGTAAATCAAGTGTGTTAATTCATACACAAACCAAGTACAACACATCTTATTAATATTGCAGCATAAAGGATTTTGAGATACATCAAAGATACATTGGATCATGGCTTGTACTTTATAAAAGGGTTGCACACTCTGCAGGGATTTAGTTATGCTAATTAGGATGGCTCCCCTGATGATAGAAAGTCTACTACTGGCTACTGCATTTTCGTTAGTAATAATCCAGCTTCTTGGTGTGCTAAAAAACAAGCTACTGTTGCTAGGTCCTCCACTGAGGTTGAATACAGGGCCCTGGATCAACCTGCAGCTGAGATTATCTGGCTCTGTCAGTTACTTCAAGATCTTCATGTGTTTCTACTAACTCCACCAGTCTTATGATGTGACAATGTTAGCTCTCTCTCCTTAGAAGCTTGGCTTCCAATCCTATTTTCCGCAGCAAAATGAAACATATGGCGTTGGATTTCCACTTTGTAAGAGAATTAGTTCAATGTAGGTCTCTGCAGGTCTCTTACATATCCATTATTCAACATATAGCTGATGTTTTCACTAAGAGATTTCATGGACCACGATTTTCAATGCTCAAGGACAACTTGTACGTGTTTGGATGCACTCAAGTTACAAACTCCGCTTAGCTTGCGCACGCGCGGTGTGTGTGTGTGTGTGTGTGTGG
>JAJJMC010015296.1:1800714-1863038 GCA_023531435.1 Papaver californicum
CCTTAAGTCCCTTTACATTTCTCTTCTATTCTCTTTTGTACTCGTATCAATAGTGTGTTGGTTGTTCTAGATTTTGTCTATTGTCTGTTTATTTCAGATTTTTATAACCTGGACATGTTTCTTTGTGTGAATTGTTGAGAGAGAATAATTTTTTCAATTCAATATTGATTAATGTTAGTTGTTTTAATAGTTTTTCAAAATGAATGAGTGCACTGAATGAGTGAGTTTTGGACCGTGGGGTAGTGAAGTGGAGAGACTAGATGGGTGAAGTTTCTCATCTAGTATAAAAAAATTCACTTGGACGGCGAAAGATCCCCTGTTTGGAACTTTATTTAGTTTTTCAATAATAATAACCTAGGTAGAACCCGCGCTTTGGGAATTTAATCGTGAAATAAATACCCAGACAGGGGAAAATCCCACGTTTGGCTTGGACTGGCTGAAGATTACTTTAGGCTAGACTACCGAGCACTCTTTTAAACGAAAGAGTGTTTGAAGGAGTTTGGGTGAAAGGGGGTCCTTCTCCTATCCACAGTGGCATAGTTTACACACGTTTGTATTACCTCTGCTTACTGCCGTATTTATGTTAATGCATTATTTAGCTACTATGTTTACCGAGGCAATAACGGTAAATGGACCAGAACAGCTGGGAAATATTCAAGTTCCTAAAAGAGCCCGTTATATCAAAGTCATTATGTTGGAATTGAGTCGTATAGCCTCTCATTTATTATGGATTGGCCCTTTTATGGAGGATATAGGTCGGGTAAAACCACCTCTTTCTCAACAATTTCTTTGTCATTTGATCCAATAGTGTTCCATTAGATAAGAACAGATTTGATAAATACTGATAACTCTGGATAAAGTATTAGAACGGAAAGATCCATTAGAGAATAACCTATTGGTTCTAAGCCATCTCTGGCGATGAATCAACAATTCGAAGTGCTTTTCTTGCATATTCTTGATGAACCAGCGTATTCAATTTTGGTCTAACTCTTTCACTTTGAATGAGTGTTCTCCACCTATAACCCTTGTTGTAAGCGGATAATTTATAGTATAAGCCTTTGGCTGAGCTGTCCACTTCCCAAAAGGTATAATATCTTATTTGATGGTGTTACCTCATTCCCTAGAGTCCTAGACAAGCTGCCGAAGAAGGACCATAGCCATTAGGTCCATTTCTCGTCTACTCCCGCATCCTTGTATCAATTTAAAATACCTAGCGAATTTGAGGGATAACAAAAACCATTTAGGGGCTACTTTTTTAAATCCATCCAATGGGAAAAGCTAAGGGGTGACCTAGGTATGTAAAAATACTAAAATATCCTTTTACTTATCAAATAATTACCACAAAACCTTTCACTAATAAAAGTTTGAAAACCTAAACCTAAAATCTAACATGTTATAATCGGTAGTTTCGGGTTTGTGTTAACTACCGATTATTGTGTTGTTCTTCATTGTCCATGAACTTCAATCTCAATCGGTAGTTATGTTTAGTCATAAACTACCGATTAATTAACTGGACAAAAATTTTGTGGTAATCGGTAGTTTCGTATACGGTTAAACTTCCGACTATTCTAGTTAGTTATACTCAAAAACATCGAACACAATCGGTAGTTATTTGTACACCTAAACTACTGATTATTCTACTGGATCCAAAATGACACATAATCGGTAGTTAATCTTTTATGTAACTACCGATTGTAGTGTGTCCATATGCTCAATCGGTTGATAATATGGAGCCCGTGCTATCGATTATGCATAATCGGTAGTTTAGTTGATTTTTTTACCACCGATTATAAACAATTGGGTGAGTTTAACGTACTTTGTGAACAATATGATTAGATCAATTGATTGCTTTTGTAAAACAGTTGGACGTAAAATCATTTCATTGAATGGAAAAGGCATACATGTAACATTACAGGAAATGAAATACAATAAATCAATTAGCATATAGGTGGAAACCGAACAAGGTACTTTCTTCCATTATCCGATAGCGATCCTCATGCATAAAATTCTCCTCATGCTTAACGAAATATTGGTGGAGAGCTATCACCCACTGAAAAAAACAAATCAATTATAAGTTTCAATGCTTGAAAACTCTTTTTAATGAACGACTTATTAACGTAAAACACTTACTCTTGCCACAGGCGATTCGGTGGGACGAGCTCGGCATCTCAGTCTCATTTCCTCTTTCAAGTTGTCCAACCATTAAGACAACACCTCATACCTTGTCCTTATGCCTCCGGGAGTCCTTTGATTTTCATTTCCGTTTAATGCCACATAAATTTGAAACACACGCTGCCACCAAGGATATGTGTTATGATCTGCCATCCAATTTTCATTAGTGGCTCGGTTATTGTTGTTCCAATACGCAGTTTCGTACTCGTGTTCCATGATCGTTACACGATCTAATGATGGCCACATCTTCGTCATTAGTGTATTGAAGAGCCATTCAAAATCAAATGTGAGAATGAGAATGAGATTGAAAGGTACAGGAGAGATTGAGGTTGAAAGGGATAGGTGAGAATGTGAATCACCTTGAAAGGGATAGTTTCCTTTTATAGTGTTTTAATACCAACGACTATTTTTTTTTAAAGCCGTTGGGTTGGGTATTCCAAGCACAATCGGTAGTTTAAGAATTTCATAAACTACCGATTGTGTACATTCAGCAACAATCGTTAGTTTAAGAATTACTTAAACTACCGATTGTTAGTGTCCATGAGTTTTGAAAAAATTGTGATTTCCAATTTGGGGCAACTTACATAATCGGTAGTTTGTACAAAAATTAACCTTCCGATTGTTAGTGTCCGGGAGTTTTGAAAACATTCTAATTTCCAATTTGGGGCAACTTATTATAATCGGTAGTTTTAGAATTTCTTAAACTACCGATTGTGATTGTACAAAATGTTAAAATTTTACAAAAAAAATCGATTTCCAATTTGGGGTTACTTATTATAATCGGTAGTTTTAGAATTTCTTAAACTACCGATTGTGATTGTACAAAATGTTAAAAAATTTACAAAAAAATTCGATTTCCATTTTGGGGTTACTTATTATAATCAGTAGTTTAAGAAATTCTTAAACTACCGATTGTGATTGTACAAAATGTTAAAATTTTACAAAAAATATCGATTTCCAATTTGGGGCTACTTATTATAATCTGATGTTTGCATAAAACTTAAACTACCGATTGTTAGTATCCAAGAGTTTTGCAAAAAAATCGAATTCCAATTTGGGGCAACTTACATAATCGGTAGTTTGCACAAAATTTAAACTACCGATTGTTAGTATCCAGGAGTTTTGAAAAAAAATCGAATTCCAATTTGGGGCAACTTACATAATCGGTAGTTTGCACAAAATTTAAACTACCGAATGTGGTGGAATCAGTAGATATATTACTCCTTTATCAACCGATTATCATTTGTTCAGGGAATTAAATGCATGCAAAAAATGAATTAGTCGTTGTGAACAAAAAATTGTATTAATATTTTTTTGTATACATTCATATGTTCAAAAAAAATATTCAAAATTAACTATTCATCATCCTGGATACGTTCAATTACGTTCTGTACTGAACTTCCAAAAAAACAATCCCAACGTTTCATGTTCTGATTGTATTGCTTCAACCACTCCTTACAATGGTTAGTTGTGAAGTAATCTGACCACCTGGCTAA
Organism: Papaver californicum; assembly: GCA_023531435.1. Classification (NCBI taxonomy): domain Eukaryota; kingdom Viridiplantae; phylum Streptophyta; class Magnoliopsida; order Ranunculales; family Papaveraceae; genus Papaver; species Papaver californicum. Next base: position 1,804,383 of record JAJJMC010015296.1, read on the forward strand.
TGGAGGTAATGGACAATCTTCTTTTAAAGTTAAACCGATAAAATGATTGCCATTAACAAAAGCCATAATGATTCGTTTATCCTTGCCTCGTTCTTGAAGTGTTGATATTCATATGTCCATGCATACACAAACTTATTCTTATGCGGTCCCAACCATTGTGATTTGCAATACTTAACTGCTTTGGGGTAGTCCTCGGCCCATTCATCCTCAAACTTCTTCAAGTTGTATTCATAATCTTCCTCCGTCATCGACCAAACTATCTTATCCCATGCTTTTTGAAATAAAGACCACTTCATTCCATCCTCGGCCCACTTTTCTTCGGCCAACCTTTTATCTTCTTTTTGTTCTTCGATGGTTAGTTTACTAATACGTTCATCCTCTTCCTTTGACCTCTTGGTACCTATGTTTCGTTTTTTAGCTTGGATATGATGTCTGCAATTAACTTTGATGTTGCATTGAATGTGCCACGTACAAAGAAAATTCTGGGCTTCCGGAAACACTACCTTTATTGCATTCATCAAGCCTGAATCGTTATCCGTTACAATAAACCTTGGAAAATTATCGCCATTATAGATCGACCTCAACGTTTGCAACATCCAAATGAAACTCACATCGTTCTCAGCATCCATTAAACCCCAAGCCACAGTAAATGTGCATTTGTCCAAAGTGTGGCAAGCGATGTTCAACAACGACATATTTTACCTGTTTTTCTTGTAAGTAGCATCTATCAACAAAATTTGATGAAAGCATTGAGCCAATTGGATCATCTCCGGATGTGCCAAGAAAATACGAATCACCCTACCATCCCTTTCTTCTTTCCTCAACGTGTAATTGTATTTCTCGGCTAACCACCCAGATTGTTGCATAACCATTCGACCGTCCAATTCCGTCTTTTTGATCTGTGCTAGCGCCGAATAAATTGTAGACAACGAGGACAAGTTTTTGGGGTCGTCCGCCTTTATCTTAGAAAGGATTGAACTCGCTTTCATTACGGTCCTCATAGACTTCACCGTCTCCATTTCTTGTGGTTTTAACTTGGAAACCATTACGTGCCCAACAAGATTTTCCGGATCTTCGTGGTTATGACGACCATTAGCAACTCTATACATTTTCCATACTTTTCCTTTCTTACCTTCGGGATTATGGAAGATAATCTTAAATAGACATCCAATCTCCTTTGAATTACCTCGGTATATCTTATTCTTCTTCTTTACGTATTTATAATTATTTCCCATATGACTCTTTCGCTCGCCACCTCTCTCACAAATCATTTCAAATCGATCAACTTTCACGCAATTGTTCTGAACTACAACGCACATCTTCTCTTTAGCCTTGTTGAGAAGCCATTCATTTGCCTCCGCCTTACTTCCAAATGTCTTAATGCGCATATAACAAAACAAATATCATAAGCCTAACCATGTAACGTACATTCTAAGAACAAGTTAAGAGTGGGTATGTAGCGTACCAAATTATTTGCATAGTGTAGGGAAGTATCAACACTCGTATGCAACAGGATTAACCCATTCAATAATCTACGTAAAATAGCAATGAGTTAAACAATGATAATCGGTAGTTAATTAGGTTCACATGCAACCGATCATGAACAATCGGTAGTTAATAAAACTTCCGTGCTACCGATTATTTACAACCGGTAGGTAAGATGTATTCATTAACTACCGATTGTAACGTGGAAATTAACTCAAGTCCTGTCCACAAAAACAAGTATAATCGGAGATTTAATTTGTTAAAAACTGCCGATTATTTACAATTGGTAGGTAATATGTATTCATTAACTACCGATTGTAAAGTTTACAAAATATTATCTTTGTAGGTTTGGAGAAATTCAGTTTTGGGGCGACTAGCACGGAAGAAATCTACTCAAGTCCTGTACACATATAATCGGAGGTTTATTGTGTTACACAACTACCGATTATAATACAATCGGTAGGTGACTATTTGACATTAACTACTGATTGAAAAGTTTGCAAAATAATAATTTTGGAGGTTTAGAGAAAAACTAATTTGGGGCGACTAACTCAATCGGAATATAAAAAGTTCTCCTAAACTACCGATTGTGAAAATATATTCAAAAAAAATTAATTTGTGGCGACTACGATAATCGATAGTCAATAAGTCTTCATAAACTACCGATTATGTTAAAAAAAATTCAAAAAAAATATACAATTTGGGGATTTTGTATAATCGGTAGTTAAAATCTTCACGAGACTACCGATTGTTCTATTTTTTTTGAACAGACGTATAATCAATAGTTTATGGAGTACCATAAACTACCGATTATGGTACGTCCATGGCATTAAATGCATGGAAAAATGTATGTTTTTTGTTGCCGATCACATAGAAACGCATACAAATTGGGTTTTGAGCTTCTTAACACAATACCTGATTGTTTGATGCATTATTATCTTCATTTTGATGTGATTCATCGTCTAGGTTTTCTTCCACACCAAAATTTGGATCATCCAACAAATAACCCAAATCGTCGTCTCTAAACATGTTTGAACCTTCAATACTATGTTCTTCATGTTCAATCTCATCTTCTATGTCATACCCATCCATGTTTATGATTGAATTTAGTCAAAATTTGATTTTCCAAAAATTCTTCTTCTTCTTCTCTAACACACTCTTTATTTCTATTCTAAAACTAAAACTCAAATTTATCATTTAACACTAACTATAACCAAATTAATCAACTAATTAATCAAAATTAATACTAATTAAGCAAAGATAGATTAGCCATTATAAAAAATAGATGGATAAGGGATGTATTGAGATTACTTTAAAATAATCTTATTTTATCTTATTAGCCAGGTTAAAATACGCCTCTAATGTTTATTACCATTAACCTTCACTACTCATCTTCCCTCCAAATATAAAACAGTAAATCTCGTAGTATTTCTCAACATCAATCAATCTTTTGCTTCCATTTTTCTGTTTCAGTTTCGTAATTTATTGTTCCAATTAGTGAGATTGACGAAAGCTGCAAACATCAAAATGGAATTTTATTAAGAATTTTTGGTAGTTCTTCAGTTATGGTCAAAATTGGATCCGCTTTTGGAATAACGTTGTTAGATAAGTCCATCAACTCTGGATCTCAAAATTGAAGCTCATTTTGTTGTCCAATTAGATATTCTAGGTATGTTTTAATCAGATTCTACATTCTATTGAGGACTTTCCCAATTCCTAGACCAGTTTTATGCTTTGTGTTGGAAATAATATATTCATTTGATGTATTCAGTATTCTTTGCTACTTTTTCCATTATCTTGACATGGAGAAATCGCATTTGTGCAGAAAAATACTTGAAAACAGTGAAATTGATCAAAGCGTAAGCGAAATAATGGTAGAAAAGACAAGTGCAAGGAGTTCCTTTCCAGAAAGCTGCTTACATGAATTTAGATATGCTCAACGAGAGAGATGGGATTTAAGCTGAAAAGGGTACATTGCTTATATCAGTCTGCTCTATATGTTTCGAGAAACTAGATTTTATTGTGGTGAACTTTTTGCTGTTAGTGTTACATTATTAGTTTACATTCTTTAATCATCAAGCGAATTTATACATATTGGATGAAATGAAGCAAAAGAATTTGTCTCTCAGCAGTAGAACAGATGATCATTCGCTCTTAAAACGCTCAACTCTTCCACTTCTGATCCATCATTCATTATAATCTTGCTCCCAGGTTTACCAAATTTTTTCTCTGCATCCAAATTAGACAAGGTTAATACTTTAGTTAAGTACCCTATCCCACTGATGGATACCACAATTTCTTGCATATGATATGTTAAGGACATTTACAGGTGCATCTTTCATTTGTAAGTACCTAATGATCATTTTTGCTTCGAATGTAAAATACATGACTTGCATTTCGTCTTAGTGTTCAATTTTGTGGTGCTTGTGTGTAAATCATCTATACTATCAGCCTAACTCTTGGTTTTATTCAGATAAAAACAGTATTGCAAGATTCTGCATCTCTTATAGAAAATGTGTGTTGCGGTAATGTTCGTTAAACCCAGATAACAAATGAGCTTATCTGCAAAATTGGAGATTGAGAAACTTTTGAAAAAATGTTCAATCTGCAATACCTGCCAATTGCAAAAGCTCTTCCATCGATCCTGGCACATGGATAAGTTTTCCAGGCTTGTTGCTTTCTGTTGTATTTATTTCATCTGGATGATGCCCGTGGATTATCAACCTCATGAGGGCACGTGGAGTAGTAGGACTTGCTGGAACTCCTGTATATTTTTACCATAATTCGTAAATATTTCAAAATATATATGTGGAGGTATACTGCGCTTAGCTTTCTCTCTGTACATGAGAAGCTGTCATTCTTTAGTATTGACACCAGGTATCAGATGGCGTAAAAGAAAAATGAAAACTTCATTAATATACATTATATGGAAAACTTTAGCTTGACAAGCTAGTATTACCTGAAACTCATTTAACAATGGATAATAGTAGTTGAACAGACTCGAACGGGAGCTATCTAGGTTTCGTTGGCCTGTGGTTCCATCCATTGTATATATGATGCTACCTATTGTCCAATACTTGGTTTTCCCTTGGATTGGCTAGACCACAATTTTTTTTTGAGTTTCAAGGTTTTTTCAATTTTAGATACAGATGATTTGACATAATAACAATGATAAATATAGGTCTGAGTAATAAACCTTTAACTTTAGCATTTTTTGATGATGCTTCGCGGTCTTTCGCTTCCCCTCTCGAGATATTTCGCTGCAATCATATGTAATTAGCATTTTCCACTTTACCAGCTAGATGTTTTAAATTTTCTAGTTATGTGTTATAAATTCATGGTAAGAATGAACTATGAATATGACAAGTAAAAGGATAACAAGCTACATAGATACTGCTGAACATCGTAAAAACGTCATTTCCTGCACATTAATATTTTGTTCTTACCTTGGGTGTATTATTGATGTCACCAAGAAATTCTGTTACAAAGGGAATTTGTTCGAGTATCTCTGTTTGTATGTTCTTTAAGTGCTGCAGATGGAAGAATCACATGAGAAGTTAAAATAAAGCTGCACAGAATGTCACAGTTATTTTAGTGGCTTTTTATTTGTTATGTTTGTGTATGAATTCCAAAATCCAAACCTCAGTGAAATTTGAGATGACCCGTGCTCCGTCATCAGCATGTTGCTGCACAATTTGCTTAAAATGCTGATGACTTATTCGAATAACCTGGGAAAGCCTCTTGCTTCTCACTGTAAATGGCTGTGGAATATTGAAAAGTACCCCTATTTCTCCTGCCATTTCCGAAGGGCCTAATTTAGATAAAACCTGTAAAAGCACAAAAGTTCTGAGTTAACATAGCAAGATGGGTTACATACCATTCCGAAGTTCAGAGGAATATGTTCTTAGTTGAAGCCAAGATAACTAGCATTCATTTGTTTGTACGGTACTACGTTTCACTGCTCTAGTGCTCGTATTATATGGTTAGTACACTATACGGTGTTATCATTCTCACTGAGACTAATCCTGGATAAAATCACCGGGTTTGAAATACTTTTTTCATCAGCTGCTGAACTTCCACTGCAAACAATTGAACAGACTAGTGCCGCTTCGACAAGCTTTCATCTTTATTGTGCCTCATCATCACTCATGAGAGCAAACATGACAATCTATCACTTGCCTGTCATCAGACTGTATCACTTAACCAGTTTAGTTGGCAGTTGTCCTCTTTTCCTTAAGGAAGACTTGTGGCAAAGAAAATCTCATGTAATTTCTAGTTTACTGTTTTGATGCTATGGGAAAATCTCAGTCATGGTAAGTATGTTAAACTCAATAATGAATCAGTCCCAGTGTTGTTAATTGTCTTCTCTCACACATGTGTCATCCTCTATGTTGAATTGTTATACTTTCCGTGTTTTATGATTTACAATCATGTAAAAAAAGTTCTCCTATAATCATGTATTGAAAATCTGTTGTGGAAGTTGGACACACCTATTTAATTTGCATTCAAATTCTTTACTGCATACCAATCTATATATATACCATGCTTCACAAAAAAGTAATGTGTCAATGAGCAAAGTAAATTATAAGAAAATACCTGTTCTGTTCCATCTTTGTATGTCAGCAAGTCCTGCAGGTTAAGACACACTAGTTAACCTCGGCATTTCAAGAAAGGGGATATGTTTCCAGAGGAATGTATGTCTCACCATTTGTCCAGAAACTATAATATAGAAGTCTGTCGGTATTTCATTTTGTATAATAATATCAACTTTTGGTGGAAAATATTCTGCTCTCATTTCAGTAATCTGCGACGAGAAGTTTGCACATAATTATTGCTATTGGTGACATTGCAATAAAACTGATGACGGTGTAATCAGAAAGAAATGTTTACCAACTGAACAATAAGATCTTCAGAAACTCCATTGAACAGGTAACCGTCCTTAACAGTTGTTGTGAAAAGATGTTGACCTATACTGGATCTTATTGCTTTAGGTAGATCTTGAAACACTTCGTCTTGCTGCATCTCTTGTGTCCTAAATTGTAAGTGCATGTGTGCCATCATTTGCTCTTTTAAGTTCTCTGGAAGTCTATTTGAGCTAGCGAATCTCAATATTTTATTGATTGCATCTCTCTGCAACGCCGTTTATCAAGTTACTTAGTGTAAGTTAGACCTTTTAGACAGATTGTTAGGAACTTTGTGATTCTTATATATGGACTATGCGTGCAACCGAATATTACCTAACAGAATTAGAAACATGTTCAACTAGTTGGAATGAAGAACGGAAAGGAAAAGTTTAGGCCTTACCATAGCAAAAGTTCGATAGGCACTATGCACAATAAGATTGGTCATATTACCAATGATATAAGCAGTGAGACTAATGTTAAAAAGCATGAAAAAGATGTTGAAAATCTTCTCTCTAGTGTTCTGGGCATGCAAATCTCCATAGCCAACAGTTGTTAGAGTGGTAATAGTCCAGTACAAAGAATATGTGTAACCTATCCAAATACTCCTCTCTTCAAAATTTCCTAATTGAGCACCAATCCATGTTTTCTCTTTATCGAAGTAATGGGTAGCCATCCAGTACTGGAAACAACCTACTGAGTGTACTATGAAGAGGGTCACCTGTGAATGACATAAACCAAAATTATAAGTTATCCAAGTAAGTTAGCTGATACATTTTGTTAATATCCTATCTCCAGTTTAGTCGAACAAATATCGTAGCCCGTAGAAATACTTACACAAATGAGTTTAATGTATCTTGTCCAGAAGTAGCTGAAACGTGTGTCTTTTTCCATCCTGATTCAAGTACGAGAGGAAAGATAGATAAAGATGTTTAGCACATAGAACTTCATGATAGGTTCTAGCTTCTAAGGCAGTAAAGCCATGATATTTAGTTCTATCATAATGGATATATGATTGACCTTGCAAAAAGCTTGCCAACACGACGTAGTCGCCAGAATCGAAGGAGATTGAGGAAACCAAAAACAGCACCTGTTTTTGTTTTCCCAGTTAGAACTCTGTATATGAGCTGAAATGGCAAGGTTGAGGCTATATCCAATGGAAGCCAAAACTTGGTCATATACCTGTTTCAAGAAAAAGTGAATAGTGAGAAGAAGTGAAAGAAATATTCAAGCCCAAGGTGAGACCATACAAATGCTATGCTCAAGGTTTATAGATGTACAAGGTGGTGAAGTCCTAGTCAATCAGATACAGTCCTGCGCCGGCGAACACGGTATGAAGTAACCTTGACATGTTTTACAGAGAATTTTGTGCAAAATGTTTCCACATACCAGACAATACAGAAACAGGATGGAGAAGAAAATTACCTTACAGCAATCTTTTTGCGGTCGTCTACAAGGAGGTACGTGGATCTATCCAAGTAGGCAACAAAGAAAGTAAGTACGATATCGATGGCAAAGAAGCCATCGACCACTAAATCAACAGGCAATAGAGACCCTGTTGCTACCTTTTCGAATGCTAGCTCGAACGGGGATGCCCATGCTGAGTATATGACTAGAACCACAAGAAACAGTTGCCACCACCTGCACTTACATTTTAACTATTAATTCTTTGAATTATAACAACAGGAACCAGCACCAGTTTCCAGCAGTATACTAGTATTCAAGAAGTCAATCAATTTTTCATTCATACATGCTGTGCTAATGAAGGGGTTATCTCCACCCAGTTTTTGAAACTGAAAGTACACTAGGCAGTCTAGGCTATTGGAGATGCAGATGATGAGTAGTTGTATTGTGCACCCGCCTCCAAAGTGGGTGCACAGCATAGTGATATTATTGTTTCAACACACGTAATCGTTAACTACAATAACAGCATGATCCACCTTTCAAGAAATTACTCCAGCAGCTACTTTATTGACTTCTCAGAAAAAACTCTCTTTCTTTTTTCTTTTTGAGTTGTGGCAGAATTGAACGATGAAAAATAGCCCTTTGATTAAAAAAATAAAGATAAAAAATTCCATTTTTCTATCTATCTATGGTATAAGAACAATTTAAGTAATTTTCCTGGGGATGAATTGTATCAATTCTTACACCAATAAAACAGAAATGAAACTAAACCGTAGATACTAAATGATACTACATGATACTTTTACTTTTTCATAGCCAAATTGAAAAAAAAATATGAAAGTATCACTTTTTCTGGTACGGAAAGAGTATGTGTTTTTTGGGCTCCAGGACTGACCCTTTGAAGGTCAAACTGAAAAAAACAGTGTTTGCATGTACAAATTTGAATCAAAGATGCAAAAAACTGGGGAATAGAAAGTTAGAAACAGAAAAATGAAGAGAAACTTGCCTGTAGCGACGATCATAAGGTGCGATGATGAATCTTTTAAGGTCAAGATAATTACCATCAATAACAGTTCCGAAAGCTGGCAATATACTACTAGAAAGTGTTGCTAAGTTATTTATTTCACCACTCCTACGTCGAGCTAACATGGACGGTGCAGCAGCAGCAGCAGCTGGAACTGCGGATGACCTGCTATTTAATAACGGCGCCGGTGACATCACTGTACTCTCTGTCGATGTCGCCGGTGATCTTCCAGCTAGCAACGGTGCTGGTGATTGTGTCATACTATCTGTGTACGGCATCGTTCCGTTTTGATATTCGTTCACAGGAGCTGCTGGTCAGATGAAAACCAAGAAGTACCAAAACAAAATGAAACGAAGAAGAAGGAGAAGAATATAAATGTTGTCTGATGTCCGATTTCGATAAGTAGATGGAAGGAAGGTGGTAATATTATAATGATATAATGGTCAATGTTATTAATGATTTATACACGGGAAAGGTCATGCATGTTCTACAGCAGGACCAATTTTGCTTGGCCTTTTATGAACTACTACTCCACTAGCAGAGCGGCGGTCAATCATATTCTTTTCGTTTTTTTTTATAACCAAAATTATTGCTGGACGGCCACAGATAAATTCACCCAAAACAGCTCCTCATGGGTCTCTTAATATTTTGGGTTCATCAATTTTAAGTGGGTTAATCATCACATTCTATTCGAGTTTACGTTTTTAGGATTGATTGTTTAGGGGATTCATCTAAGTTTTTTGTCCGTCCCTTACTTGGATTTTAAATAGGTGGTCCAAGAGGTTAATGCTGTGGTCTCAAAATGATGTTGATCCAATTTAAATCGTCTTATGTTGTGTTTGATAATATAATTTAAATCGTCTTATGTTGTGTTTAATAATATGGAGAGAAAGTACTAATACCATGGTCCTTTATCGTAATTTCGAAGACATTAGTTTTGTTCACCGTTATAGGGAGGCAAACTTTATGGCTGATTTTTTTAGCTAAAAACACATATACAAATTTTATGGCTGATTTTTTAGCTAAAAACACAAAGTATAAGTTGCAGTTAGAGCATCTTCAACGGAACATGTATTCTTGATGGAGATATAAAAAGAATTGGATTTTTAATAGTATGGTTTATAAAAATTTAAGATATATATTATGAAGCCTCATATATGGGTTTTTTAAGTGAAGATAAAATATGAATACTAGGTATGAATTTTAAAAACTCTTTATCCGTTATATTTTTATAATGGCTAAACTACATTTATTTAGTTAATATTAGTAAAACTACTTAGCTAATAGATTAGGCTAATAATAATTAATCTAAAATAATCTTATACTTAATCAAATCAAATCAAATTTTTCTTCTTTTTGGGTTGGTGAGAAGAAAAAGTAGAAGAAATGAAAGTGAATTTTTTAGGGTTTTTTTAAAAACCCTAGATTTTGATTCACTCAACAAAGTAGTCAGGTATACCTCTAACTTAAACTCTTGTTCTTTTTAAGGCTCAAATTTGATGAAATTACGTAAAAAAATATGAATTTTTTTATGATTCAAGGAACATTACGGTTGGGTTTTCTTGTCGAACCAAACCGTAGACGACATTTACGGTTAGGTGTTCATCCTAACCAAACCGTAACCATACTTTCATGGCGGAAAACCAAATCGTAACAGTTTTACGGTTGGGTTTTCAGCAACGTACCCAACCGTAACTAACAATTACGGTTAGGTGTTCATCCTAATCTAACCGTAACTAGGGCTGCACAGGAACCGACCGGAACCGAAGAACCGGACCGGAACCGACGGAACCGTACCCTATAAAAACCGAACCGAGGGTACAGAGTACGGGGTACGGGTACAAAAAATAGGAACCGAGTATAAGGGGGTACAAGGTACAGGTACATGCTCAGAACCGACCTGTACCGGACCCAAAGAACCGATCAAGTGATATTAAAGTTTGGAACTGTTGTTTGGAAAATCTCATAATAGAATACAACATATATGAAGCACACCGTGCTCATCATCAGAAGTTTTTGAACACCATAGAGGGTCTCATCTAAAAGATCTTACAGGGAAAGGAATCAATCGAAGTTCTGAATGTGATGATACCCTACAGAGTCTAAGTTACACTAAATTGCAACAAGTAAACAAGTTCTGCATGTGATGAAATTCGTACTACCAAGTTCTGATTTTTCTGAACCCAAATAAGAAGTTAAGAATTCAATAGTTACTTAAGTTACCTGAGCGGCTGATCCTTAGGAAAGCGACCGCCGAGATTAAGTAGCCATCACATTCGACGGAACCACCAAAGTTTTTGTGTTTGTGTTTATTTGACGGAACTTAATACTATATACATTTCGTAATTAGATTGAAATGGTAGAAACACTTAAACTTTTTTTTTTATTTATTTCAACAATTAACATTTAAATTTTATATGTAACCCAAAAAAAATAAAATAAAAAAGGGTACAGGGTACGTACCCGGAACCGGACCCAGGGTACAGGGTACAAAACCGGAACCGAGGGTGCAGGGTACAGGGTACAGGTACAAAATTTAAGAACCGAACATGGGGAGGTACAGGTATAGGGTTCCACCAAGAACCGAGCCGAACCGACCTTTGTGCAGCCCTAACCGTAACCGTATTTTCATGGAACAATCAATCGTAACAGTTTTACGGTTGGGTTTTAGCATAGGACCCAACCGTAACTAACCTTCAAAAAAGTTTTCCTATCCAGGATAATTTACGGTTGGGATTTGACAATCAAACCCAACCGTAAATACCAATTTTAGTTTTACTGCAAAAACATTTACGGTTGGTATGATAATCGAACCCAACCGTAAATGATCATCTTCATCTTCTTTATCCCAGATTTTGTTTTAATTCATAAATCAGATTTTTATTTGTTTTGGTTTGGTGGGAAGAAAAAGTAGAATAAATAAAAGAGACTTTTTGATAGTTTTTTGAAAATCCCTAAATTTTGATTTACTCAACCAAAACGAGTGATTCTAGTGACAAATTTGAGGTGGGTGAATCCTTTTATGATAACCAAACCAAACCAAATTTTACATACCCATTGATGGAGACCCAACTATGTATGATTATTTGGATGGTAGAGAGGTTTTAACTCAAAGTTGTGATGGTGAATCTCAACCAAATAGAGAAACTAGCCGTCAAAGTGAAGATTCAATTGTCGAGAGTAGTCAGGTATAGCTCTAACTTAAACTCTTGGTCTTTTATGGCTCAAATTTGATGAAATCACGTAAAAAAAAATGATACTTTTTGTGATTCAGGTAGATTACGGTTAGGTTTTCTTCTCGGACCTAACTGTAACCGTGCTTTCATGGCGGAAAACCCAATCGTAACAGTTTTACATTGGTATTTATTGCACTAGTTACCGTTGGGTTCGACTTTTGATACCAACCATAGTTAATTATGTATGTTTTCTTTTATTTTTACGGTTAGGTTCAAAGGCACGACCCAACCGTAATTTCCCCTACGGTTGGGTCTGATGCTCATAACCTAACCGTAAAGTTATACTTTCTAGTGTTTTGTTGCCTAATGCCTTGATATTTTTTGTTCAGCTTGAGATTGTACCTCACCCAGTGTATGTTCAGCCTCCTCCAAATGAGGTTCTAACTAGAGATACTACGGATCACTATTTGAACGACTTGGTAGGTTATAGATAAGTTGTTAATTCCTTTGGACAATATTGCTAAGTCTTTTTTTTTGTTTCTAACTTTGTGTTCTTGGACCATGCAGACATGGGAAAAAAAAGATGATGCAAAGCAATGGGCTAGAGAACATGGCAAGTTAATTATGTGTGTGATAGTTTATAACCGTCAGACTAAAGACAACCGCTTTCAAATGGTTTACGAGTGTAGTGGATTCTATACAAGTCATGCGAAGAAGGGTACCGAGTATGTAGGAAAGACGAAGAGGAAGCAAACTACTTTCACTAAGAAGAGGGGATGTCCTTTCAAGCTTCAATTTTATACCAACAAGGAGAAGAAGTGGTTCTTATCTAGAGTTGTATGTGGTCATCACAACCACCTACCACCGGAGACTTTGTTAACGCATCCTTATGCGGCACGGCTCACGGAGGAAGAAAAGGTCATCGTAGACGACATGACGGAAAAAGCGAGGGAAACTCATTGATATCCTCGTACACTTGAATAGAATAAACCCAAAGAATGTCTCTATGTTGGAGACAATCTACAACGCCAAAGCCAAGTTGAAGAGTGAGAAATGGCAAGAAAGAGACCAAATCCAAAAACTTATGTACTTGGGGGAGAAACACAACTACACCATGTTCCACGAAGAAGATGAGAATAAAGAAATAAAGCATATTATATTGGCTCATCCCGAGTTTATGAAGTTAGCACGGTGCTCCCATCAAGTGCTTCTAATGGATTGCACGTACAAAACTAACAAGTATGAGCTCCCGGTATTACTTAGACCACATTACAACCCATTATACCATTAAAGTATTACATAGACAATTGAAATTAACACCAACAAAACCACATGCCATTACAAAAGTACTAATAAATAGGTTTATGAGTGAGAAAAAAGTCCTTTAGGATGTGGTAATGAGGTAGGTATAGATAGGGCCATATTTTCCATCTCCTTCATTCCTGAATAGATCTCTCTAAAACCTCATCTTCGGTTTCACCCCTAAGTCGTAGTTGACCAATAATACGAACTAATGCCATAAATTATTCTATTTTTCGGCTTATAGTGCCATATCGACAAATCAACTTGACGTGATCACAGTTATAAGGGTTGCCGGTTTCAGAACAAAAGTTTTCATAGATTGTTTGCCAATAACTCTGACTCATTATACCACCTTGCCTTCGTTCTTCTCCTCTTTTTGGATAACATAATACATAGTTGCGGCAAATACATAAATCTTCATCCAAAGTAAAATCAGGTTTTTGAACCCCAGGTTGAGCCATAATCTAGTATATTAGAGTAATAGTTTTGTTGGAGATAATTGTTGTAAGAGAAAGGTGCAATTTCTTTTAAAAAAGATGGGTTTGATATGTACTCAACCATTCTCCTTTTTTTTTCCTTCATAAAGAAGATGTGTAACTGCTCTATTTTGAAAAATGGGTCGTACAAGGTTCCAACGGCTCTATTTTCAAATCAAAAGGGGCTACAAAAATGAAACAAAAAATTAAAAAAACAACTTTACGGTTGGGTTGGGACTCAAAAACCCAACCGTACAACTGTAAGGAAAAAATGACAGTATTACGGTTCGGTACGGTCCTCCAGACCCAACCGTAAACCTGTCATTTTTTCCCTACAGTTTTACGGTTAGGTTTTTGAGTCCCAACCCAACCGTAAATGATCTTCAAAACAAAAAATTTGAACTATCCAGAATAATTTATGGTTGACAATTTTCAATCGAACCCAACTGTAAAAGGGTCCAGGAATATTTACGGTTGGGTTTTGATTCAAAAACCAACCGTAACTTTAAGAAATATGGTTTTGGCTGTTTTATGGTTAGGTATGGACTTGCGGACCCAACCGTAAATAATCAGTTGTTTTGTTTTTTGAGTTGATAACCTTTGCTTGGTTTCCAACTTGAAATTTTTGTAAATAAAACATGAAATTTAGCTATACCAATTTAAGATAAAAACTTTCTCATACATTCTAACTAAATTGAGATATGAATATTGTCGCAAGAAGTTATAATCCACCCACAAAAAAAAACTAAGTTTGACGCAATTTTTATAATCAACGTAGAGTTAGGGAGAAGGATGAGGGGTATGTCGATCACCATGACGAACTCTTTTTTTGCTCGTGCTACAACGAGTACGAGGACTAGCACGACCGCCAGGATTACGAGCACCAACACGACCGCCACGAGTTCGAGCACCACCTTGCACATCCTCGGCTTCATCATGTATGTCTTCATCACTAGGTTGCGGCTCTCTTCGGCTAGTAGTCGCACCTCTTGTATCGGCTCTACTCCTCTTTAAGATTTGCACCGTCTCATCTTCGTTTGATTCATGAAGCTTCCTCATTTTGTGTTGCAAGTTCTTTTGTTGCTCAACCGTCATCACATCACCTCTACTTATGCATGGAGTCATGGACTCTGCCAATGCAAGTTCTTTCTTTTTCTATTCACATATGAAAATAAATGTTGGTTGAGTCTTTAGTAATAAATCTTAAAATCATTAATAACATAAGTAATTTACGTACGAAATTGAAATATGCCTTTTTCCAAACATCAATGAGACCATCTCCTGTGTTGTTTCCTTGACCCCTTTGAAGTATTCTCATAGATTCTAGATCAATATTAATCACATTTGGATGACCAAAATGACGATACCAAGCCAAGTAATCTTCTACGGCCTCTTTTATTCCCGGAGATGGATTTACCTCCTCCCTTTGGATTTGGTATTCCGGTTTATGACGGTTGTTCCAAACCGCGACCGAAGGCGTTGGGATGTAGTTGAGCATGATGCTTGGGCCTTCGATCATGGATCCATTCACACACAATTTAAAGGCTTCAATTGTTACCTTGGTTTGGACATAGCCATATTGGCGGAGAGTTCGACGAGGGTTGCACATCACGAACCCAAACGGATGGTACAAAGGCCCGTTGTAGCCTGACACATCCGATAATTGACGTAAATCTTCTACTACTCCATCATCAACTATGTCAATATTCACATAAGGATCAAACACCACATCTTCTACGGTGAAAGCATCAATTTCATTTCTCTTCTTTGCTATCTGTATTTCTTTACGCTTTGACTGAGTACAAGTGAATCTGAATTTCTTTCCTGTAGGTCCAGTAAAATCACCGCTCCACTCCGTCTTAGGATCCAGGCTCGGAAAGTGATCATAGACCCATGCCTATGAAGATAATAAATATTAATATAAGATAATGCGCAAAAAAAAATTGAAGTTAAACATTGAAATTCCAACAATAAATTACCTGAAGAAGACCAGTATTCCCGGCAATCTCAGTACTTCTAACCCTCGAAGTTTTTCTAAGGTTGGAAAGCAGGTAAGCGAGGGTGACAGTTCCCCATGAATATTCATGCGTCTTCTGGAGATTCTTCAACCACTGTAGAAAGTGAGCGTTGACCCTATTTCCTGAGTTGTCAGCGAAGAAGATGGTACCAAGCATATATAGCAGATACGCCCTGGCTGTACGCATAGCTCTAGTTCCATCTATGACGACCCGATCCTTTTCCAATTACAGGGTTCCTCCAAACTTCTCCCTCAGACTACGTAACAAGATCTTCTTGGTCATACCTAAACCTTTCTTCGTTGCTTCACCCGGTTTATCTCCAGCAGCCAATTTAAACTCTAACTCGGCTTCTGTCTTCTACCATCCAAGTGTGTCTTTGACAAGGACACAGAGATCACTCCAAGACATGTTGTTGTCAAAATCTTCATACACGGCTTTTCCTTCAACTTGTAAGTCAAAAATTGACTTGACATCATCCGGCGTTATTGTCATCTCGCCGAATGGGAGATGAAAAGTATCGGTTTCAGGCCAATAACGTTCCCAGAAGGCTGTGCAGGTAACACTGTCATATTCCAACATAGAATTGGTAATTCCAGGAGTTAACCCTGTACCATTTACGAGAACATGGGCGGCTTTACATTCTTCAGCTAACGGCCAATGTTGAGCCCTTTGACGAACCAATTTCTTCTCAGCAACTTTGGCAGCCCATGAATACGGATAACCAAATAATATTGCAGACCTGTCTGGGGCCTCACCCCAAAGTCTTCCATTTTTCTTCTTAGGCAACAACACGTCTTTGCCTTTGGGAATATGCTTGCCTTTCGGTGATGGTTTCTTCCTTAGATTTTTTTCCTTCACTTGAGGTTGAGTAGAAGCAACAACAATTTCTTTACCTTTGCCTTGATCGAAAAATTGTTCTCCGTCTGTCTCTTCTTCATCCCATTGTTCCTCTTGTGGTGGTTCTTTAATCACAAGCGCACCTCCACTCAACATCGGTAGATCTTCGAAGTCTTGGAAAATATTATCTTCCTCTTGAGGTAGTACTTCTTGAGTAGAGCTATCACCTCCTACCTCAAAATTCTTCTTATTCTAATCGTTCTTTCTCAAGCCTTTATTATCTACCCATAAATAAACTTCGTGGCGAGGGGTTGGAGTGTGATCAATTGGTGTTAAATTATTACCCCTTTTGTTCTTGGGTTTTGCTCTATCCTTATTCCTACAACATACAATCAATACAAGTTAGATAATTTACAAACAGTTCAACACAAGCAATCAATCAAAAATTTGAAAATTCAGAACTCTTTACGGTTGGGTTACACAAATCGAACCCAATCGTAAATAATCAACAAAAAGAAGTTCAACTACACATGAGAATTTACGGTTGGGAATTGACAATCCGACCCAACCGTAAATAATCATCAAGGAAAAAATTGAACTAACCAGGAGAATTTACGGTTGGGAATTAACAATCGAAGCCAACCGTAAATAATCTTCAAAACAAAAAATTTGAACTATCCAGATAATTTACGGTTGGCAATTAGAATCGAACCCAACCGTAAAATATCATCTTCATATCCTTCATTTTGATTTACGGTTGGGTATTTTAATAAACCAAATGTAAAATTTAAAAGAAACCAGTTAAGGTTGGGTTCGAGTCGAACCCAACCGTAAACCGTAAGTTCTTGAGAACATATATTTACGGTTGGGATTCCAATCGAACCCAACCGTAAATGTTTCTGGAAACCTAATTTTTGGACTTGAAATCAATCGTTCTAACACATTACAATCATAAAATGGAGAAAAATAGCATGAGTTCTTGTAGAATCATACCTCATATACACCATTGGTTGTGGTTGGGGAGTTTGATTGCCTTTACCACCGGTATGTTCTTCAATTTCTTGATGAGTTCGGTTTTCATCGTTTGATTGATTTTGATTCAAATCACTGCTACCTTCTATACTTTTAGTAGAATTTCTCATCTTTATTATAGTGTTTGATTGACGATTATAAATTTTCGAATCGACGATTAGTCGAAGACGGTGAATTTGATGGAGAAGAAAATGGGGAGAAGGAGAGTTGAAGAGAAACAGATTTACGGTTGGGAAGAAGAAGAGTTTTTTGTTTAGGTTTTAATAGGTTTTTTGTTTAGGTTATATAGTAAAGGGTAATATAGGTATTTGCTATTATCATAGGGTATCCCTTATCCAATATTTGGGTTACCCTTAAACCATGGGAAGCCCCTATGTAAGGCTTCTATATTATAGTTTGAGAAACCAATTCCAACGGAGTATGGACATTTGATATATATATATATATATATATGTATCAATTGATATTTATTTAACAAGTTAAAAAAATATCAAAATTGATGACGTGGGTTTGGATGACAGTATTGAAAAATAGATACTCTCATCCAAACTCCAATTGTCATATCGGATAAAATTTTAACCATAAAATAACCAATGGTTTTTTTACAGAGAGTTTTTAAAGTTCTATGTGTCGTCAATAATTTTAGATATTTATATTTCATTGAAAATACTCGTAGAAGGAGACTGGATTGATATCCCACCTCAAGGCATTATAAATAATCTTGTAGCTGGCATCCAGGGACTCTCTTCTTTTTACATCGAATGATCAGAGTTATTATGTAGTTTTTTTCTTTTTCTTTCCTTCTATTTTTTAATTACTTTATAAAAAAAATAATTATATCTTTTTTCTTGCAATTTTTCAACTCTTCAACTAAACTTGTATTTGGCGCCTTATTTACGCATGATTAAACTTATCAATCAGACAATATGTTTTTAAACCTGAAGTCTTCCATTTATTTTGTTTTACAAATGAAAACATATCTACATTGAATAAAAAATTGATTAACTGATTTGTTTTCTTCAATTATTTTTGAACGAGATAATATTTTTTAAGTTTGGATTATTAAGTATCTATAATTAATCTCAAGAACAAATGATTTATCATTTGTTAGGAAAGGAGAGAAAAGTATAGGACTAATGCGAAGGAGAGAATACTGAATACATACTGTTTTTCTTTTTTCTATTTTCATTGTTTTTTTGCATCATGCAGTATTATTTTCATTCTAGTGATGTTGATAAGAAAATTTATCCCTTTCCTTTTCCCTTGCTGTTTTGGCATTATTTTTTTTATAGAAATCTTAAATATGTCTTTTTTGGTATGTATCCATATCTTGGATATGAATAGTTTGATACAGTAAGTTTCTAAGAAGAGACAAAATATATCTTGAAAATGAAACAAAATTGAAAGAAATACTAGGCCCGTGATGTTGAAAAAAGAGTTAATGGAACTGTGGCTCACCACTCTGTGTCCCAATCATGATTGCTCTTGTCTATTCATCTCCTAATATTTAATTGTGCCAAACTGTGTTGACTTTAATTTAGATAGCATTCTTGGACCCCAATAAAGAGATTTTGTTTCTTGTTATTTAAAAAGGAACTTCACTATTATCTCATCAATTTTAATATTATGCTTCAAGAAAAAGATTTACAATTGGGATTACAGTTGTTGACTAAACTTTTGCAGCGACATTTCGTGGAAGAAACGAAACTGAAGATTCTTATGAGGCTCTCTAAGAATCAAATTCTACTCCATTTACTGCTAGTTCCTTCTTGAACAATCTGCTCTTTAGAATCATTTGGTTCCTTGACTTTGTTATCTGCTTTGTCTATAACTACTTGCTTCAAAGAAATGCATCACTTTATTAAGTCCAATTCTTCATTCAGATAATTTGTCTGGAATTTGAATATTGACAAATCAATTGCATCTTTTATAAAAATGAGTGATAAGGAAACAAACCACACAGAGACCATCACCAGCTTGTCCTTGGTTAGACACAGAAGAGAAGAAATCAAGACTTGGAATTAAAGTGCTTCCAAATGCTTCTTTTCTAGGCCCTTGTTATTGGGTTGGGTCCATTTGAAAACTTCCACAATAGACAGACAGAGCTTTTGCTTCTCTACTGTCTCTAGCTAAGCTCAAATCAATTTTCCTTCTGCAGCCAAGAAAGGCACCAGCATTATCTTTGGTTGGATATCATCAGCCTACTGCAGCTAAACAATCATTTTTAATACGAGAAGCATCAAAGTTATGGAGATAATTGGAGGAAATTGAAACCAGCTGTAGACTTTATATGAAGAGTGGTTTCAACCCTCACCTATGACTTAGACAGACACGTTCATATCTTCTCATTCATAGACTGCAGACAAATATCTTCACTTCGACGTGAAAGCCGGAAATGAGATGTTGGAGGAAATTGAACCCAACTGCACCACATTATAGCGGTGTGCAACTGGTTCAATTTCCTTCAACTCTCACATGTGACTTCAACACGTTTTCTCCTTTATAGATCGACATTATCTTCTCTTTGACGTGGTAGCCGGAGATGAGATGTTGGAGGAAATTGAACCCAACAGCACCCACATTACAGCAGTATGCAACTGGTTCAATTTCCTTCAACTCTCACCTGTGACTTCAACATGTTCATATTTTTTCCCTTACAGATCGAAAGTATCTTCTCTTTGACGTGGAAGCCGGAGATGAGATGTTGGAGGAAACTGAACCCAACTGCACCAAATTATAGCAGTCTGCAACTGGTTCAGTTTCCTTCAACTCTCACTTACGACTTCATGACTACTTTTTTGTTGTCTTTCCAATCGTGTTATTGCTGGATGTAAGACATTGGAGAAAACTAAACTGAACACTGATAAGGGTTATAATCACTATCATTTAGTTTTATCCAATTCTTACTTCCAACATTTACATCCTTCTTTTTGCTCAAAAGTGAAAGTTGGAGGAAACTGAACCACATTAGACTGTCACTTAGAACTGGTTCACTTCCCTACAACTCTCACTTACAACTCTTTAACACTTTTCTTTCTTAAGCTTGATATGCATTGAATAAACTTAAAAGTGCTAACTATTTATAAGCCCGGAAATGAACAACAATCATGCTTTTCAGAAGGCAAAAATTACATGTGTCTGGGATATCTCAGAGAGGAGAATATCAACAGAAGACACAAATAAAGCATGTTGGTTTTACTTTACTTGAAAATGTATCCCCAAGTACAATTTTTGTTCCTCTTTTAGGCAGTTTGTTTGGAGGAACTTTTAAACTGCTATCTCTAGGTTACTAGTAGCATTTTCACGTGATTGACGGTTAAGTAAACTAAAGACCCAGAGGGTGAACTGCAGAAATCCCATCTCTAGGTTACTAGTGCCATCTCCTAACCCTCTTTTTTGATCGCTCAATCCACAAAAGGGTGGTTGAAATTTGACATGACTGCATGCGCCCATGGGGAACCCTATAGCCTGTCAAAGGAGTTTCATCTGTTCCTCTTTTCCACCCTCTAGGGTTGCTCTTTCCGACCATTTGGTTCACCACTTACTGGCGATTTTGATCCTTGCTCCAACTTTATCGCGCAAACCCCGGCAGATTTTTTAAATAAATAAAGCAAGTAAAGGGTTAGAAAGAATTATATTCACTATAGACCCTATGGAAAAGGGTCGCCAAAACGTCCAGTGTTACACCAAATTGTTTTTTATTTCTAATTACACTCTGCTTTTGGTTTAGTACTCTGTTGCACACACATGCCTCTTCTGATATCTGTTACAAATAATCACACTATAGTAATACTTCAGCCCCATAATGGGACCCTAATGTTAAAATTGGTTCTCTACAAAAAAGAACAAAATGGAGGAAATAAAGTTCCAAAACTATTTTGAAGAAAAAGCTCGGAATCAGCTATCCAGATGGTCATTCGTGGCTCCCTTGCTGATACACTCTTGATGAGATCTTCACATACAATGTACATTAATCACAGAACAAAAAGCTAAATGTACTGAGCCAACCATTGTTTGCACAAATCAAGTACAGAGAGTGCATTTGCATGCAGTGCCTGCAAACCAATATAACAGAATTTCGTTAACAGTCATTTTAATGCTAGCTTTCTGTAACCGAATTAGCGGGAAAAACTAATGAATTAATTAATTTTAGCTGGAGAAGATGACCTGATGAGCTACATACTGAACATCGGCAATGCTTCCACTTCGTGATGCAATTTGGAACGCAGTTTTCAGACGACCGCAGACCACACATGCTAGCACTTTCCTGTGTAGCATGAATAATACTAGTATCAGCATAACACAACATATTGAGAAAATCAATAAACTAACCTCACAATTTTTTATGATTCACCATGAGATAATAAAATATTCATACTCAAAGAATTTGTAAAAGAGACAGTGGTTTGACATACTAGCAGTTTTTCTGTAAAATAGCTAATGCCCACAAGGACCGCTCTTCCACTTAATTTCCTGTATACAACTTTATAACAAATTGACAATGGTAAGAAGTAAAGGTCACCCTTCTACACCTCCCACATCGAGTGTCCTGTTAGTCACAACCTTATTTGTTCTTTTTTCTACTTCTCTTTTTTTTTTCCTGATAACTAAAGGTCTTCCTCATACTAACCTGACCGCACACATCAGCAGTCCTTCCACTCCTAAACATGTCTTCTTTTTTGTTATCGATACCAATCCTAAATATGTCGCCAATTAAGAAATAGAGTTTTCCCAGAGGTGGCATTGGATATACTTGGTGTCGAGACCTACTTTTGTGGCCAAGGAAGACAGATCCTACCTCTTCAGGTCAATGTATACTTCCATGATTTAGTAATGCAGAACCCTCAAAAAATAGTTTGTAGGAGTTGCTGCTTAATTTCTTACCTTCAATTTGTCACCATAACTACCTATTGAGTATTTAACGCTGCA
This sequence comes from Papaver californicum, assembly GCA_023531435.1. Classification (NCBI taxonomy): domain Eukaryota; kingdom Viridiplantae; phylum Streptophyta; class Magnoliopsida; order Ranunculales; family Papaveraceae; genus Papaver; species Papaver californicum. Next base: position 1,826,967 of record JAJJMC010015296.1, read on the forward strand.
AACCTATATATAAGGGAATTATCCTACTAATAAAAAAATGTCATGTTTATCCAGTAATGTTCTTGTGGATCCAGAATATAAAGGCTTGATTCATCAAGATGCATTAATGACCACGTTGATTCTCGACTCTTCGCAACCATTACGTTATTTTCATCAAAAATCAAGTCCTTTACGATATAAATCCCTACGAGAAGCGAACAACTAGAAGTACCTGTGGCTACTATGTAACATGTCTATGAGACGATCAGGGCGTTCCTTGTGCTTGTTTGCATAAACATTAATTGCTGCTCCCAATACCTACATAATAATACCCAGACACTGTAAAACATCATTGACATCCAGTACAACCAAAATACATCTTAATTTCATTTCAGAATATGCATATTACATCACAAGAAAATGATATTATGATGGGAAGCAAGCAAAACTGCACTCATTCGGTTAGCTCCTCACCTCCCCCATATGATACGTTTTCTGCTTGAATTATATTTCCCATTGTTTCCAATTCTTAACTTAAAACAGAAAACTAAACAGAAAATAGTTCAGAGATCGAAACAATAACATTACCTGGTCCCAATCCTCATCATCTATTGTGCCCTTGATATTCTTTAGATATTCCGTTAACTGACCACCCTTTTTTCTCTCTGCAAGTGATGAAGCAACTCCAGCATAGATATCAACAGCTGCAAAGTAGATATGCAAGTTAAAATAACAAAGCAGTTCCTCCGCCCTTCAAAAAACTGATACTAGTGCATCAACCTTAGACCTTATAACAAAAAATGTGTTTAATAAGAATACGAGTTAGAGATCTGGTACCCGGAAGATGAAACTCATAAATAACTTGGAAAGCCAGGTCGAAATCCTTCTCAGATAGAGTTTCCGCAATCTCAGACCTTCTCCTGTGAAAATATAGGAGACAAGTAGTCTTACTGTCTTAGACAACTTTTTCAAACAGTGTTTTTCACCAGGAAGCTCTACTAGATGGTGGCGTTATTAAAATAGCCAGATAAAACATGAATGGAGGTGAATATTGGAGATAACCTCTAAAAAATCCCAACAGGGGAAACTACACGATTTCATTTAAGCAGGAAGATGCATATAAGGGAAGGAAATTTTGATGTGTTGTTCATTTTCATGTTGAACCAGAAATGTATGTATAGTCATCATTTAACCCTGCTAAGGTTAATATTCTCCTAGCACAAGTACATGGAAGCAAACAAAATGAAGGTAATACAAACCTGAAAGTTTCTGGATCATTTGGATTTCCAAAAAGAGAGTACTTCCATTGTGATCCATCACTGTCATTGAAGGCTTTCAGAACATCCATCTGCACAGTTGACAAACATATAAAAACCATAAGAGCATTTTGAGCTTTTAATCATGTCATGAATAAAAATTTCAAGAAAAATATACAAAGGACTATGAGCCAGAGTAAGGCAGCACTTCAGCTGAGACTTCTTTTGCAAGTATTAGCACTGGAGCCATTACGATATGCATCAAGCACGAATAATGACTTCCTTGTTTTCACCATGTTCATAAATTGCATTGTTTAACACATATGATATGACTGCATAGCGACCAAGAACTTAACTTAACTGTTTCTATATTAAAACTAAAAGAAGAATTTTTTCATTGGATTTGTCTCAAACCTGAACATTTACACGGCCAGCGATTTTGACAAGCTCCTCTTCTGTAAGCTTTTCCGAGGCACTTTTTCCACGGATACCCTTGGAGATAATCTTTGCTGTTTCTGTTTTTCTATGTCGTGCCGACAGTCCCTCATCAAAATGGATCTAGCCATTACAAGGAGACTATCTATTAGGTTGAATGAAGAAATAGTAAAAAAGTTTTTTGTAGAACGCATGCAAACTTAACATTGAAGCATTTTTTTTCTCGAGGTAATAATAAAAAATATCATTTTGATGGAGCTTTTGTGAGCATGCAATTGAGTTTTTTTTCGACTGACATCAGAGTGTAGGCCTCATATATCATATGCTTCAATGCATTGTAAAAGTGAAGAATAACTAAATGAAAAAGTAAAAATAAAAATAAGTTTGTAATACGTCAAGCTACCTTGGCATTCTCTAGATGTTTCAACGCTTCCTCTTGAGATAAGGAATTCACAAATAACTGAATACAGCAAAGCCCAGCAGCAACGAGATCTTTCTTTACTACCTGCACCATTGAATTATTAATCTGGATCAGACAAAGGGATAGTGGAAACTATAAAAGACAAAGAAGCTATATCAGCTAAGCTTCGTCGTTCATTGCCCATCAAAGATATAAAAATCAACAAGGCGTACAACATTAACTTTGCAATAAAAGTCGATACCGCATATAACCAAGGAAGCACCAAACAATGAGAAAATAATTTCTAAATGCAAAAAATGAAATTTACTTTGGACCTTCAAAAACAATATCTCAAAGTATAAAACATCAGAAAACAGGCGATATCGCAAGGTAAGACCCCCGCATTTACAGGTGCATTCTAGATAAAATTGGAATTCTTTCCACGATGCATACAAGCCTATTCACCATTTCTTTCATTTATTGGTTATGCATACACAAGTTTGCATGTCTGAACAAGAAATACAGTAATTTAGACATAACTTCAACATTTGTCAATAAAGACGGACACCAGCTAACTTTTCAAACAAAAAATGATATAGAGATTACAAACAAAAAACCAAAAAAAAATTACCCCAAACAAAATAAGAGTTAAACTTACCTGAAACTTGTAAAGATAATTAAAATGCCGATGGGTTTCACAATAGTTGCATATGCGGGTAAGGGCAGCAGTTATGTACTGATTCATTGCAGCATCCTGGGACAAAGTAGATGCCATTTTTGTAGAAATCACTTCCTCTAGAATAGGCATGGCACCATAACCAATGCATAAGTCACACAAATCGTCAATGGTACCATAATCAGTTGCCAAGGGATCAGGTCTTTGAGGGGATGATGAAGTAGTGGCCGCAACAAGCGATGACAGCTGAGGAGGTGGAGGAAGACCATTTGTAGGAAAAAACAGAATACAAGCGTCGTCGTAGTGACCATGCTTGAACATAAAACTCAGCATTTGATTGCGTGCATACTGTTGAAAAAAAAGGAATAAATAGAATTATGTTACAACACAAATAATGAGGAACATTCGAAAATTTAAAGAAAACAATAACAGGAATAGTGGATGGAAAATGAGAGAGCACATGCACACTAACTAACTGCTAAAAAGTTGCCAACTGGAAAATGGAAAATCTGAAAAATATCAAAAATATCTGAGATGCAATGGATACTCTGATGAGTTAGCCGCAGGGATACTGAAGTAAGTGAAAAGTCACTACAAACACTACCTATTTGCAATACATACTAATGTGAGTGATGATTCATGAAGAAACTAAATCAATCTGCATATATGGATCTAAAAATAATGCTCAGAATTTGCAAAACTATAAAACCTGATTTGCAACTTACATCTTGTAAGTAATTAACACACTCAAGGTATCTAATGTTGTCCAGGTTGCTGCGAGGGCCCTCCTCAAAATCCAGCATAGATGATTCAGAGAGGTCATTTGAAGATCCGCGAAACTGTCTGGACCTCTCAGAACGGGGAAATGTAGTTGGCATATATAGAACATTCAGATATGAATCAGCAGATAGAGAATCATCTAAGATAGTTGGCGCACTTTTGGCCAAATGTTCATACCTGCAGTACCAGTTGATATTAGCAAATAGCATGTACTGTCACCTCAAAGAAACGATAAACAATAAGATACCCTTTTTCCCCTAAATAACAAATTTAAAATTGGGGCCGAAGCTCCTCATAGTCATAAAACATAAACAAATTGAAATACCAGGTGCATGATCATTTTCCCATTCAGATGTAGGGCAGGACGATGGGTACACTCAATAAGAACTGTTTTATACTTTTATCAGAAAGTTAAATGCTTTTTATCTGTTACCACAGAATACCAAATTTGATAGATATTTAAATTTAATCTTATAAAATGACGGTAGCCTTTTTATTAGAGGAGATTATGGTTGATAGGGATGGACATGGGCCCTAAATTCGATTCTTTCTAGACTAAAGACAAGAATCATTTAGTCTTGCTAACTGGACCAACCAATTGAGCTAGACAATAGGAATGGACTTGAAATCAAACCGACCAGGCTTTGCGCTTGGATGTTCATGCCAAAAGAAAAGAAAGAAAGAAAAACCGGAAATTATATCAAATTGTATTCCAACTTACAAGGAACGAACAGCTGAAACATCAACTGGTGGACCACCTTCAATTGTATTAATAATCTCCAAAATGACAGGTGCAGGATCAACCTTGTACAATTGCAGGGCTTGCCTGGATCATTGATGAAAAATTAGACAAGCATCATAAACTTTTTACCAAATGCAAGAAAGTTTTTGCACCACAAAGCCAATGGAAAAGTTATGATATGCTCTCCACTCTAGTTAAGAAACCATACTTAAATTTCACACGAGCTTGAGAATAATGTTCCATCTTAATTAAAGCAAGTCCCCATGCACTCCAAACAGGAAAAGCGTTGATCTGAAATCAAAGATATGACGTAGACAGGTAAATAGACAAAAGAAATGAAAACCATGAAGCATCATACAGAGATCCACTCGAACAGTTTTTTACCTTGCACTTCTTGCAAGTGTATACAGCCATGCTGTACCGTTCATATCCAATTAACCTGTCACGCAGACGTGCCGACGACTCTTTGTCTGCAATATCATCAAGAGAAACAATAATTCCAGATCCAAGAAGACTTTGAAGAAGCTCTGCACGTCCTAGCCATATATCTGCTTGTGAAAGAAGTTCTGACAACTCATCTGTACTCGAACTACCAACACTAGAACTGCCAGCATCTGAAGATGTATCATCATTGTCCCTATTTCTTTCTGAATATGTACTAGATAAGTCACTACTTCCCGCAAGTTTTCTGAACTGGTTTTTAGCATAAAGGAGCGCCTGCAATATACAGCAATAGAGAGTTAAAGGAATCAACAGCGGATGAAAATGCCAGCATGCAGCATGCCATTATCACCATCAAACAAAATCCAAGCCACTTCTGTGGCTGACAATTAGGGTATAGGTGGAGTAGGATCTCCAAAAACTAGATAAATTGTTCCAGGGTTCGATACTTCTCGGGTATTATCTCGGACCTGTTATCTAGTGCTTAACTTATCTATCCAACAATATTAATGAAGTATAATTTTATTTGAAAATACTAATATATAACTCTTTTTTTAACAATTGTCCCACACTTCCATTGGATGAAGAAATCTTGAAATGAAACTGCTTTTCTGCGGAACCAGAACAAGAAATCCGTCATCGACTTGAACAGGGGTTCCCACACCCATTTAGTATGAAGCGAAGTGCCTCTTCATCTCAATGATCTAATGCTAAACCTGAATGTTTAATCCAGAACATGGACGTTGAAACCCTCTGGATTTCTGGGTTAGATTAGGAAATCCTCTCCTGTTCTATTAAATATAATTACTCCTCGGCAAGCAAAAAAAAGAAAAACAACAGGACAAGCGATATATTTCTTCCATATATAACAGCACCAATTGACAGTTTGACGCCCCCTATTGACCATGGTCATTCAAAACTGGCTCACAAGGGAATACTTGGATTTGCCGGGTAAACATACCTATATAAGTATATAATGATTACTCATTGCAAAACGTGAATACCTGTACAAAAGTTTCTGTTGCATGATATGCTCGACCAATTATTTCTGTAGTTGCATCCAGTGGCAACTGCTGGGAGTTTAAAACACTTTTCATTTGAGTAACACATAAATCCAGGGCACCTTTGGCAGATACTGTCTCGTCAGAACACAACGAAAGCAATGCCTGGAGACCAACAACTTAGCAGATTAGCAAATGCATAATACCTAACTATATCATGAGGCTTGACATCCATAAGAAATAATAAAGACTAAGTTGGAGTTTCCTAGTAAACGATAAATTCAAGGCTAAGCTTGTTTTAACCAATGAGCCGGCCTAACTGGTACTGACATCTCTAAAGCAAGAACAGTGATGTACTTCTACCTGCACACAAGTCAGTTCTCTATCTATTTTATGAACGCTAACATACTGATACCTATGAAATTATGAATAGAAACCATTTTCGTCTATAGCCCAACAGGCTTGATGCAAGTTGTACGGCTTCGAGTCACACAGACAAAATCCATGTATCGTCGATCAATTACCACAGCTACTATGCCTAGTTTTACTGATGAGGCTGATTTATTCCAACAGGATGCTGTGAAAATGTGTACGATATTTAAGCACTAGCGTGTCAAATGCCAATCTGCTAATTTAGTGTATATTTTCCTAATAGCTGTAATGGTGAAGCGTACCTTAAACAGAACTATGTCAGGGGCACTTTCATATCGATGAGATGAGCGAACTGCATCATCTTTGTTTGGATCACCAGTAAGGATCCATTCCTCAGAAATAGAAACTGGAGGAAGCCGTTCTTGCCCATCAACTGAGTATGTCGAAACTCTATCCTCGTGAATACCAGTCATTGCCTCCCAAGCAACCTTTTCAGATGGCGACAGTCCCGAACCTTTTCTTTTACGGTAGACCTCTTTTGGAGCAGGCTTATTTCCATTATCACGTGCAGTCCAGGAGAAAGCTCTCCTAGCCTCTTTCTGCAAATTATTAAGGCTATTGGAAAAGTTTGATCTACTGGATGTGCCTGGTTTTATTTTCTGTTTTGGTCTTGGACCTGCGACAGATATCCGTTGTTCTCTTGATAGAGAAGCAACATGGACAGTAATCGCTTTGGCAGCATAAGTGAAAACTAGGTTGTTGTCTCTCAAGGATGAAAACTCTTTCAATATCTGCAGGAAAGAAAAAAAGAGCAAATTTATAGTCAAAGATAGGTAATCTGAAGGAGGATCCTGGGTCTCTTTACTGCCGTATTCCAATTCCTAATCAACGAAATAGAACTTTATGTATACAGAATCCGTTCACATAGGGGGGGAACAGATATGGTGGTCACAATTCATGAGTACGTTAGGGAGCGAAAGAATAAAAGCATTGAGAGGTATCCAAAATAGAAGGAAATACATCTTACCAAGGAAGCAGATTGCAGTTGCTTCCTCATCAAAAGAACCTCTAGAATTAAATGAGGATGCTCATGCAGAGATGAACATCTTTGTTGCCATGGCAATGGCAAGGCTGCTAGAACACGGAGACCCAGCGCCCATAAGTTCAGACGTGAAACCTCAACATCTGAAAGATTTCCAGCTCTTCGCTTCAGAAAGAAGTGAACCTATGCAGAAGAAACATAAAAATGTTAGTTGAAACAGAATTATTAACACTCAAATATTTACTTTTAGTAGCGAGGGAAAACATAATACAAGAAGTTGCTTTGAACGCAGATCTGATAACAGCGGCATTGCACCCATAGCAACAGGCAGAGCATCATCAGGATCACGAAGAGAAGAAAGAAACCGTGAAGCTTCTGCCGGACCTCCACCACTAAGAGGATCAGCGGTTAGTAACTTCACAAGTTGCCGTCCTTGAAGCTCTCTTCGTAAATCAATAGATAAACCCGCACTCTCGGCTACTTCTAACGCAGCAGAAACAGCACCTTTCCCAGCCAATCTAAGTGACAGTCCTTCAGGATCTTCCTTTGATTCAGCTTCAACCTAGAAACATATATATATATATAATATATTTGTGTTACAAATAGAAGTCCGTAGTATGGGTCCTACGGGAAGGTGATATATATTACATATTAGTCTGCGGGATTTTGATATTGAATGCACTACGGGTGAAAATACAAGTAGAAAAGCCTGGAAAAAGAAAATGATTACCTCTTGCCAGCTGGCATAATGGTCATCTGCAGATAAAATGTGACTATACCTCTGCAAAGCTTGTCTCATTTGCATGACCTAATGATGTAAAAGAATTTCCCATTAAGAATTAATATGAAAACTCACCCCTCCAATATTAATGTACATATGGGCAAAAAGGAGACGAAAGCTTGGCCAACTCCATCAGCAGCAAATTGATTAACATAGCAAAAAAATGTCTCAACACTTTACTAATCAAGTACCTCGCTCTTAACTGGATCAGTAGGAGGCAGGTGACAGCTGCACATGGTGAGGACATCTAAAGCAGCATCTAGCTCCCATCTGTGCATGTACCTGGAATTTAAACTTGTAACATTGAGCGAAGAACTAGGAAAAAATTTAAACCTGCAGCCTATGAAACACCAGCACCACAAATGGTCTAATCCTATCTCAACTAAAAATCAAAAAGCATACTTGAGGGCAAGTTTGGCTGCCAGCTGTTTATCTTTCAACCGTAAACAATATTGCCAACTATTACTCCAGCTGTTAAGTGCACCATAACCTTGGTTTTGTCCTGATACCGACTGGATTTCCTCTCCACGCTCGACAAGCAACTGAAGTAGCCGATCTGAAGCTCCATCACGTAAACAGCGATCCGAAAGAGCGAGAGCGTCCAGGAGTTTTCCTCCGTCAATTAATCTGTAACAAGAGAAATAAAGACATAGATAAATGTGAGACGAAGACTCTCTACGAATAAGCTAATTACCAGATACAGCTCAACTGAACGCGGCTGAGAGGTTCTTTAACAAAGGGATAATTTAAACATAAAAAGTGAACAGGATAGTAAACATGCAAATTAGCAACATCAAGAGAGAATTCCTTTTAACTAAATAAATAGACCAGATGATAAATACCTCTCCACAGCTTTTTCATATGGCACTTCATTCTCTGAATCAAAAGACAAGAAAATGGTTTGATTATGTTCCATGTTTTCAGACTTTGGAGAATCTTGCAAGAGGTCATGACCTGAACTGACTTTATCAGTGTATTCTGGCAAATTTGTAGAAGAGTGGACACTAAAAACCATGTCATCTACTTCTGATTCAGCATCACTGTCAGGTTCACGGGAACGTTTGACAGCAGCTTTTGCCTCTGGTTTTGTTTCACCAGTCTTAGCAGTGCGCTTATCTGTTACAGCATACTCTGATACTCTATGAAGATTTGTCTGCATCTGTATCCATCGGTTCAGAGTTGGAAACCTGTAATTTAAAGGAATAATAAAGCTTGTTATCAAACCAACAATCATGTGTATTACTTTTCTATAGTATGTGTTTCTCTTGGAGTTCCTACCTCTCTGATTGATCAAGGGCAAACTCATAGAACAATCTGTCCGCATCAGGTGCTTGTAATAGTTCATCACCAGAAGAACCAGATGCAGATGATTCACTGCTACTATTTAATATGCTACTCCCAAAAACGCAAGCTAATACTGCTCGTACTGGGGACAACTTAGCCAAATGCTTAACTATATCCATCTCTAGAGGGTAAAGAGGGTTATCAGGAGTCACTGAAGATGGGCTGTGTGAATTAGCCTTAGATTCTTTAGAGGCGCCGTTTACTTTATTTTCTAGGCCCATCTTAGAAAACATAGGGAGCAGTGGTATGCAAGCCCAACCATGACCGGTCCGAGGAGGATAAACCGGAGGTACACATGCTGATATTACTTCATTCACAAAATCAGCCCCCATTATATCTGCTACTTTACCAGCTGCATCAGTGCTGCCTCGCTCAAATACAAGACGTGTTAAAACCTACAAGAAAATAGAAAACAATCATGACACTGCCTGATCAGTGTCTTTTTTTTTCCAAAGAGACCCATTTGAATAACACTGTCAATATGTAAAATAAGTTGCCCTTCTATCAAGTTTTTAAGCTAACAATCATGAATTTATAACAGCTGTAAAGAATTAAGGAGTAACTGAACTTATGATCAAGAAGATTGTTACATATTCGGAGTCATAAGTGGCCAAGCGATATCCTAACAAGAACAAACTACTTCTGCTGTCAACCATGAATTACAATTACCTATGTATTTTAAGGCTCACGGATACTCTTAAAAATGACTCGGTGATGTATCAAATAACAAAAAATCTCAATTCTCATCCATGTCTACTCATACCACTTTCCACAAATCCTATTGAGACCCAAAAAGGCATCTGAGGAGTTATGTAAACTCCAAGCTGAAATTACATACATATGGTGCAATAACTCCAATGACAAATACTAATTATTGGTACCATAATTTCCCATTGCTGGAAGTATAATATTATACTAGAGAAACCCTTCAAGCAATTAGCAGCAAAAATAAGCAACTTACATCTTTTGGCCATTCATACACAAGTGAAAAGAAGTTGAAATCATGAGTCGTGTCAATGAAGTCAACTATATCACCAATAGTTGCAATATAGAGAACAAACGCTGAAAGGTAGGTAGCAGGTTTAGAACTTAGGGGACCGTATAATCTCTTTCCAGGATCTCTAATATCATAACCAGATGGTTGCACACTAGTTTCACCAACTGTTGTATTAACTGAAGAGGGTTTGCTAACATTAAGCCCAAGCCCAAGCACCCCTTCCCTATCGATACTCGAAAGCATTTTCCGATCAGAATAGGGACCTTCGCCCTTAACATAGCTTGAATTTGTTTCTTCGTCAGCAACTGCTCTGGCAAGATTATGGAGCTTTCCTGGAGTTATACAGAGATTATTATAGTCTTACAGCTATACTTCAAAATACTAACTATTAATATGCGATAGCAATTCGAAATGAAAATGATACCGCTCAAAAACTGTCGTTTTCCCTTGTGAGCATCTTCAATCATTTGATGTAGGATGGCAAGAGCACGTTGCCTTTGCCCTTCTCGGTTGGACTCCTTGGATGAAGAAATATTCACTTCTCCAGAAAGAATTTCTTGAAGTATTGGTGTTTTTTCCTGAGGAACCAGAGTATAAGAATTCTGAAATACGATATACTCAAATGTGCCCTTGACAAGTAACTAATAGAGTGACAGCGGAATCAAAACACTATGCCACTACACACAGTGAGAGCAGTACGACATTATCCATCAAAATGCAAGGTCTATAAAAACTTTCTAAAAGTGAGCAAGTTAATGCAGACTTTCATTTAAAACATACCTGCTCCAAGAATTCATGTAGACGCTTAAGCACGCGCCTATTTACAGAAATAAGGCTTACTTCTTGGACCTGGTCCCAGTAAGTTGAACCTATTTTTGGAGCACCTCCTGGATAGATCTCAGATAGCATAACTTGAGCCTGCATAGAAAATGCCATCGTTTTATAATAAGCAAAACATTTGTTTTTATGATAGCATCTTCGGAAATGTAAATTCATAGGGTGATGACAAACAGCTGAGAAATAGTTATGAAAAATCACATCTAGAATTTTGGATGAAAGAAAAAAGACACAGTTGTAAGAGTCTGGTCTTGCCTGATCAAGAAGCCGTTTGGACATATTCACAGACCTAGCAGAAGTTGCAGCGACATCAATACACAGAAGAATCTAACAAGAAAACACAAGTCAGCATAAAACCAGGGGTTATGAGAAACAAGGATAAGGAAAAAGAATTGAAGCATCGAACACTTACAGCAGGCAAAGAACCAATCTCAGAACGAAGGGATGAAAAATCTAATTCCTGTATGGCATCGATATTTCCATCCGCAGCACGTGTTACTGCATCTTCCGCCTGGAAAAGATGCAACGAAGTTTACTTCCCTAAATCAGAAACAGCATATAGTGCAAAAGTGATATCATACAGCCAAATCCCTATAAGTTGTTCAACAAATCACAAATCATGATAATGATCAGAGATACAATATGTAAAACGTGATGAAGCAGTAGTGCAAGATAATACAGGTGAAAATGTCCTATGCAATATAAATTCAAAGATGAGTAGAATAACCAGTTTGGATCGTACTGATGTTCTTCTGAAGGTATTGTCTACCCACTGAGCAAGTGCAAGAGTAGCCTTATCTTCAGGAGGTAAAGAGAACCTATTGACAGCCTCCTCTCCGATATCATATTTTGCCTTTTGCATGCAACTGTGAACAACCACATCCAGTAGAAGTGATTATACAATTCTAGTATAAACGAAATACACATAATAAGAGAGGGGGCGGATCCCTTGACTTAAGACTTAATTTATACTTAAATTCTCCACCATCAGATGCAATTGGATGGATGGTGAAAATTAGAACCATATCAAGATGAGATTTTGGAAAACAGGGGTATTATTATCAACCATCCATCCACTTACATCTGATGGTGGAGAAATTAAGTATAAAGTTAAGTGAGGAACTTTAAGTCAAGGGATCCGTTCCGAGAAAGAAAATGAAGCACATGTTAAGAAAATGAAGAGATACGTATTCATTTGCTTTTTCCCTGTTATTTCCAGGACAAATAACAATTCCCGAATTATTTGTAGGCAGTAAGTTCTATAAATTGGGGTACATAACAGGAAAATCTATACATAATTGTGGAAGCGTTGGAGTGGCCCAAATAGCAAAACTACAAGAAGGACACCCTTGAGATGGTATAGCCAAAAGCAGAATTTGACAGATGAAAACACCTGCATAACGGTGCAAATTGAGGATTTTATGCAGAAGAATAAATGGGTAGCATCAAGAATTGAATAGCAAAACTAAAATGCCCATTGTGATATATGGAGTTGAGTGTCAGTTTCATGCTTGTCGTAAAGTTTCCACAATATTATTAAGTCCTTCAAAAAACAATGTTCCTAATTTCTAGGCTGGATTTTGTTTAAAGCATCATATACCTAATTGCTAGACTTGAAGTACACGATTTGAAAAGGAGCTTCGTGGACTTACAAATTCAATAATTTAGATGGAGCAGCACGCAGAATACACAAAGCCTCCTTCCAACTCCACTGGCGTTCCGATAACGGTAGGAGACGCTGCAGAATAGACAATCGCCACTCCCAATCTTCAATTAAATGTTGAGCATTCAAAATTCTCCACTCCAAGGCCTGTCTTCCACCGGCAGTCATACCATTGTTCAACATGTTCTCTTGCTCAAATGCAGCTGAAGGTAAATTGTGATGCAACATCTCAAGTAGCATCCCAGTGAAAGACACTACAGTTTTGTTTCCCCCCTCATATGATTCACTAGGATCAACTTGTCCCCTGGTAGATTTATGTGGGGAGTCAGGATAGTTGTTGGAGGAGATACATTGGGTCAGATTCAGAGATATGCCATCCATGTGTAGAAGTGAGATGATGATGTCCACCAAAAATATCTGCATCCAAGAACAGGTAATCAAACTAGTTGACTGAAATAATTACACATGGGAAGAACATAAACACTGATCTTTCATTAGACTCATCATGATTGTATAAAAGAAATATAGTAGGAAACTCAAATTGTGACAATACAGCAACAACAAAAAAAATGAAAACTTTACGGAGTCCAGACACTAGCAAACTCTATTAGCTACGACTTAAATATAATATCAGAACAACTCAATGCAACAGATGGTATCCATTTATTTTTTTTAAAGTCTGATAAAAAGAACTTCTTCCACCTTTGAGGAACTGAAATGCTAATTCAGCCGTCAATACTCGCAACGCACACATGGGTGATAATATTCAACAAGATAAAGAGGACACCCCCAGCTTGCATAACAATAACTATAAAGAGTATAACAAGGTCACTACAGAGAATTAGAACATGATGCCACTAACCTTGCGTGGAATATTACTGACAGCTTCTAAATGGTTCCTCAATTCTTTCAAATGGAGTAATGCCATTTGATGATAGAATTGTGTTTCATCAGAAATACTTTGTTCCATGGCTCCTAAAGCAAGAACAGCAGATTGAAGAGTATATCTCATCTGCATAAGTTCGATATCCTGCATCCTACCAAGGTACATATATGGACTCCAAATCAGTGAATGAAAAAGAAGGATGAAAGCACAACATGGGAAGTCTAAACAGTGTGAAGAGAATTTGCACGTGAAAGGAGTTAGTAATCAACACCTAGATAATACAAACAGATAGTTATTTGACAAGAATATGATAGTAGAACACTGTTCATGCATGGATTATACGGGTAAATTTGTAGATCCCCATGAAAGGAAACTTTCATCGACTAACAATGGTTTGGCATTTAAAACAGGTGGGTATCTTCATCTAGAGAAAATGTCTTGTTCATTAAGTGTTTCAAAACTCATCATCCTAAACGAAAATAATAAATCATGAATCCCTTTGGAGGTTTAAGCATTAATTCAAAAACCAAGCTAACATCAACAATAAACATAGCTGGCTAAATTCTTCAAAGCATATTCCGGAATAACGTACAGAGTATATTCAACAAGGAATAAGGACTGTGTTACATATCATACTTCATAATGGTTACTCTTAGACTAAGAAGATTATCAAATGATAAATTAGTACCCAAAAAATGATTATGAAACCATGCACAGTTGGATTCCCACCTTTTCCATGCTGCTGCAGTAGAAGCAATGGGCTGCATACTAATTAACTCGATAGCATCTTGAAACTTTATGTCTGGGACTACATCAAACAAGACCTGCAGATAAGTAGATTTGGTCAAAATTGTAAAGCTTAGAAATGACCTATATCTGCCAGATTTTTCAATAATTGTCAGTCTCCCTTACTGGGGAAAAAAGGAACAAAACCAGACTTCCAAAAAAATCACACATATGTATTGCAGAAAAAACAAAATAATAACGGTCATCAAACTCATAGGTTGAAAGATTTTACTTACTCGCAGAGGAGTCTGAACAGAAAGCCGTTCCAAAACAAAGTTTTCCACAAAAGGATCAGAAAGAGTACCATCACTTTTATCCTCCATCTGTTCTTTTCCAGAAAAGAGCAGTGAGGATTTTGAGGTCCACGGACGGCCCGAATTGACACATGCAACAAAAGAAGCAAGATCCAGCTGATAACACAAAACATCACAAAGGTGCTCCACGCAAGATACCTGTCAAAAGCCATTAAAATGGTAATCAAATGATTGCAGAATGGCTCAACGCAGACATGTCTTCGAACAGTGGCGCTCATTTATGGTACTTAACTGCAAAGCAGTAATAAGAAAGTAAGGTACCTCATCTGATTGCTTTCCATAAAGAGAATGTTCTTCCAGCCTCAGTACCTGAGATTTGCTTGTCCAGAGAAGTTGCATCAATCTTCTCCTAGCAACTGTTTTACCAGACAATAGATCCCAACCCATGACAGCTACCAACGGCAGGAGAAGGGGATACAGTGAAAGAACCTGTCATGAATGATAACGTTGTTATGGAACTACAGAATACACCCATAAGAATGTCTATCTTATGGAAGTGTTATGAAAGTATAACTACTATTCATGTCTTGTACTCACTTATTCAACATATACAGGATACTGAACACATACATTGCTAGCTTCTTGAAGTTGTTCCCTTTTAACAGCAGAGAGAGCAGTATCCATAACAAGCTCCAGCATATGTACGCCAGAGACACGAGAATAGTGGTACACGTCTCTCATGCAAGAACTGACAGCTGATGGAATTCTTTCCTCCAAAATCATTGCATTGTCAAAACAATTCTGCAGACGCCCAAGAGGTGGTATCCAGGTGGCATCAGAAGCTCTATGCATCTCCAATTCTTCAGAAAGCAATTCGTCTTGAATAACCTGAATTGTAGTGGTTAACAGCCAAAGATAAGTCCTTAATGTTTTATCACTTAGATGTGGCCAACAGGATTCAACTAGGGTTCAGGGTTCAGGGTTCAGGGGGAATGTTAACAGCCATGTTTTACATGGGGGAATGTACAGTCCCTCCCACACATATCAGGTAATTAAGGGAGAACTCACTATGATGTGGCCAACAGGATTCAACTAGAATCCCTTACTTGTTTTCTAAACCTTATGTAGAAAGTCTTCTCCACACTCAATATAATATTAACATATAAGCTTCTCTAACATGACAGGTACGAACAAATTTTGACTAATTTTAGCGGATTAGAACTACAAATATAGCATACTTACTCAAAGCAAAACATATAAAAGCCATGAACTATAATCATGCCTTGAATCATACATGAAACAAAGTTTTGTAATCAGTGTTGGAAGAAAAAAAAATCTGTAATTAAGTAATCAATGCCACAGCCGGCGTTTGACTGAGACTTATAGGACCTGAATCATTTTCACAAGGTTGGTGCTGTTTGATGAAAGAGCTTCTCCGTAAATCGACAGCATTTTATCCCGGGTATGAAGCCATGTACTCCCATAACCATTTCTTCTCAACCAAATCCTCCTAGTAAGTTCTTTCAAAGCAGCCCTAGTAAGACCATAAACAGGATGAATCAAAAGAATCTTGAATAATATGCAATTAAGCAAACACTGTAAATGTCTGCATTTGTATAGTTTGAATTAAGTGTACCAGGAGAGAAACAAGAAAACGACCAGATGAACAAGGAACAAGAAGAACTGTCGGACTGCATTGTCATACCTGACGACCAGTTAAAAAATGTTTCCCATGTTTTGAATATATAGATTAAAATAACAAGAGTCCACATATAAAAATCGACATCAAACTCCAAGTACCCACAAAATATTACTTCTACGTAAAATAGAAGGTAAAATAGAAGATTCTGTATACGCCCGTTTTTTTGCCTTGCAGCTACGCCTTAACATGCTCTAATCCAGAAGTCACAGTCCCAAGGAATGAGTAAGCGGAGTGTTTTAGGCCTATTTTTTTGAGCTAATCTTAGGAAATGGGTCCGGAAATTGAAGTTTAAAAAAGCTACTAAGGCTTTATTTGTACAAGTAGTATTGTAGGGAGGGTGTCAAGCAGCTTTCCCCCAGCCCAAACAATATATTCAGCTTATGGCTTCCAGATCTTCATATAAAGTAAGGATATGGTTACTGGAGGTCACAGATGCATCAACGAGGAATTGGAGAGCATTTTTCAATATTTCTCCTAAATACAACAGCTTTGGAGTACCTCCTGTGGATGGAAAAAAAACTCCCAAACACAGTCCGTATATGGTACAGGAGTACCTCTCATCCTGATGGATATAACACAGCTCCTTACGCAGCCATGGATATAACGTAGCCTCTTGTTAACAACAGGAAGGCCCTTGTTCAGCGTTTTGATAAAGTAAATACTCTCCTCTAGATCCTTCTTTCAGTTAAAAAGTTTTATCCAGTTTCAAAAGGAAAAGAATCTCACCAAATATGGCTGAACATAATGTATGGTGTATGCTTGATAGTGTGAATATGAAAGGCATCCGTAGTGTGTATAATCGTGTATGTAACTGGCGTTGTAGTTTTACATAGAACTTGGTTTTAACAGGAACAAATAGCAGACCCATATACATTCTTCTCTACCAAAACAGACTGAAGCTCATGGTAATATTTTGATCCAATTCCTTGTTATGAGCATGAACCTAAATATAGCTTCATAGACTTTGCAGAGAAATGAAAGTAAAAGATATCCAACGAAACACCACAAATAACAATGTTAAACTCCATTGGGCTAAGCAAAGCATCAACCCGTGTTCTAATATTTACACTCATAACAATCAAGTTATAATTTGTTTTTGTAACTTCGTTGCAAAGCTGAAAATAACTAAAACGTGAATGTGCTAGTAACATACCTATACTGATGCTCCTCAATTCCATAATTTTGATGAAGAAAGCGAATGTGAGAAATCGCTCCTTCTATATCATCATCCTTTGTGCATTCATTCATAGCATCCAAATGTGCTAACTGAACATTCTTCTGAATCAATTTAAGGCCCTTCACTTCCTCCATTAATTCTTCAGCCGACGAATTCTCCACCTTCTCTTCTTCATTTCCCACAGTAGTAATCGCCAACCCTGACTCATACCTATCAGACCACTGAATTTGCTTCTGAATATTTAAACATAAAGCATCGAAAATCTCAGATTGATCCAAGAACAATTTCTTCAAACATTTCAGTTCCTCTTCCTCAACAACTTTTTTACCCTCAACACCTTTAACCCCCACTACTACATCTCTTCTCAATCTGCTCAACCCTAAATCCGATAACCGATCCAGAACATTCACAAAATCAACCAAACCATTCCCAGATTCCTCCTTCAAAACCTCAAAATCTTCAACTCTCGAATCAAAACCCTCAACATTATCCTCTTCTTCTTTCTCAATACTTTCCAATACACCACCACTACCAACATTACTAATACTTTCAGAATACTTAGAAGAACTTAGTTGTAATAATAAAATGAATTCAACTTTCAATTTCAATAACTCAGGTTCAATATCTTTCTTCCAGATCGATGACGAAGCTGATGATGATTCTGATGATTCTGGTAAAGGAGAAGTATCTTGTTGAAATTCAAGTAGTAAAAGAGTAGATAACCAGGTAAGTTGTGATGGTGATGAACATGTTTCTGACCATATAATTCCATTATATCTACCACCTTTAGATATTATCTCTTGCAAAATGTTTATTGCTAGAGATGGTTTTCGTTTTCGTAGACTCAGAATTGATGCTCGAAATGCTTCGAATTGGGAGAGGAATAGATGGTTTATTGTAACCCTAGATAGTAATTCAATCTCTTTCTCCATTTCTGAAGATAATGAGATTTTTTTAAAATTTGGGCAAGTTTTTCTTCATTGAATTTTAGGTATTACAGAAACAATGTCTTTCTGTAAGAATCTGAATAATAATAATCACTAACATAAAGTAAAAGAAAAATGAGAAGCCTATATACGAAATTACGAATGCTTTGCTCCGTGTTGGTTCTGGTTCTGGTTCTTCTTTTTCATTTTTTGGTTCTAGTTTTGCGCTTGTTTAGCTCATTTTTCTGGGCGAGGAGACCCATCCCCAAGCATGTGTTGTTGTATGATACGGTGTTAAAGTGATATTGACCGAAACTTACCGAACATTGCCAACAACCACCCACAAGGTCTGGGATCGAGTCTTGGTATCAAACGACGAGATCAAAAAGGAATTGTCGGCCTCCATCATATTTTCTTTTTTAATGGAAAGATAGCCTTTAAAAAAACTTAATTTATTAATTAGATTACTTTATTTAAATTGAGGTTTGAAAAAATATAATGAGAAGAAGACTTAACATTCCACCATCCAGATACATTTTCATGCATAGAAAATTGATACATTTTGATGAGCTAATGCATTTACATGTGTTGGTACATGAACGAAATTGACATCAAATGTAAATGCTACTTTTTTAATCGAAAATACTAAAGATCTTATGCTCCAAGGAATATCACTTCGATTACCTAGAATTGTTTGTGTTACATTATATGCATCTCCCTTTATGATAACCTTTTCAAAGCTGAGTTTCTTTGCCAATGGAGTCCCCAACTAAGCAGATTTTGTTTCAGCGATTAATGGAGACATGGCATCAAATGTAGAAGTAGCACATCCCATGAATTTTTCTAAGTGATCTTGAGTTATCACACCTGCAGCACCTTTGTTTGGAATAAACGCAGCATCAACATTAATCTTAATGAGAAAAAAAAAATACCTGGAGGTTCCCATTGTGGTATTCGAAAATCTGTAGCATTATTAGAATTTTCCAAAGAACTTCCAATGTACAAGCCTTAAAATCCATAGCAGTTTTTATCAAAACTTGACCAGTCGAGAAAGAAACCTCCGAGAATATCATGTCGTTTTTCATATTCCAAATGTTCAAAAGGATGCACAATCCCATTGGAAATTTGTTATGGTCTATATCTTTCATCCGCGGAACAAAAATACTCCTAAGATTCTCAATTTCGGTCATTAGTGAAAAATCCAGAAAAGCATTACTAAATACATTCTTTTCCCAAGAACAATTATAAACAGTAAATGAAGAATTGATTATTCTTTTTGTCTGCAAAGTGTGCACTTGAATTAATATTATTGTTAAACCTCTTTATGTTTTGCTTAACGGACAAACTATTATGCAGTATCTTCCATGCGAATAGCAATATTTTTGGAGGGATGTTATTAGAGAAAGACCAAAACCTCTTCCAAGGAAATGAATTCAAAGTCGATGAAGTTGAAATCTTATATGAAATATCTTGTAACAAGATTTTATTGAGAATTTTCCTGAAACAGATGGAGACATATGAATAAATCGTCTGCATATCTTCATTATTGATATAGATATTAAGATATCTTGAACCACAATATTAGGAAGGATATCTTGCAGAAGAAGAATATCCCAATTTTTAGTCTCTTGATTGATCAAGTTAGATACATTCTGAATAATATCAGAAAAGAAAACCGGCATCGAAATAAGATGCCCTAATTGGTTTGGAATCCATGGATCGTTCCAAATATTGACTCCATTCCCTTTTGAGATATGCCAGAAAATTGTATTTTTCAATAATTGCCTGATTTCCAATAAGCTACCCCAAATAGAAGAACTATTGTTTTTAATATCCATTGTCCAGAAAGAATGCCCTCTGAGATACTTTACAGATAGAACTTTCGACCACGAAACTTTTTTATTGTATAAGAATCTCCACGTCAACTTGCAGATTAATGTTTTATTCACCAGCTTAATGTTTCTGATTCCTAAACCACCACAATGCTTATGTAAAGCAAAAATTCCAAGTTTATGAAATGTGATTTCCTTTCGTTAGTACCATGCCCCAACCAAAAAAGTTATTTGATTTTTTTTATTTGTTGGTAAAAGACATATACCCATGAAAAAGATAGAATCGCGGATAAAACAACCAAAATATAATATTTATACCTGCTGGGTTAAGAAAGTGTTGCCTCCATCCTGATAGCTTTGAGTTAAACTTCTTAGTCAAGAAATCAAAAGAAGAAATCCTAAAATCATATTTCAAAGGATAAATACCTATATATTTTTCTTCTTTAGACATCTCTTTTACCCCCAAATCTTGCATTACCATCTGTTTCCTTAAATCATTAACACGTTTACCGAAGTGGATAAATTACTTATTGTAGTTTATAAATTGTCTTGATAATAAATAATAATGGTTAAAAATCTCTTTTAAATTCATCACATTAACTCTTGTATTTTCTCCAAAGAAGAAAAGGTCATCTTGTAACATTAAATGACTTATTATTGGAGCCCATCGATTTAATATGTAACCCTGATAAAGACCATGTTCTTCATATTGATGCATTAGGATAGATAACCCTTGTGAACGAATAATGAATAATGTAGAAGATAGAGGAAATCCCTAACCAATCCTTCTCTCACTTATAAAGAATCCATGTGGATCAACATTAATATTAATAGCAAATAAACCAGTTGTCACGCAGTTCATTATCAATGCATGATATAGACCAAAAATACCCATCATTTTAAGCATATCATCCCAAAATACCTAGTTTACACGACCATACGCCTTTGACATATCTACTTTCAAAGCAAAGTATTTTTTTTCCGTATAAGAGTTATTCATAGAGTGTATAATAGTTCTTTTGCAATAATTATATTGTTCAAAATTTGTCTACCAGAAACAAAAGCATTTTGAGACCATGAAATCAATATTCCTAGGAAAGGTTTTATCATGTTTACTAGTATTTTTACAATGATTTTATAAAGAACAATACAAAGCACAATTGGACGAAAATCAGATGGTGAAATTGGGTTTTTGATTTTTGGTATCAAAGAGATATCTAAATGGTTCAAAAGATCAGGGAATTTTGCATAGGTGAAAGCAAATTTTATTGAATTGACATCATCGTTATAAACTACATACCAACAAAACATATAAAATATTGGTGAATATCCGTCTGGTTTTCGAGAAGTATAAGAACACATCTTCATTAGAACAACCCAAATTTCTTCAATGGTTCGTAGACAATATATGCTTTCATTTTCTTCTTGTGAAATAAAATAAGAATTTTGAGAGATCATTATAGGCAAGTTCTGACCTGTAGGTTGAAGAAATAGATTTTGAAAATGATTAACCAAATCACGGGCAGTTTCATTTTGTTTAGAATTCCATGTTTTATCTTTTCTTTTAAGATGGGTAATAATGTTTTTCCTCCTACGTTGTTGAACCGAGAGATGAAATGTCGAGTATTTATGTCTCGATATTTAACCCAATTTTCTTTTATTTATTGATCACAATAGGTAGCTTTCATAACCAAAGAGTCATTCAACTGTGTAATTAATAGTTTTTCTTGCTGAATCGAAAAAGCAGAAGGTCTCCAAGATTGTACTTTGAGAAGTTGATTTTAAGATTATAAATCTTATACTTGACAAAATCAATCTTCGTACGAATCAAATGAAGCAGGAAAGATCTTAGTTTGAGCAGTTTTGCTTGTATTTCATCATCCGGATTCAGCATCCAACACTCTGCAATTTTCTCTTTGAATTCTGGATGATAAATCTAGAATGTAATTTAAAGATAGTCTTACAATGTTTCGGTTAGTATTCAACAGAATTGGTGCATGGTCAGTAGCCAATCTTGGAAAGTGTAAAACACCAGTATTATGAAAACTAGTACACCAATCCAGATAAACCAAAACTCTATCCAAATATTGTCTGATTAACACCTTAATGGTACGACCATTACTCCAAGTATAAGCTGGATCACTGAATTCTAAATCGATCAAATGATTTTGTTGAATGAAATAATTAAAATATAAGATATTGGAATTCAGAACCGAAAGACCACCAAATTTTTCTTTACTTGAAGATATATCATTGAAAACATCCA
The DNA here is from genome assembly GCA_023531435.1 of Papaver californicum. Lineage (NCBI taxonomy): Eukaryota > Viridiplantae > Streptophyta > Magnoliopsida > Ranunculales > Papaveraceae > Papaver > Papaver californicum. The sequence goes on from JAJJMC010015296.1 coordinate 1,849,542, forward strand.
TAAAGCATTTGCAGCCCTTGAAATCTTGCACCTGGTTTGATAAATTGTGCCAAAATTTTGCTCTTTTATTAATTTGTGTAGGTCCATATATACAAAACAGATGCCAAGATGGTTCAAGTCCATCATTATGCACCAGTGCATGAATGAGATTAATGTTAGTTGAAATAATCTCTAGATTGGTGTTGTTATTCCATAAAAGCCAAATACAACCACTTTTTCATACTGAAGACACAATACATGAATTTTCAAAGTGGATTCTCTGACTATAAATTTCTTCTGATAATTTAGTTTCAGATAAAAAGCACAATTTTTTGGCCATTCATTAAACCCCAACAATTCCAAGATAAAATTAAAATTTATCTTGCGGCAGTTGAGGATTAGCCGCCTCACCATCTTCATAATCTTTGTTGCATAGAACCTTCCTTGAAAATTTAGATTGTGGAGAATTTTTTTGAATATAATGTTCACCTTCTCTTCTTTTGGACCCTTGTAATCATTGAAAATCACCAGTTGTTCATAAATATCTTACCTCCGTATTATAGCTATTGATTTCCATTCCTTTAGATTGAGATCCCTTTGAGAATTTGGCCTTGACACCACCTTTTTCCCTCTATCACTGTCAAGAAACCAAGGACTAGTGCTTGTAGTCATACTGTTTGAGATATGACTAGAGGAAATATTTTCGTTTATATGTAGAGTTTGTTTATCCTTATCCTTTCTCAAGAGACCCTGACTTTCTATTTAAAAGTTAGTTACTATTATAGAAGACCCATTCTGATGTTCCGTTTCATAATATGGGATTCTTAGAGATGTAAAACTTATGATAAGAAAATCATCTGCTCTGACATAATAATTGCAAAAAATAATCTACCCCATTTACATTTTCCTTAGAGTGGTTGTTGAAATAAGGTATAATATACTTAATGGGGTGTGCATATTTCGAAGTAGTACCCTTGGATAAAGAGGGAGCCCTAGAAATATTTTCATTTTGATAAACTTCCACTACAAAGATATCTTTGAATTCAGGAATGTCATTGGCATGAACTCTTAAAGCAACATTAATTGATGGCTTGTAAATTGGTTTTAGCATAGCAATAGCCTATTGATGCAGATCTTCCAGATAACTACGAAAGATATGATCCTTGTAATTATTGAGTTTATAACATATTTTCATCAAGTGACTAATAAAGCCACAATAAAACGACAGAACTTGGTAAAAGGTTCATATTTAATTGTGACAACATAGCCTGGATTATCTAGAAGAGAAAAGAAAATTGCTTGAGGGGGTGAATGGTTGATATCTATATGAGTTTTTCGTTTTAGAAAATTTACCCCAGGTTGTTGCTTCATAAACTGGTAAGGGAGGAGTCATCCCGATTTGATAAACAAATTGAAAAAAAAATGAGGTTTTCCACCAGCAATCCATGTATTTGAAGACCAAATTCAACTGTGTTGAAATTGTATTTTGAAAAAAGTTTATCGGGTATGCTGATGCATGTCATAAGCGCAACAAATTAATCAATATATTTCTCACTAATTAACTAGTAATGTAGCGATAGTAAGGATCGTTCATATAGAGAGTTCTGTAATTGATATGTTATTTAAATTAGAAAAAATTAGAATAAATACTGAAAAGGGGGTTTGTGAATTAATTAATTAAAAATAATAAGAAAGAAATATGATTAGGGAATCATCCCTCTTTTATTTTTACCCTTTTACCAATCATGGACCTCCATACACATTGTACGTTCGCATCCACCTTAGACTAGGTAAGTCCGAGAATATAAGAACGATTACGTAAGTCCGTTTAGCTATGTTCCGTCTATAGTTCAGGTTTTATGCGAGCCACCTATTAAAGCAATAAAATGGTAAAATTGGTACAATGATAAGTACTAGCAAATATAAATTAGACGATAAATATGTATAAATTATGTCCGTATCAAATACGACAAACCATGCCCCTAAGGGCCCCTAGTAACAAAAGTAAGATCAACTAACGACGTGTTTGGTTAGCGTGAAGGGGTTGTGGGAAGTGGAAGTTGAACAAATACCTATTACTTTGGTGGGATTTGTACAATTTCCCTCCAAGGATATCATTTAAGGGGGATGGTTTCTAGAATGAGATCCAATAAAAAATCAATACATGTTTTACACTCCCTTGTTCAAATCAAATATGCGTTATGAAACATTATTTATGTTTTAGTGATATTTCGAGATTTAAAGAGAGAGAGTTTTTTTATTGAAATTGGAAGATAGAGATTTTGGATCAAATATTCGAAATCAAACTATATAATTATTATCAACAGTTCTTCATCTTCTTTTTCTTTTCATGTTTGGTTAGGTTTCGATTTCAAAAACTATTGAATTTTCATGAGATTGTGAGAAAGATTTAGTCTTCGACATTTTTATGAATTAGCATATGGTGGTGGTAGGGTGGATGAGTTTGTTGAATTGATAAATCTAGGGTTAGGATTTGAGTTTCTGGTGGTGGTGGTAAGGATGGAGTGATGAAATTGGTGATATAGATAGTAAATGTTATGGTTGTTAATATTGTTATGGTGGTGGTTTGGAAATTGAGTGTGATTCGGTAGTTGGAGATAGAGGTGGTGATGACTGTGAAAAGAATAAAGATTGAGATTAGGATGGATGATGAGACTCAATTTCATCTGTTAGTGCAGTGCTCAGTTGACCCCAATAGGCGTTGGTATGTCAAGTTTAGATGTTGTTAGAGCATTGCTCGGTCAAACTCATAAGTTTTTGTATGTCAATCTTGTTGTCAATGTTAGATGAACAAAACTATATCTTTATTTATAGTCTTCTAAAGTCAGTCTCATACTAAGATTAGAGCATGTTAGTTGAATATCAGAATTCACCAAATAACCCTTGAAATTAAAGACTGAAGAAAAATAAAAACATTTGTGAGGACTTCATCAAACAAAGGTATGTGGAGATTGACTATCTTATTTAATCACTATTTTTACAATTCTATCTATTGAGACAATGGCGTACGAATTTAGTAAAAATGATGAATTATAAAAGAATAAGTTTCAAGTTCAAGCTTGTTTTTGATAAATTTTGAAACATGAATTCAAGCATTGGATAATCATGGGTTTATCGCTTTTGAGGTTGAAAACGATTTATTGTTCAAAAAACTATGTCTGTAAAAATATAAACCTAAAAACATCAAGAAGTACCAAGTTCGCAAATTGTTCACACTGATTTTTCAAATCTCTCCACAAAATGGTTCACAAAGCTAATTTTTTCAGTTCGCGAACTGGTACAAAATCTTGGTGTTCCTGGACACTTTCAAATTTGTTATTGTTTTTCCAAACTAAATTTTCAAGTTCGCAAACGATACACTTTTGGGTTTCTTCTTAGACACTTTGAAATATGCTCAAGTACACAAATTGATTTTTTTTCAGTTTACAAACGGTAACCTTTTGAGTATATTTTTGTATACTCCAATATTTTCCGGATGGTTCACGATCTCTATGCGCTTATTTTGTGGGTTAACTTTGTGTATGGGGCTTAACCAAAAAATATGAGGATGCACATTCTTCTTTGTAACTCAAGGCAAACTTCTCACATGCTTACATGGTTTCCCTTATTTTGAATCATTTTATATTGAAAAGTTAAGTTGCTTGGGATCAAAGTAATTCATAAACGTGGAAACGAGTTCACGAACTTGCTATGTCCTCAAGAAAATAATTGCTTGGGATCAAAGTAATTCGTAAATATGGAAATAAGTTCACGAACATACTTTATCCCCAAAAAATATATTGCTTAAACTTTAAGCAATCTAACCTTATTCATCAATATAAATATATTTCACTCTGCAACCTATAATCTCAATCATGGACTGATGTGTCCTAATTGCGGTTAGAATCGTCCTCTAAAGACCTAGGTTTCTTTATGAAACTATGTTAGGTTACAACTTTTAAAGTCTTCATTAAGGGATTCATAATGTAAGGTCCGACTATCTTTTACATGATAAATCCTTGATAATCAGAATCTTATCTTGATCATCGTAGTTTTTGTCTATTTTAAGGTCCGTCTCTTCTTTTATACGACCATTCAAAAATTACAGATTAGAAAATAAGATTGATAGAAATTATAAAGTACTTTTTGTCTCGGACTTTATAATTCCATGTGATTGATATCTAAACTTTAATTTTTTTATTCTTTTTTGTTCATGGGTTTAACTTTAAAATATGTTCTGATTTTAACTCATGTGTTGTTCTAATTTATTTTCGGCTTACAAAATGATTTCGAGTTAGCAAAAGAAATTTTGCTAATGAGAATTTTGTTAAAGTTTGTCGTCAATTAGTGTTTCTTATAGACAAAAGCTATGAAGTAGTTGGCTTTCAACTTCATTACCTATTTTATGAAACTTAAAACATCTTAAGAAATCCTGCAGTACAATGTGCATATGATTGTATTAACTATTGATGCAGGATATACAATTTTTCTTTATAACAATTGACTAGATATATAATTTCCAGATGTAAAATGACATGTCAAAGTTATGTTGGTTAAACACCAACACATATCATATTTATAATCCTACAAGTGATACAACTCATATTATCAAAATGAAGATGCATTAATATTTAGATTACATACCTTCACAAATATTTGATTACGGTTTTTCTGGTTCAATAAATTTGTTTGATCAATCAATATTAACATTCATCTAAGTCCAATCGGTAACTTGAATTCTACTAGGGCTTTTTTGTATAATGTCTATGTTGGTTCAAGAACAAAGAGAACAAGGAGAATAATAAGAAATAAAAGAGAATTCAGTAGAGAGAGACAATGCTGAAAGTATAAGTTCTTATTACTGAATGTGTCTTTTTTATACAAAATGAGTCTTTCTGTCTATATATACAATGTAATTCTTTTGCCAAAAGGTGTGATCAATGAGGGACTGTTTGTGTTCACGTGTTGATGACGTCGTTGATCCACGTAGATTACATTTTCCTGCCTAATATTACTTGAACCTGAAACCAATCATTTTTTAGTTTTCTCAGTTCTCAGGTCTCGGTCTATGATATCTTTAGGTCTCGTCTCAGCTCCCTGCTCCATAACTCATGTCCTCGTGCTTATTATCTGGTTCTAATGAGTTTTTGGGTCTAAAGCTCTGGTCTTTTAACATCTCAACCTGAGTTATGACTCAGCTCTTGGCTTTAGAACTCTCCATATGCCATCTATTGGTAGATACTATATTTTGTTATTTATATATGTCTAAATGGACCATAATGTAAATATTATACCAATCACATCTTTTACATATGTCTAAATGTAAATACCCTTAATATAACAAGTGTGATATTTAACGGATTTTTAAAACAACACTCGAACCAATCCAAAATTAATTGGATTCCATAAATTATATTCGTGCCCATTCCAATAATATATGGGTCAAGCATCCACTAGCGAAAAAACGAGTGTGTTGGATCATATATGCGAAATAAATGCCAAATGCTCACCCGTAGCATGAGCATTTATGTAGCATCAGAGTCAAACTACATAAATAATCAATTTACAAATCCAATTTCAATAATTAAAGCCCAAACCAAATAGTCCTGCCAAGTTTAACGGCAGGTGGCCTAGCTAACTATACACGATGCAGCTGAAGTTGGAATACAAGTCTAGGTATTTAATACGATGTCACCCCACACCCAAGACCCATAAAAAATGAGTAAATGAACTCAAAATGGCATTTATGATGACAATATAACTCAACAAAATTGTTGTCGACCAAAGCAGGTAGCATGCACTCGTTTGTAGCCGCATTACAACCATCACACACGACTAGTTCTGCTAACCGGACGACGCGTTACATACATCATATCCATATATCTAAAATAATACACAACGTGACATGTAAAGGCATTTTTACTTAACAGTCGTCACAAATAAGGCAGAGTAGATGAGAACCAACTAGAAGACGAGAACTAACTAGATACAGCCCGAACTTTGCGACAAAGGAAGAAACAAAGAAGAAAAGAAAAAGAAGAAGGGAAAGCAAGGTCATAATTTTGTTCTCGAAAAAATGTTGCAATTCTTCTTCGCAGTAGCTTTCTCAGCAGTTCCATTAACATTATATGTACCACCAGTACGAAGCTTGAATCTTTTTGTAGAAACAATGGAAACTGCACTAAGACACACAACTCTATATGCTAATAGAGTTTATCCTCGTCTGCGACATGCTTGTTTGAGGATCTTAGCTTCTGTTCGTCGTTTCTCAAGGTAGATTATACTGGTACTTACTATAGATCTTTTGCGATTCAGATCTCTCTCTCTCTTTTTTTTTTTTTCATTATGTAACTATTCTGTAATATTGAGTTTTTGGTTTTGAAGAAAAAAATTGGGTACTTATTGCTACGTATGTAAGTACGTATGAAAATCTGATCTGTGTAAATGAAATGGTTTTTTTCGAGTGGTAGGATCAATAATTTTCATTGAGAATAAAGGAATTTTTTAAGTCTATTGTGAGATTGGGTTTGTGGATTTGAATTGATTTAGGCTGAAATTGACCTTATAATTTAGGGCAAAGATTGGGGGTTTTCTATGAATGTTTGAGAATTTGGGGAAATCTTGGTTCGTTATTATGAATTGATTGATTTTGATTAGGGTTTATGCATTCGATTTTGGTTATGAGTTCTGGGCAACATTGGATTCAGATGGTTCCTTTTTTGGAAATTACTTAGGGTTAGTTGCTATTCTTAACTTTTATTTAGAGCTTATCAATGGAGTTTGGCTAAGTATTATGTTTCCTCCAAATTTAGATTTTTTTTTTTGTTTTTTTTGGATCATATCAATAATATTATGGGATCCACGTCTTTTTGGATAGGGTTTCTTTCAAGAAACATAATTTGCCAACCAGATATTCATGATCATTCACTTTTACTTTTTTTTTTCTCTTTGCTCCACCAAATGGTTTCCTGTTGCACCAAATTTTGGTTCAGTGTTCCGGGAGAGGTGAGTACCAAGATGGGTGACTGCTTGGGAAGTCCTCCGACCCCAGCTGAAGGCTTAGAAGAAGAAGAAGAAGTTTAGGGAGAGGTGAGTTTTAGCTAGTAACTGGATGAGTTGATAAACATTCTTCTGCAAGATGATTTTGGTGTCAAAGGTGGTATGTATGTGTTATTCGCTCTTGTATAAGCTATCGTAGAATGTTATATTGGGGTGCCAGTTCTTTACATGTTTGTGATAGGTTGGTGTGTTTTGTTGAGATTGATGTCTTAGTTTTTACTGTCCCTGTTTCAATGGAGGGGTGCTGTGTTGGGGAACTTTTACCTGGCCATATACACCTAAATCACGAACAAGTTGCTAGAAATCCAATGAAGTCTCCAATTTTGCTTGTTAGGAAACACTGTCCTAAGTTGCTAGACATCTAACTCTTTTATCTTTCAAGAATTCTGCTTGTTAGGAAACACTGTCCTAAGTTTCTAGATATGTAACTCTTTTATCTTTCAAGAATTCTTTTTCAGCAAGTGTTTCTTAAACAATATTTTGGGAGAAAATTAACATTTCAGGGAGGTGTACGGTTTCAGAAAGCGCTCCTAGGTTGCTGGATATCTAAGTTGTTTGGATACCACTTAAGAAGGGAGGTGTGGTTTCAGAAAGTGCTTCTAGGTTACTAGATATCTAAATTGTTTGGGTATCATTTAAGAAGTTGCTTTTTAACTATTGAAAATAAAAAATTCAGAAATTAGTTTGAGTATAGTTTGAGTACGTAATTTCGAATTGATTTCTAAAAATAAAAAAAATAATTTTTTATAAAGTAAAATGTTTTTGCTTCTGATTTCTGTACCTGGTATCCAAACACTTTTTAAGATATATGGTCTGGATGAGTTATATTCTAATTTGGCCTAGTCATTAGATGGCTGGACAGTACTACAAACTTGATATGCTCCTGCCCTTTTACCTCCACCTGCAACTACTGAGTACAAGTTCCTGACATTTTAATGCTGTTGAAACTTTGATGACATCACTGTGATTTCTCGTGAGGTGTGTTCTTGACAAAGGTGTGCTGATCTAATATTATGCTGGGATCTTTTATATTCTATCCGTGTCGAGGAAAGTAAATAACGGAATTGAAGAACCAGTCTCTCGGGAGGATATGCCAGTTTTTTCCTTTTGATATTGATCTTTTAATTTTACTAACAATAACAAGATTTTAGACTTTACAACGAGTAATCCAAAAATACAACAAGATTTTACACTTCATAGTAAGCAATTACATAGGATATGAAACCAAATTCACTAACGTTTCCATACACAAAAGTTAAGTTTCATGATTCATCGGATGGTTCTGTAATGACCGCGGAGTTAAGGATGGTTTTGGGCCATCCTTGATTCCACGAACCCAGGTGGAATATAATCGTCACCTGAGTTGAGAAAAGAAGATGCAGGAAGATTATGGGATGGTTGGATTGATGGATGAAAGAGGGATCACCAAAAGCAAACATTGTGGGTTGTGGCACTAGTTGAAGAATCGAGTGGGGCTCACAGATTTTTTTTTTTTGAAGCAACGGAAGGAATTTTAATAAAAATGAAAACTACTATCAATACCATATGCTATATAAGCCATATCTCACAAAATGAATCATTTAGATCAAGGTTTTTAAATCGTCAATCGTTTTGTGAATCGTTTACATTTTTAAGAATCGATTTGTATATCAAATTATAAATTTATTAATTGCTGTAATTTTATATTTTAACATATGTGCTTATATTTAGGTTTTTTTATTGTATTTTTCTGATCAATCTGATGTCTAATCTATGCTATCAAGACTTGTTATGTAATAGCCTTAATGATATCTTCTGGTGGTTCTGCTGCATTATTATCAAGTATGTTTTGAAAGAAGACGATCTAATTTGGCAAATAAAACCGATATTGATCGTTATGATATCAATTTGGGCATATCACTTTTTTTCTATAGAAGCATCTGACATATATGATGTCAATGATCAAGGTTCAAAAGATCAAAAAATAAAAATGGTTTGAAACCATTATCAGGATGTCAACTTCTTCATCGGAATGTAAAATATTAGTATAATTTTCGTTTTTCGTTTCTTTAAATTTTAAAATTTGTAAATTTAGTGCTAATTATTTTTTTTCCTTTTTCTGATGTAATTGATCATGATGTAATTAAAATTTCAGAGTAATGAAATCATAAGGCATTTCCTTTTCCTTCAAAAAAAAAAAAATCAACTTTCAAACCGGAAGCGTCTAATTGTCTGGTGCAACAAAAAAAAAAGTCGTTAAATTTTAATTTATAAAAAAATCTGATGGTTCAGGTTTTTAATGCACCCAATGGTTGGGCGTAAATAGATGAGTCGCTAGATTTGAACTCATAAAATCAGATTTGATTCAAGTTCACGTTCAAACAATCCCTTGAACGCCAACTTGAACCAAAAGATTTAACCACGTTTTTGTCAAGTTAAATCTATAATTTAATCACCATAAGGATTAGTCTTAGTTATAAATGTTGGTTTCTTCTAATTTTGTTTATCATGTTCAAATTAAAGTTCCATCTTAGATACATATACATGGAAGCATTAGAAAGATTCTACAGTGAAAGATAAATTTGATATGTAGAAGGGTAAGCGAGAGTCGATTAATTTTTTAGAAGCCTTATATAGGGGCTGCAGTATTGATAGAGGGGCTACCCATGTGAAGACGAAATAGAGACATTTGAAGTGAATTTCAAAAACCCCTTATCCATGATATTTTCATAATGGCTAAACTATCCCTGATTAGTTAATATTAGTAAAACTAATTAGCTAATAGATTAGGCTAATCATAATTAATCTTAAATAATCTTAAACTTAATCAAATCAAATAATTTTTTTTTTCTTTTTGGTTTGGTGGGAAGAAAAATTAGAAGAGAATTTTTTAGGGTTTTTTTAAAAACCCTAGATTTTGATTCACTCAACCAAAATAGTGAGGTATACCTCTAACTTAAACTCTTGGTCTTTTTATGGATCAAATTTGATGAAATTATGTTCGAAATGATGATTCTTTTGTGATTCAGAGAATTTTACGGTTGGTTTTTTTATGTCGAACCCAACCGTAAACGCCATTTACGGTTAGGTGTTCTTCCCAACCCAGCCGTAACCGTAATTTCATGGATAAACGCCAAATTGTAACAGTTTTACGGTTGGGTTTTAGCATCAGACTCAACCGTAACTAATCTTCAAAAAAAGTTTTCTCATCCAGGATTATTTACAGTTGGGTTTTGACAATCCAACCCAACCGTAAATACCAATTTTAGTTTTACTTCCAGACAATTTCAGCCAATATTTACGGTTGGGTTTGGGCTTCCCAACCCAAGTAAAACATCCTTTGGAGCATTGAGTTTAAGGTCAAATTTGGGTTTAAAAATCAAAATTTTAAACTTATTCAATCATATTAACTAGATTAAAGGTAAATTAGGTCATTCAAACAAACAAAAATCAAAAACAACAAAAGTACTAGAATCCAATTTTGAATGATCCAGGAATATTTACGGTTGGGTTTTGGCCGAAAACCCAACCATAAGTCTACCATGAAAAAAATGTCAGTTTTACGGTTGGTTTTTGACTCAAAAACCCAACCGTAAAAGTGACATTTTTTCATATTGACAGTTTTACGGTTGGGTTTACAGCCAAAACCCAACCGTAAATAATCATTTGTTTTGTTTTTTGACTTGATTTCTTCTTTGCTTGGTTTCCAACTTGACAATCAAACCCAACCCTAAATAGCAATTTTAGTTTTAGTGCAAACACATTTACGGTTGGTATGTTAATCGAACCCAACCGTAAATGATCATCTTCATCTCCTTTATCCCACATTTTCTATGCATAAATCAGATTTTTATTTTTTTTGGTTGGTGGTAAAAGTAGAAGAAAGAAAAGAGAGTTTTTGGTTGTTTTTTGAAAAGCCATAGATTTTGATTTTCTCAACCAAAATGAGTGATTGTAGTGGCAAATTTGTGGTGGGTGAATCCTTGTATGATAACCAAACCAAATTTTACATACCCATTGATGGAGACCCAACTATGTATGATTATTTGGATGGTAGAGAGGTTTAACTCAAAGTTGTGATGGTGAATCTCAACCAAATGGAGAAACTAGCCGTCAAAGTGAAGATAGTCGAGAGTAGTCAGGTATACCTCTAACTTAAACTCTTGGTATTTTATGGCTCAAATATGATGAAATCACGTAAAGAAGTATGATACTTTTTGTGATTCAGGCAGGTTTACAGTTGGGTTTTCTTCTCGAATCCAACCGTAACCGTACTTTTCATGGAGGAAAACCCAATCGTAACAGTTTTACGGTTGGGTGTTTAGCACCGACCCAAACGTAACTCATTATATGCATCTGTATTTATTGCACTAGTTACGGTTGGGTTCGACTCTTGATACCAACCGTAGAAAATTGGGGGTTGTTTTCTTTTAGTTTTACGTTTAGGTTCGAAGGCCCAACCCAACCGTAAGTTCTTCTACGGTTGGGTCCGATGCTCATAACCTAACCGTAAATTTATACTTTCTAGTGTTTTGTTGCCTAATGCCTTGATATTTTTTGTTCATCTCGAGATTGTACCTCACCAATGTATGCTCAGCCTCCTCCAAATGATGTTCTAACTAGAGATACTACGGATCACTATTTGAACGACTTGGTAGGTTATAGATAAGTTGTTAATTCGTTTGGGCACTATTGCTAAGTCTTTTTTTTTTGTTTCTAATTTGTGTTCTTGGACCATGTAGACATGGGGAAAAAAAGATGATGCAAAAGAATGGGCTAGAGAACATGGAAAGTTAATTATGTGTGTGATAGTTTGTAACCGTCAAACTAGACCCAACAAGTTTCAAATGGTTTGCGAGTGTAGTGGATTCTATACAAGTCATGCGAAGAAGGGTACCGAGTATGTAGGAAAGAAAAAAATGAAGCAAACTACTTTCAATAAGAAGAGGGGATGTCCTTTCAAGCTTCAATATCATACCAACCACGAGAATAAGTGGTTCTTATCTAGAGTTGTATGTGGTCGCCACCTACCACCGGAGACTTTGTTAACGCATCCTTATGCGGCACGGTTCACCGAGGAAGAAAAGGTCATCGTAAACGACATGACGGAAAAGCGAGTGAAACCCATTGATATCCTCGGACACTTGAAGAAAATAAACCCAAATAATACATAGTTGCGGCAAATATATAAATCTTCATCCAAAGTAAAATCAGGATTTTGAACCCCAGGTTGAGCCATAATCTAATATGTTAGAGTAATAGTTTTGTTGGATATGATTGTTGTAAAATAAAGGTTCTATTTATTTAAAAAAGATATGTAACGGCTCTATTTTGAAAATGGCTCGTACAAGGTTCCAACGGCTATATTTTCAAACTAAAAAAGGCTTCAAAAATTAAACAAAATAATCATGAAAAGGATTTTACGGTTGGGTTGGGACTCAAAAACCCAACCGTAAAACTGTAGGGGAAAAAAGCCAGTTTTATGGTTGGGTAGGGTCCTGTGGCCTGTCATTAAAAATTCCCTAGAAGTTTTACGGTTAGGTTTTTGAGTCCGCACCCAACCGTAAATATTCCTGTTACCTTATTTTTTGTATTCCCTTTCACTCTAAATTGGGGTTTAAAAATCAAATTTTAAATTTATTCATTCTATTGTACTAGATTTAAAGTAAATAGGGTCATTCAAACAAACAAAAACCCAACCGAACGCAAACACTCCAATACTATTTTTGAGGGTTCAGGCATATTTACGGTTGGGTTTTGATTCAGAAACCCAACCGTAAAACTGTTCTTCTTTAAGATTCTTGTTGGTCTATGGTTGGGTATGGACTTACGTCCCAACCGTAAATGAACCTGGGATACACTAATGAAATAAAAGAGTGGGCAAAGACCTTATTTTTTTACATTAAAGGAAGAACTAAAGGAAATCAAATACAATAGATCATTAGATGATTACACTTAAACACTTATCTCTAGTAGTCGCACCTCTTGTATCGCCTCTAATCCTCTTTAAGCTTCGCACCATCTCATCTTGGATTGATTCATGAAGCTTCCTCATTTTGGCACGCAGGATCCTTTGTTCCTTGATTTTCATCCCATCACCTCTACTTATGGATGGAGTCATCGACTCTGCCAATGCAAGTACTTGTTTTGCTATTCACATATGAAAATAAATGTTGGTTGAGTCTTCAGTAATAAATCTTAAAAATATTAATAACATAAGTAATTTACGTACCATGAGACCATGAGCTTTGAAATATGCATTTTCCCAAAAGTCAATGAGACCATCTCCTGTGGTGTTTCCTTGACCCCTTTGAAGTTAGATAATTTACAAAAGTTCAACACAAGCAATCAATCAAGATCTTTAAATTCAGAACTCTTTACGGTTGGGTTACTGATGTAATTTAAAAGTGGTAAATAAAGATTCATTACTCATACTTGTGAAGATTGATTTTAAATTTAATTTCTAAAACTAAAAGTATG
>JAJJMC010015296.1:1908038-1977063 GCA_023531435.1 Papaver californicum
TGGTTATGTAGTGGTTGAGTTTTTTCCTATTAGTTAACTTGCATGCTATAGATAATTATTTGCTATAAGATATGAACTTTCTTCAGGTAGTACCAATGCACGCTGACAGATTACTGTAATGACTTTAACCCCTCACATTGAAGGTGCTACATATGAAGCTATTTTCATGACTTCGCAATAATTTAATGTGAGCCATCACTCCTTATGTAGTTGATCCTTATATTGAATTTGCATGTGCAAGTTCTTAAATCCAGATTAGAAGAACTTAAGAAATCAACTGAACAGATAACCGAAGCAACTAATATAGATTTAATCTTCAAGAAATTTGGTTACGAATAAGGCAGATACGTTAATCGATATCAATGTAGGAAATAAAAACAAATTCCTGGTGCTAACCTCTTTTAACGCAAGTAAATGGACAGCATCAGGCCCAATGTTACCATCTATTGTAGTTGCTGGTGTGACAACTTGAACAAGTTTCCTTTGAATAATCTGAAACCCAATCATAAAGTCAGACCAAGCACCATTAGTAACAATTGACCTGATTATGTTCTGTGCAATTTTAATAAATTCTTATATAGAAGCACAAGTAAAGAAAAAACAACAGATGTAACAACCATTACTGAGTCTACAAAAAAAAACCTAATAATGATTTTTTTTGTCGCAAAACTGCCAACTAATTTCTTACTAGACCATCAATCAAATCGAAGCTTTTAATCTTCCTATTTCTCATGACTTCATAACATACTTACCGCAGTTCTTCCTCTAGCTTTGGCTTGCTCTGATGTCTCTGTCTGTTCTACTCGTCCAACCTTAAACCTTGAGAAAAGTAAATTAGATGTCGATTAACCACAATATAATGTATAGCAGAAAAAATCAAGATACAGGTGCTGAAGCCATCACATAGAAGTATTAGCGTCACCAGCTAATAATGGTATCCAGCACAGTTATTTGAGCACACATAATTATGTAAGATCCAGTCTGGATATGGATTTTATAATTTACGCTGCCATGCTGGAAATACTAACCCGACCACAAAAGCAAGGGTGCTACGAGGGTCGAGGGAGGCTCAGACATAGATAGCATTTACAATAGTGAATAGCCAAAGTCATTTCAAAGTATATGAGCATTATGTTACAAGATATGACACGTCTACACCTAGTTTAAACTTAAATTAACAGCAGGAATATTCTCCTCTTACCCACGACCAATCAGCGTACGAACAGCCTCATCAATTCCAGCCTCAGATATACCAACCTAACCAGAAAGAGCTGCTATTAGATCCAGGTACTTCTAAATTTAGATACGACAAATAAATCAGTGCAGAACTAATCAGAATAATGTTCATTTATAGTTATACAAAAGAATCACATGCTCAATACATTACCTGTCTGCATTTCCCGACACCGCTAAATGTAAGCTTCCAATCAAGCTCCTTATGAGCAATTTCAGCGTCTAATTCATATAGCTCATAAAACTGACCCTATTTGTTTTGGCAAATAAAAGCGAAAGAGTTAAAAACTATTTTGAACAGAAAACTCTACTTAAAATCATACAGTACATCTACTGGTAAGATACATTATATATCTTCAACAAGTTAGTATATGATATGCAAAAAAGGCAAGCAGCAGATATACACAAATACGTCTGTAAAGTTTATTGGTCATAGCAACAACAGTTGGATACAGTAAGTGACTGGTAACAAGAGCAGATGAAAAAAAGAAATCATTGCTTTATAACGATTCCTTTTTATACTATATGAAGTATATATACGACTTAGCTCAGTACTATCACCTACTAAGTACTACCCTTTTCCTTCAATTTCTCCACCAAAGATTAATGCCCATGATCTACAGTTGTTTAGTTTAAGATATAGATATGCAATTACTTAGAATTCTTTACAATGCACATTCTATAAATTGAAGTTACCCAGAGGAAAAAGAGGGCAAGTTGTATCAGATTAAAGACATCTAAAGTTTCTAAAGCAAGCCTTATGGTCACAAACTAATAAAGATGCGCATAACTTAACATTTTCGCAACAGCAATAAACCAGCAATACACTAAGTTGGAATACGAACCACTTTATAGAAGAGTAGAACGTCCATATATTCACATTTAACACCCCAGTACTGTTTTTGGGATGCAGACATCTTTTTCATATCATCAGGGGGTATATAAAGTGTCCTCTTGTCATATAAAGAGTCACTAGGTCGTCTCCCACTGGCATCTCTAATTGAAGAAGGCTTAAGCCATTCAAACTTACTCGTATTGGCTTCAAATGTTTTTGTTGTGGATTTCTTGTTCTCGTTAACTGGTTCTTCTTCAAGGAACTTCATTCTCTTACTTTTCAAATTCGGAAATGGAGAAACATTCTTATCATTAAGCCATTCAAAATTACTCTTATTAGCTTCAAATGTTTTCATTGTGGAATTCCTGATCTCACTAACTGGTTCTTCTTCAAATAAATTAACTTTTTTAGTTTTTAAATCCGAAAAATCCGATACAGTCTTATCATTAAGCCATTCAAACTTACTGGTATTAGCTTCAAACGTTTTCATTGTGGATTTCTTGCTCTCATTAACTGATTCTTCTTCAATTAACTTCACTCTTTTACTTTTCTTATCATCATCATCATCATCATCATCATCAAAACCCATAAAATCTTGTTGAACTCTTTTGAATCGAGGAACAAGAGGTTGTGTAGTAGCTGGTGTTTCCGGTCCCAAAAAATCATCCAAAAGATCACACTCTGAAAGATCACCTAAACCATAGTTATTATCACTGAGCTTGGCTTCAACATTAGTCCCTTGTGAGTTTCTGACAGGTGCTAGTTGTTTAAATAGTCCATCATCATTTTTACTAATTTTCGATGAACCATTAAACAAACGACAATCAACTTGGTTCCTGCAAAATACACAGAATTAATGTAACATGCAGGTTTCTCCTATTAAAACTCTAAAATCCGTAGCTTAAACCAATCCAAATCGATCACCAACAAAACCCTAAAATTCACTAAATCCACAAGTATAAATGAAAAAAAAAAAATAATAATAAATCTGTAAATCATACCTTTGATTCTGTTTTTCATGCTGACCTTCCCTGGAGAATTTGTGCAATATACTGGAAAACAAAGAAGATCCAGCAGCAGAAGCAGCATCAGTATGATGAGGTTTAAAATTTGAAGGAAGAATCTGACGAGGCAATTTCTCGGGTGGAGTATCAGTTCCTACTACTATGATATCATCTTCTAGATGATTTTTCCCCATACCAAATTGTTCAAATCTTGTTTGATTTTGCTTTTGGGACTGACAACGAAATTTGTTAGAGTTAGAAGGAATAGCAGATTCCTGGTCTTCTTGTTTCTTTTGTAAGTATGAAAGAATTGATTTCTGTCGACCCATTTTGAAACCCTAAGAGAGAAAGAGAGGGAGAGATTATTTTGGGAGTAGAAAATGAGACTTTTCGAGGTTTATGGGGTTTAATTTTCGCGCCATTTTATTTATTCTATTCGTTTTGGGTAGGTGATTTTAGGCTTACGCCCAAAAAAAAAAATATTTTTATTGTCATGTCTAAAATATTTTTTTAGCTGTTTTTGATATTCAAAGTTATTTAAAATTACAAAATATATCTGAATAACTTGTTATACATCGTATTTTTCAGAGGTACAATTAGTAACTAAACTAGAATATAATATATCTAAAAATCCGTGGCTTAGAATTTTAGAAATTTTATCTCGTTGGAAAGCTTTTAAAGAGATCTACACAACGAGTACAAACAACAACATCAAATTTAGATTTTTACGAAAAAATCGGAAGTGTTTGTCCTTTTAGGCACAAATTTTAAAAATTGGATACATATTCATTATGCAGCCACCACAAAGGATGCATAACACATTATGCACCCATATTTTGTTTATGCATCTACTAATTTACATTTGTAACATTAAAACGATGTATATGCCTAAAAAATCATTCCAACGAAAAAAAATGATGTATGATTAATTATACAACCACCACAAATGATGCATAACAAATTGTGCATCCATATTTTGATTCATGCATCTACTAATTTGGTTAGGCAACCACTGATTAAAACGGTGTATATGCCTCAAAAATAATATTCTAACAAAAAAATGATGCATAATACAATGTTATGCAATTATTTTTCTAGCTGCATAACAGATTATGCGTCAATTTTCTCGACCGCACAACAGGTTATGCAGTCATTTTTATAGCTGCATAACAAATTATGCAATCATTTTTTGGCTGATAAGAGTGTTAAAAACAAAAGTGATGCATAATGCAATATGCTGCCATTTTATCGTTTGCATAACATATTATGCATCCTTTTTTGTAGCTGCATAACAGATTATGCAGCCATTTTCTCAACCGCATAACAGGTTATGCAGTCATTTTTGTAACTGCATAAGAGATTACACAACCATTTTTTGGTTGATAACATTGATAAAAGCAAAAATGATGCATAATGCAATATACTGCCATTTTCTCGACTGCATAACATTATGCATCCTTTTTTATAGCTGCATAACAGATTATGCAGCCATTTTCTCGACCGCATAACTGGTTATACATTTGATTTCTAGTTGGATTTATCCTTCCGGCTAAAGATAGATCATATTCACTTTTGGACCAGGTTCTTCATATTCCAATATGAAATTTTTTAGCTATGTATACCCAATTCTTCATAGACTTCTTCCACTGACCAAAAAAAAAATACGCGTTAAAAATAGAAAGGAAAGTAAAAAACCAATAACATAAGAAATACCTTATGATCCATTTGTTCCTTTAAAGATACAAATCCAACTAAAAAAATCAGAATCTAACAAAATATATCATTCACGGATTGACCTCGAAATCAAAAACAAAAACAAATAAAAAATTATTCTTCTAAGAAATTGCAAAATCAATTTTTTACGGTTTATACTTGAATCTTCCTAGATTTCAAAATCTACTATCTTGGGTTTGTGAAATTAGGTTATTCAAAGTCATATTTGATTTCTATAAAATGGGTTTGCAAATATGAGATTAGGTTTTTGATTTTTTGCAAATTCAAGTTTTAATTTTGGTATTTTTAAAATCATACCTGATTCCTGATTCCTGGTATTTTTAAAATTATTCAAAAATCATCCTTAGGTTATTTAGTCTTTTTCATACTCCTGGAATTTTCTAGAGTTAATTAGAATCATTATTTTCTAAAATCATTACCTTCACAAGTTCGAGAATCGAACCTCTTTTTACCACTATATCAAAATCACATCAATTTTTGGCGCCGCCGACGCGGACTTGTTTTTAGGTTTAGGGTTTTAGATTTATTTTTAGGTTTTTATTTTTTTTTAGTTTTATTATTTTACTTTGTTTTATTTTACGTTTGATTTGGTATTTTTCCTTTTTACTACAGGTTCGATTTTGGATCGAAAAGAGATTACGCCCAAGTTTTGGAATTAAAGCTAAAGACTTGGAATTAAAAAAGGGAAAAGCTTAAAGAACGAAAAAGAAGATCGAAGATTTTATTTTTTTAAATTAGATTTTTAGTTTATTTTAATTAGTTTTAATTAGTTTTAATTAGTTTTAATTAGTTTAGAAAATTGTATTAGGGTTTTTATTAATCTGTAATTTTTATTTTATTTTTGGACACTTTTGGACATTTTATTTTTAAACCCTACGGAAGGGTAATTTTAAATATCAAACTGTGTGCAGGGACGGACGACAATTACGATATTGTCTCGGCCCCTCGGGTTCGCACACTATTAAAAAGGATATTAGTGGCCCGAGTCAACTTCAACGGTTCGTCGCCCGTCTAAAACGGGAGGTAAATTTCGACCAACCCACGAATCTCCTGTCAGTGGGTTTTCTGGACGCCTTTGTATGCATATATGCTGAGGACTGAATACGGAACTTAATTTCTGCATAGTAAAGGGCAAGGCCTGGCCATACAAGATAAGGTTTCGGATTTCATCACCGTCTCCTTCTTGCCCGCCTTAGGAAAACAAAACCTACACGAACCTAAGCTTAAAATCTTGACTAGAAAGAGACCGATAAGGTAACGAGCTTATAGGAAAATCGGTCGGAAGGACTGTATTGGTTACCTTATTAGCCTAACTCAAAAAGCAGGAAGATTAGATTAAAGTTGATTAGAGCCGCCCTGTAACCCAGGGAAGCGTTGCCAAAGAGACAGGGGTATCAAAGCTCCATTGAGCTTCTCCTGTTTCTCTTCAACTTGATTTAACTCGGATTGCTCGGAGAGATTCGCTAAAATTGTAACCAGTTGCCTTCTGAAAGAATAGAAGCTGGTCTAGAAACAATCTAAGTGGAACCATCATGCTTGTTGTTTGCTAGATTTAGGTTTGATTTGGTTGAGTCAGGGCACGATTGTGTTTGATAAATTTCTTGTTAGGGTTAATTTTTGCATTCCAAGAACGCCCTTAAGGCGAACTTGGGATAGAGACCCTCAAGGTAGGTTAATTAGTGGAAGACTGGTAGTTCACCTTAACCTTGAGAAGTCAACTGAGAGTGAAAATAGTCACTCCCGAGACCGTGTCAGCAATGACAACTCTGAAGGATTTGTGGAATCCAACCAGGACCTTACGTCCATCTTGCATCAAGTTAGCCGCTACTGAAGCGAGCTACGAACTGAAACCCAAAATCATCCAGATGCTTCCATTATTCTTAGGAAAAGAGAACGAGAATCCCTATTTTCATGTTAGGGAGTTCGAGGAAATATGTAGCACAATCAGGATTAGAGACTTGAATGACGAGTCTATTAAACTTAGACTATTTCCCTTTTCACTAAGAGATAGAGCCAAGTCATGGTGGTATAGCTTGGCCCCTCAGTCGATTGAGACCTATGCCCAACTTACTTCATCTTTTATTCAGAAATTCTTCCCTAAGAACAGAATATCCTTAATTAGGCAGAAAATTTTCACGTTTTCTCAGCAAGAGGGAGAGTCTCTGTATGTTTATGTAGAAAGGTTCAACGACTTAGTGTCCCAATGCCCAGACCACGGTTTAGATGAGTTAAGTCTAGTTCAGATTCTCTATGAGGGTTTGGATTATGCGACTGTAACCTTGGTTGAGTCCTTGTCGATCGGAGAAGTCGACAGTAAGACTCCTGCTGAGGCGATGTAATTTCTGAGTGACATCGCCGAGAAAACCCATCAGTGGGAGAGCAATAGAAATCCCAACCCATTAGAATCCTTATCTAGAAGGCTAGAACTGGTCGAAATGAATCAAACTAGTAGTTTAGAGCCCCAACCCAATCCAAGAGGCGTCAATGAAATGGCGACGGGTGAGAAATCATCAAGTCACGTGAATGCAGTCACGACCCTCAGGAATGGTAAATTGGTGGACAACGGCGTAACTGGGCCTGATAGTGGACATACTGTAGTTCACCCTGACCCAATAGCCGAAGAGACTGATAAAGTCTCTGATGAGCCTGAGGAAACCCCTCGGGCCATCGATTTTATGCCTAGACCCCCTTATCCAAGGTTGTTAACACCTACTAGGAAGGACCCCAACTTAGAAACTGTCAACATGATAGAGACCCTAATTCAGGAGACATTACCAAACACTTTGATAGAAGACCCATTAGAAAAATGTCGAGCCCACTTTGGATTAGATTTTCATGAGTTGGACTTTAAGCATGACCCACCAGATACCCTGATAAGTAGTGAGTTAGGCCCATCAGAAGAGGAATCCAAACCGTCTAGTGAGATGGAGCTTAGGCCCAACCCATTAGAAGATCCATTAGAAAAATGCCTAACCAACTACAGATTTAATGGCGATAATGATAGGGTTATTGATGAGGTGCGTACTTTGTTAGACTTTGCACCACCAGATTGTAATTTAGAAGAAGCAGTTGACTATTTTCGAGAATCTGACGATCCGGAAATGAGGGAAATTGTTATTAGTCTATCTAGAGACACTGAAAACTCTAAGTTTGGGGGTGACTATCATTCTCCATGTGCTATACCATTAACTCTTAAGAAGGTCCCTAGCTTGGGACCTGACATAGGCACCGCTGTAATTTTACGAGATCATCCTCCAGCTAGATTTACCGATACTCAGTTGCCGGAAACCCATCCTCTGGTCGATGTGGTTTACCTAGATAGGGATCAAGGTGTACTCAGATTGTTTATCCTCTTAGCTTGCTGCAGTTTACTTCTACCATGGGGCACACTATTTGATTCAGATGACCCACAGTTGTTCCGATTATTGCTATATGATTTAAGGGGGTGACTAATTCTTTTTTAGTCTGGCTGAAGACTTTAAACTTAGCACTTCTTGGGAGGTAACCCATGCTCAGGCATTCAGGTACTATCTTTCTGACTCCCTTACTTTTACTCTTTTGTTATTGTTCTATACTTAGAAACATTGAGGATACTGTTTAATTTAAGTTTGGGGGTATTGGGAGACTTTTTAGGTTTAATAAGATTTGGAATTTAGAAGCATGTGAACAATTCAGGGTGACACTAACCACTCTAGGTAGATAGAAACTTAGCCATTTCGCTATAAGGATTGGTGTGCCCAGCTAGATGGTCTATTCATAAAGGAGACAGAGTTCAGGTGTTAGAAATAACATGATAGTTGTCACCACCATATCACATTCTGTTTTATTATTTGCAATTTTGTGTTTCTCTGAGAGTATTGGTGGGTCCTAGCATCGACATGTTAATTAGCACTGGAATGACGTTTAGTGTGTTGAGATCATGCCCCACATGAATAATACGGTAGTGTTTTAGAATTATGTGTGTGGTCCCCCTATCTCCGTCGCCTAAGCAAGCGTGGAATGCAGGATCCATGGGAACACACATGTATTAGGTGTCAAAAAAAAAAAAAAAAAAAACAATCGAAAAAAAAAAAAAAAAAAATTGAGAAAAAAAATAGTATTTGGTATTTTAAAGTTCTCCCTGTCTCCGTCGCCTAAGCAAGCGTGGAACGCAGGATCCATGGGAACTTGTAAATATTTTAGTTAGTAGTAACCGTTGAAAATAAATAGGGAGTATCTCGACACACTAGGTTTCATCTTGGTACTGACCTTCAGACAGATATGGGACACATCGTTCGCCTCGGTCAACATTTGCTACCTTCCACAGTCTACTTTCATCTTCTAAGTCTTTTCATATGATGGGTGGTTAGATAACTGTCTGAGTAGAACTCTGTTGTCTTAGATATGAATTTTAGTATGCTTGAGTTAACACTCGTGTACAGTGATTGGATCCATAAAGGGTAATGGTCCTTATAGCCGAATATCTGAGTAGCCAACTAACTAGCTTGTTTAGTGTCTATCCTGAATCATACACGTGTTGCTAAGATCTCCAGGTTTTGTGGGTATACCTCTTGTAAACCCTCACGAGACAAAACTCGTCCACTAGGGACACCTAGGGGTTTAATGGCTTACTGCATATGCTAAATGTAGTCGCGATTCCTGCGAAAGTGAGTTAGGATTTTTACTTTATTTTTAGAGTAGTTTGCTCGAGGACTAGCAAAATAATAAGTTTGGGGGTATTTGATAGACACATTTTAGTGTCTGAATTGCACCTTAATTTCTAGTGAGTTAGTATTCGATTTTGTGTCTATTACGTGTTTTTATGCTTTTGTAGGTACATTAGAAGAATAAAGATTTGTGGAAAAATTGGCTCAAAAAGTGTTCAAGGCACCCGGGAAAATGGATCAAGGCACCCACACTTTGGATTGGGGCACCCTTGGATCGGGATGAACTGGATCGGGCCAACTCAGCGGGTCAACTCAGCCCAGTCAACTCGGTCAAAGCCAGTTGACCGGGTCAAAGCTTCATCGGCAAACAGGAACTTCTCTGACTCAAATCAAATCGCAAAATTTATGGGATTTCAGCCAAATTGATAGCTACCCAAGTTAATTAAAGGTCCGTATAACCTATTAGAAGCATCAGAGCCGAGTAATTTGGGCCATAGAATCATGTATCTGGCCGGAAAATAGGTGTTGTTCCTTTTTGGATAAAAACAGGATTTACACGGTGATTAACCTAATTATACTGGGATTGGGATGTTCCAGAGAGTTCCTAAGTACTATATAAAGCAGTCGCAAGCCTCAGATTTATGGTACGCAGCTCCAAGATCAATTCAGAGCAATTCGGGTGGAGTTCCGGCACCGCCGGTCACCTGCTGGTGCATCGCCGGCACTGTTCTTCACCCACCATCGCTGAAGAAGACGACTAAGCAACGTCTGTAACTGTTGCTGTTCAACTGTTACAACTCTGCTCCTGTTGCCTTAGATTTTGAACATTTTTGTTGCTTAAAGCTCTCTGTAACAGCTGAACCCTGTTCTGTGACACTTATATACGTATCTGTTCAGCTGTTGCACTATTCTTTAACCTTGTAATCAATATTTTGAGCAATGAAATCAACTTTTGAGCAAGTTTTCTTCACCATGAGCTAAGTCTATTTACTGGGATGATGGATAAGGTAATTTTCTCAATTTTATGTGATTTAATTATTTTCTAATAATTATTTATAATTCTTTTATTATTAGAATTGCATAGTTTTGAATAGTGAAAACGGTTTTCTTTCAACAGTTGTGCTTTTGCTTGATGGATTATGCTTGGTTAATTAATTTTGATAGTCCATGCTTGTGATTTACCTCTGTTTGTTAGCATAACAAAACCAATTTTGGCAATTATTTGTGCTTCAATTAATTTAAAAAGAATTATCTGATTAATCACATAGGTTGTTAGAATTACCTGATTCCTGATTCCTGGTATTTTTAAAATTATTCAAAAATCATCCTTAGGTTATTTAGTCTTTTTCATACTCCTGGAATTTTCTAGAGTTAATTAGAATCATTATTTTCTAAAATCATTACCTTCACAAGTTCGAGAATCGAACCTCTTTTTACCACTATTTCAAAATCACATCACCAACCTTGTTTTAATTTTTCTATTTTAGCATTAGAAATTTAAATCTAAAATCAATCCTCACAAGTTCGAGAGTTTGAAACCCATTCTTACCACATCTACAATCCACATCAATTTTTAGGTTAGTTAGTTTAGTTAGATTTTTATTTTTATTTGTTCTATTTTACGTTTTTGGGTATTTTTCTTTGTATCACAGGTTTTGGATCAAAACGAAATTGGAGCCAAAGATTATATTGATTGATTAAAGACTTGGAGTCAAAGATAAATCGAAAAAACGGAAAAAGAAGACAAGATTTATTTTTTTAGTTAATTTTTTTTTCTTTTTAGGAAATTATATTAAGAAATCTTTTATTAATTTTTTTAATTTTTCTTTTATTTTTGGACACCCTTGTACTTTGTTTTGGGACTTTGGACATTATTATTATTTTTAAACCCTACGGAAGGGTAATTTAAATATAAACTGTAACAGGGAAGGACGACAATTACGATATTATCTCGGCCCCTCGGGTTCATACACTGACACAGGAGTCGGTGGCTCGAGTCGACTATAACCGATTCATTCCTCGTCTGGTACGGGAGGTAAGACTCGATCAACCCATAAATCCCCTGCAAGTGGGTTTACTGTATTCCTTCGTATACATAGATGTTAAGGAACTGAATACGGATTTATTTTCTAGTAAAGATCAAGGACTGGCCATATAAGATAAGGACTCGGATTTCATCACTGTTTCCTTATTCCATTCCTTAAGAACACTTTATCTAACGCGAACCTAATCCTTAAAATTTGACTAGAAAGAAGACCGATATGGTATCAAGCTTATTGGAAAGTCATTCAAAATGACTGTATTGGTTACTCCGTTAGCCTAACTTAAAGTTCAGGAAGAATATTTTAAGTAGATTTGAGTGGCCTTGTAACCCAAGGAAACTTTGCCAAAGAGGAAGGGTTGTCAAAGCTTCTTAGAGCTTATCGTGTTTCTAGTCGACTTAATCTAATTCGGATCATTCTAAGAGATTTGATAAAACTAGAACTAGTTGCCTTTTGGAAGAATATAAGTTGGTCTAGAAACAATCTAAGTGGAGCCATCACGCTTTTTGTTTGCTAGATTCAATAGGTTTGATTTAGTTGAGTCGGCCTTGTTTGTGTTTGTTTAGAATTCCCTTCCAATTAGGAGTTATTTGGTTGCATGCCCAGGCCGCCTAAAGCCTTGAGAAGAGATTCTATTGGTCGTTTCATCAATGATGAGAATGAAAACTCTATCTTTGAAATTGAGAATTTACGGAACCCTTCTTTTGAGAGCCCGATTTTTGGAAACTTTAGTTTTGAGAATTTTTCTCTTAGTGATGAAGTTATTTCTAGTTTTCTATCTCTGCCAGAAATGACAAGTTTAACAGATTTGTTGAATCCCACTAGGACTTCTCGTCCATAATGTATCAAGTTAGCTGAAACTCAAGCAAACTATGAGTTTAAACGTGGGACCATACAGATGCTCCTAATCTTATTAGGAAAAGAAAATGAAAACCCCTACTTTCACATTAGGGAATTTGAAGAAATATGTAGTACCCTAAGAATTCACAACCTATTTGATGAAGATCTGAAACTTAGGTTGTTTCCTTTTTCCATGAGAGACAATGCCAAATCTTGGTTATTTAGAGATGGAGTCCCGGGAAATGTGATTAGTGGAGTTTTCCATATGAATCCATCAAAACATATGAACAGCTTATCACTGCCTTTTTATCTAAATTTTTCCCTAGGCATAAAACATCATATATTAGGCACGAGATTTCCACATTTGTGCAGCAAGAGGGAGAATCTTTGTATAGGTATTTGGAAAGGTTCAATGATTTATTGATACAATGTCCCCATCACGGTTTAGAAAAGGTTAGACTAGTCCAGATCCTTTATGACGGGCTAGATTATCCAACGACTACCATGGTCGAGTCATTGTGTACATGGAGTTTTGATAGTAAAATTGTTGATGGGGCAATGATAATTTTGAATGAAATTGCCGAAAAAACTAAGCAATGAGAATGTAGTAAGGAACCCAGAGAAAATTTTTACTGAGCTAAGGTAATGTCAATAGCGTAGATGGAATTCTTGAATCATATGCCAAAATTGCAGTTATAGCAAAAAGGTTAGAAGCCATAGAATTGAGTCAATCTAGTTTTGCAATAGAGCCAAAGTCATTTTGGTAAGGACATATTGTTGAAGAGCAAGCCCATACTCTTTACAATAACACTAGATATGATAACCGTCAGAATCTTGACCCATATTCAGAAACCTATAATCCTGGTTGGAGAAACCATCCAAACTTTTCTTGGTTTAAGGGCCAACATCAAGGTCAGTCTAGTAACCCTCAGGTTCCCCAAGGTTTTGGTTATACTAAGAATCCTTTTGGACCAGCACAATTTCAGAATCCGATAAATAAGATGATCATAAGTTTACGGAGTCTATCGCCTCATTAACTCATAATACTAAAGATTTTCAACAGTTTGTCAATCAAAGTTTATAAGAAAATCAAAAGATTGTTCAGGCTAACAGTCATGATATTTCCAATTTAGAAACCCAGGTTGGTCAAATCGCTGAGTCTTTGAGAGAAAAAAGAAAAAGGAAAGTTCCCTAGTCAACCACAATCCAACCCTAGAGGAGTTTATGAGTTATCTTTTGGTGAGAAATCATCAAATCATGTGAATTTAATTAAAACCCTTAGGAGTGGTAGAGTGGTAGACAATAAGGTAACCTTTCCCGATAATGAACATGTTGTAGTTCACCCTTCTGAGCCTGTAGCTGAAGAGACTGATAAAGTCTCTAAAGAGTCCAATGTGGTTCCCGTTGAGCCCAATTTTGTGCCCAAAGCCCCATTCCCACAACTTCTAGTACCAACTAGGAAGGAATCCAACTTTAATGATATATTTGAGATTTTTAAGCAAGTCAACTTTAAGGATCTTTGCGAAAGCGAAAACTTAGTGTACATAAAAAAAGCCTTTATAGCTAGTCATGTGAGTTTAATTATCTAGAACAAAAGAACTCCTAAGTACAAAGACCCAGGTTACCCTACCATTTCTTGCACAATAGGTAACTACCGTGTAGAGAAAGCATTACTTGACTTAGGAGCTAGTGTGAACTTACTTTCGTACCATGTGTACCTCCATCTAGGACTTGGTGACTTAAAATCTACCCAGATAACACTTCATCTAGTTGATAGGTCTGTGAAAATTCCTCGTGGTATTGTCGAAGATGTTCTTATTGAGGTCTATAGGTTTATTTATCCTGTGGATTTTGTTATCCTAGATACCCAACTTGTTCCTGACCCAGAAAACCAGATACATATGATATTAGGTCGCCCGTTTTTAGCTACATCTAATGCGATCATTAACTGTCGAAATAGTATTATAAATTTATCATTTGGTAATATGAATATTGAGCTGAATATTTTCAATATTAGTAAGCAACCCCTTGAGCTAGATGACACGTGCATTGAAGAGGTAAACATGATAGGAACATTAGTTCAAGAGACATTACCAAAGATTTTATCTGAAGATCTATTAGAGAGTTGTCTATCCCATTTTGGCTTATATTTTGACGATGATAGCACTATTGATCAAGTGAATGCTCTGATAGATTCCACCCCTGTGTTAGATACTAATAGATGAAAAGATAAGTTCGAACCACTACGAGTTTCTAATTCTACCTATTTCCTTCTTTAGAAGAGCCTCCTAAGTTGGACCTCAAACCATTGCAAGATAATCTGAAATATGTGTTTTTAGGCCCATCTAAGACTTTGCCTGTAATTGTAGCATCCGACTTGGATAGTGATCATGAAAGTAGGCCAGTGACCGTATTTCAAGACAACAAGAAAGCTTTAGGGTGGACCTTAGCAGACATTAAGGGTATAATTCTTACTGTTTGTATGTATCAGATTCATTTAGAGGACGACACCAAACCTTCTAGGGAGATGCAACGTCGACTGAACCCCATCATGAAAGAAGTAGTTCAAACTGAGGTTCTTAAGTTGTTAGATGTGGGTATTATCTACCCCATTTCAGACAGTAACTGGGTCATCCCCGTTCAGGTTGTTCCCAAGAAATCATGTATCACTGTAGTCCAGAATGATAGCAATGAGTTAATCCCAACCTGAGTGACCACGGGGTGGTTTATTTGTATTGACTATGGAAAATTGAACAAGGTCACAAGGAAGGACCACTTTCCCCTTCCTTTCATCAACCAAATGCTAGAGCGATTATCTGGACATAGTCATTATTGCTTGTTAAATGGCTACTCTGGTTATAATCAGATTGGTATTGCCCCGTTGTTATACTCTACTTTTCAGCGCTGCATGATGAACATATTTTCTGACATGGTATAAAGGTTTTTAGAGGTCTTTATGGATGATTTTTCAGTGTTTGGTTCAAATTTTGATGGGTGCTTGCATCATTTGACATTATTGTTGATTAGATGTAATGAAAATAATTTAGTGCTTAATTGGGAGAATAGTCATTTCATGGTTCGATCAGGAATTGTTTTAGGCATATCGTATCTTATAAGGGTATATAGGTAGACAAAACCAAAGTTGACCTTATTAAGTATTTACAGGTTGCCAAAACCGTAAGAGATATTAGGTCATTCTTAGGGCATGCAGGTTTATCGTTGATTCATTAAGGATTTTAGCTTGATTTCTAGACCTCTTTGCAATTTGCTTGCAAAAGATGTTAAGTTTGTCTTTGATGATGCTTGTTTAGAGACTTTTGAGAAGCTTAAGACTTTACTCACTACCGCCCCCATAGTCCAGGTACCTAACTGGAACCTACCCTTTGAAATCATGTGTGATGCTTCAGATTGTGCTATTGGTGTTGTGCTAGGTCAACGAGAAAAAAAATTACTTCATGTGATTTACTATGATTGCAAAACTTTGAATGATGCCCAACTAAACTACACAACCACAGAGAAGGAATTCTTAGCCATTGTTTTTGCCTTAGACAAGTTTAGATCATATCTCTTAGGTTCTAAGGTCATAGTCTTTACTGATCATGATGCTTTGAAGTATCTTCTGTCCAAGAAGGATACTAAACCTAGATTGATTAGATGGATCCTTTTGTTGCAAGAGTTTTCTCTAGAAATTAGAGACAAAAAGGGTGTTGAAAATGTAGTAGCGGACCACTTCTTTAGGCTTGTATTTGATTTCCATGATGATTCCCCTCATGTGAGGGATAGTTTCCCTGATGAACAACTTTTTCTTGTTTCCCAATTACCTTGGTATGCGAATATAGTGAACTATCTTGTTACTGGTCGAATGCACCAACATTGGGGTAAACAAGATTGTTCAAGGTTTTTAGCCGAGGTTAAGCATTTCTTTTGGGATGATCCTTATCTATATAAGTATTGTCCATACCAGATCATTATGAGATGTATACCTGAGAATGACCAGTCCAGTATTATTTCCTTTTGTCATGATCATGCTTATGGAGGTCATTTTAGTACTAAGAAAACCGCTGCTAAGATATTGCAGTGTGGATTCTATTGGCCTTCATTATTTAAAGACACCCACCGTTACTGTGTTACTTGTGAGCGTTGCCAGAAGTTAGGAACCATTTCTCGTAGAAATAGGATGCCTTTGAATCCTATTTTAGTTATTGAGGTCTTTGATGTGTGGGGCATTGATTTTATGGGTCATTTTCCTAATTCTTTTGGTTATTGTTACATCCTTATCCCTATAGACTATGTGTCTAAGTGGCTTGAGGCGGTTTCATGTAGAACAAATGACCACAAGTTTGTGATCCAGTTTTTGAATGATAACATATTTGCACGTTTTGGTACACCGCGAGCTATATTTAGTGATGCAGGGTACACTTTTATAATCGACCATTTAGGCTTTTGATGAAGAAATATGGTATTACCCACAAAGTAGCTACCCCATATCACCCACAGACTAGTGGTCAAGTAGAGGTTTCCAACAGAGAGATAAAACGTATTTTAGAGAAACAGTTAATCCTAATAGGAAAGACTGGTCATTGAGGCTTACTGATGCCTTATGGGCTTACCGTACTGCGTTTAAGACCCCCATTGGAATGTCACCTTATCGTCTATTTTTTGGCAAGGCATGTCACCTGCCCTTCGAGATAGAGCATATAACATATTGGGCTGTAAAATAACTTAATTTTTCGCTTGACAAGGCAAGAGCTCACAGGAAGCTCCATCTTAATGAGTTGGATGAGATTCGTAGAGATGCATACGATAGTGCTAAGGAGTATAAGAACAAAATGAAACTTGTGCATGATAAAAATATTTTAAGAAAGTCATTTTCTCCATGTCAAAAAGTTCTTTTGTATGATACCCGTTTGCATCTATTCCCCGGGAAGTTTCGCTCTCGGTGGACGGGTCCTTTTATAGTTCGCACTGTTTTTCCTCATGGTGCTATTGTGATTGAGACACTTGATGGTACTAGTTCTTCAAAGGTTAACGGTCAGAGATTGAAATCCTTTTTAGAGCATTTTCTTGTAGGTGATGTTGAGGATGTCCCTCTGGAGGACCCTGCTTACCTTGATTGACCATCAAGGATGTTGTCGTATATTAGTAAGTTTTTGTAGGTTTTTGTTTTCTGTCTTATTCTCCAAAGAATGATTGTTACGCTTCACCCAGGTACTATCTTTCTAACTTACCTCTTTATTCCTCTTGTTACCTATATTTTTGGTATCACACTTTAATTTGAAACATTAAGGACAATGTTAGGTTTAAGTTTGGGGGTAAGGGAGAAACTTTTAGTTGAAATAATAAAACTTTTAAACTTTAGAAACTTATGAACAATTCAGGATGACACTAACCATTATAGGTAGATGGAAACTTAGCTCTTTTTCTATAGGAATTGGTGTGCCCATCTAAATGGTCTATTCATAAAAGTATGCCTAGCTCAGGTGTTAGAAATAACATGATAGTTGTCACCATATATCGGAGTCTATCTTGACCATATCACATTCTGTTTTTTATTTTTGTAATTTTTTGTGTTTCTCTGAGTGATTTGGCGGGGCACCAACATCAAAATGTTATCACTGCCGGATGAAATAGAGTGTTTGAGATCAAGCCCCATTATTATATTATTTAGACCATTATTCAAAAAATAAATAAAAAGAAAAAAATAAAAATCGAGTATTGACACTTGATAGCAATATGTGTGTGTTCTCTCTGTCTCCTTTGCCTAAGCAAGCGTGGAACGCAGGATCCATGAGAACTATCATGTACGATGTTGATAAGGAGCATGTGTTTGGATTCATTTGATCCAATCATATTGGCAGTATATTTAAAATATTTTCAATAAATCGACCGTTGGGACCCTTGTATATACCAGCTGAGTCGATATTAGTATAAGGAGTAAAGACTAGTGGGAGCGCATCTCAATCCATTAGGATTCATCTTGGCGGCGACCTTCATACAGATATGGGAAACACCGTTCACCTTAGTCAACATGTACAAACTTCATTTTGTCCTCATCCATCTTCCAAATCTCTTCATGTGATTGTACTTTGATAGATTCTGAGTATTGTGGTTGATCGACTATATAAGTAGAGTTTTGAATTCTTGTATGAATTTTAGTGCGCTGAGTGAAAACTCGTGTACAACAATTGGGCTCATATATGGTAATGATTCCCATAGCCGAAGAATTTAGTATTCCAACTAAATAGCTTGTTTAGTGTCTATCCTTAATCGTTCACAGGTAGCTAGGGTTTGGAGTAAAGGTTTTGTGGGTATACCTCTTGTAAACCCCCACGAGACAAAACTCGTCCACTAAGGAAACCTAGGGGTTCAAAGGCTTGTTGCACACGCTAAGTGCAATCGCAATACCTGCGACAGTGAGTTATGATTTATTTTCTAGAGATTTGCTCGAGGACTAGCAAATAATAAGTTTGGGGGTATTTGATAGACACATTTATGTGTCTGATTTACTCTAAATGTTTATAGTGTTGGAACTCATTTTGTACTAATATTGTGTTTTTATGTATTTGTAGGTATTTTTGGAAAATAAACATTGTTGGAAAAATTGGCTCCAAAAATTACTAAAGGAACCCAGAATTGATAAAGGCACCCGAACATTGGATATGGGCACCCCTTCTTCTTCACGGTTAAAAAAAACCATTTTGGCGGGAAAGTGTAGTTTTCAACTGCATGATCTCTGGAAATGAATGAGAGTTATTTTTGTGAGATTTTCTCATAGATAATGACCAGGAAAGGGTTGTTACAACAAATCAATGATGATAATTGCTTTGGATTCGCATTAAGAGAAGATTTCATCGATTCTCAACAAAACAATGAAGAAAATATCCTCGGATTATTGAGTGATACTATGTGATATTTAAGAGAGAATATCTTCTCTAAAGGTTTGATATTATCTCAAGATTGTTTGACAGCTGCAGAGATGCGTGAGAATCAAAGAAAATCAAGTCTGAAACTTTTGAGAAAATAAAGAAAATATTATTTTATTTACTCGAGAGATTTGGTGTTGTAGTGTATAAAAAGAGGTGCTGGGAAGTCACAGAGGCATACAGAGTAGAGGGGAGAGCTTAGGATACGCAGAGAAGGCTTAAAAATCAAAACAGAAATTTTTGTTGCTGTTGTTGTGGAAGAACAGGCTACGTCAACGGTTTCTTCAACCTATCAGCCATGTTATCTTCATCCATCTGCAACAAATATTTTCAAATTAGTAACATTTATCTTCAACCCCTCTGTAACAGTGAGTCTGTAACGCCTATAATCGTTGCAAATTCATTGTTTTCTTTGTTTTCATCATTTGTAAACATTTTGAGCCATGAACTATAATTCTGAGCAAGTGATTAATATGAGGAGCTAAACCCCATCTTTGAGGCGACAGAGGAAGCTATTTTTTCCAAAAATTATGTGGTAATATTTATTTAATTAATTTATGTAATTCTTTTATTATTATTTGCCTTAGTTAAAAATTGATTTAATGTTTTTATTAAGCAATTGTGATTTCGTTAGATGGTACATGCTTGTCCTAGGTTTTAGATGTTCCATGCTTTTTTTATACAATTATTATTTTAAAAATCTACTTGTTGCAACATTTTAGAATCAAATTAAATATTAGAATTGCATAATTATAATTATTGAATTTAATCACTTTAAATATTGGAAAATAGTGGAATTCTAGCGTCAGTTTTCTCTCAACTTTGTTATTAATTTTATTTGAGTATTGCTATTTTTAGTCTTAGAAATTAAATTTAAATCCAAATCTTCACAAGTCTTGAACGAACTTTATTTACCACTATTACGAAAACCATCAGGCTACATGCAATGTTATCCTTCAGTACCAATATACGGATGAGAATTAATTTCATTACAGTTTTTTTTAGAACATTTGGGATTTAAATTCTTTTAGAAGATACTTGTCGCATTTTTTTAGGTTTTTTTTCTTTCAAAACTTGTTTGTGTGCCTACTGAATTATGTTCTTAATGACAGAACGAGAATTTGATGATATAAATCTTATATTTTGCTCCATCCTAAAAGATGTATGAACATGTGGTTGAATGTCATTCACTATTCCCAATATATTTTTCTTTTATTTAGTAATCTTGTAGTTGTTATAAAAACACAAAAAAATGTACATAAACAAAGTAATTTTTAAAATTCATATCAATATGTACTTCATAGTACATGTCAATATGTACTTGTTTATAATATGAATCTATTGGTTCAGAGTTTCAGAACAAAGTACATATCAGTATGTACTTCCTAGCACATATCAATATGCTCTGCCTTTCTATATAACTCTAAAATTAAATAGAAACCTAACAATGCTAATAAAGATCATCACATATATATAAAAACATAATAAGATCCTGATATAAACATAATAACTAAAAACCAAGTTCAATAAGTAGAAACCAAGTTCAATAAGTAAACACAATAAGAAAGTTAATGAAGTACATATCCATATCTACTCTGCAGGTAAACATTTATTTTCATTTGGAGGGGTCCCAACTGATTTCAGGCGGAGTGGTTGTCAACAACTTGCATGTTAACTTGATTATTTTCTTCTGAATTTTCTTCATCAATTGTTCGTCATCTCTCAAACTTTTCCATCACGGTCAATCTTTGATCTCTTATTGATAAAATGCATTACATATAAAAGGCAGTCTGGACAGATTCCTTGTTGTGGACACCCATAGTCAGTCAACCTTACGTTGCTCACCATTTTTCTCTGATTCTCATCCAAGAACTGATTGATTGGATTGAACAATTATTCATACATTTTTTTGTCATTCTCATAACAATGATCCCTGAACGCCACAAATGAGTTATAATGGATGGATTTATGGGTTTCAAACTCAAACTCGAGCAATGTCAATTGCTTGTTGCCATGGCACATGGGTACAAGGATCTTCCCGATGTCGTTGCTCATTGTCAAGATTGGTATAATAATAACTGTCACTTCTGCTCCCTGTAAAGTATCTGGTTTATCGACATGATACTGAAAATTGGAAAAGTTTAATAGGTTATTTCACAAAGTATATATCAATATGTACTTTTTTCATATCCAATGTTTAAAAGTATAAAAGAAGAAAACAATACATACCCAAGCAGCTGGATCCAGGTGCAACACCTTTAAGTATTTTCTTTCTTCCTCAGGATTTTATTGGTCCTCTTTAGACGCCACTTGAAGCTTATACTGAGCGTAGTTGAGAAGATCTTGCTCTAATGCTCTGTTTAAGATCAAATCTTCCATTGTAGCCCCGCTGACGCAGATACCACCTTCATTCTCTACTGCCCAAGCAACCGATCTGCACATTTATAACAAAAACACATATTGAATTGATATGTACTGCAAAACTTACTTGATTTAAAAGTAAAATGAAGGGTAGAAAGTACTTACATTATCTTTCATTTCTCAAAGTACGGAAGTAGAATCGTTATTTGTTCACCTGTCATCTTCTCATAGAGTGGTGACTTGTCAAGATCCATGAACTTCATACGAGGTTTCTGAGCTTTACGAGCTTTATTGTCCCTTCATGTCTTTATTGTCTTTTTTCGTTGCTCAGATTTTGAGTTTTTCTTTTCAGAAAACTTACTTCCACTATCAAATAATGGATCTGTCTTCTTTGCTGGATTCGCACGAGATACTCGTCTGCTAACTTGTTCTCTAGTTGGTACTGATTTCTTTGCAACAACCTTTGGTTTTACTTTCGCTTTGGCAGCAATTATCTTGGCAAGTTTAGTTGCTAGTGGCACGTCGCTTGACGTTTGGGTTGTTGTAACTTCATGTTCCTATGTTTTTGAATCCAGATTTTCAGTACTATATTTGAATCATATTTCTCAAACAAAGACAAGAAAGGTAAATTACCACAAGTAGAAGATATACCTCTGGGTCATTTTCCTACTCAGGTGCGACTTGATTTGCATTCTTCTTAGGTGTAAGTTGGTTCGGCTCAGCTGTAACTTGTCGAACTTCTACACATCGTAAATTATTTCCAAATAAATTATTAAAATATTTCGAATGTCAATCCCAAAAAGAGTATGGCTTGAAACACTACCATTATCTTGGCTGAGAGATGCATATTCTTCATCATAAACTCCCTTGTTGAAAATGTCTAAGTCCAAAAATTCTTCAAATGTGAACTTTTCAATGTCTTCCATCTTAGCCATCTCAGTAAACAAATGTATTTTCATGTACAAATGTATTTTCATGTCCACGAAGTTGTCGATAAAGGTTTCAACGTCTTACTCATCAAGGTTCTGCGACATCCCTTTAATAGTTTCAATACTCTGGTTTATAGCTTCAATCACCCTTTTCACTGCTTCTTGTTGAAGTCCACGTAAATCATCCTGCAATCGTAGAGTTTTTTTCATGATAGTTAAATACATATTGATATGTATAGTTATATGACAATAATAAAACACATTTGTAATCAAGTATATATTGATAAACACATTTGTAATAAAGAGTGAAACTAGCCAGCATTACTTACTTGTGTGTTACTTTTCTCTTGCATCTCTTTGAACTCTTTTTCCAAGTCAGATTTAGCCCATGTTTTAATAACATTAACATCAACACCACAGAACTTTTGCACCAAAGGTGGTGTTGAAAATGCAACATTAAATGGTACCCTTTTGACGGTGGTGTCACTCAAAACATTTTTTTCATCTTCTGTTGGAATCTGAACATTTGCACTTCTTCTCCCCAAAACTACTTCATCTTCTGTTATGTTTTCACAAAGAGGATCTGTTGGAGTAGTAGGAGACAAAAATTCTCTTGTTGGGTCAGTACCCAAATGATTGGGACTCCCATCAATTGAGTCTCGAAACTCTTCTTCATTTTCAGACTTCAAGGGAGAAACTTTCATGTATATATCATTCAACATTTGCAGAAGTTTTGATGCATCAAGCGGTCCATCCTCATGCTGCATGGTGTTCGCTTCACCCCATTTTTCAAAGATTGTCTTTGTCAATTCTTCATATCTTGCTTTCTAATTATCTTCCTCCACTGCCTTCCCTGCAGTTTCTTCTTTATCTTCTACCTTTTCAACTTCACTCTCCTCTTCTGCAAGTCTTCTTGTGATTCTATTCATAAGTTGCTTTTCTTGATTGGTGTATTAACCTTGAAATTTTTATTGAACTGTACCAAAACAACAAAATATGTACTCAGAAATATGTACTATAAAAAAAAGTTTTTTCATGAGGTACATATCAATATATATTGTAGGAAAACAAACATCATACATTCAATACATATCATTATATACTGTAGGATAACAAACATCATAAATGCACTAAATAAGTATATATTTTTCTTACCTCATATTCAGTTGTATCAATGTCTTTTTGGAGTGCAACTCATAACTTTGTCAGAATTCCAATACAAATTGTACTCTTACTGCAACTCCTACTAGCCTGCTGAGATTAATACTCTACTACAACAACTAGTTCTGTCATATGTATTGCTGCTCCTTCCATGTTTCCTTTACATCCACTATTCTTGTTATGTCATCAAATACTTCACATTTGTTGTTTTGGTTGTTACACCACCTATTTTTGCACTTCTTACTTTCTTTGTTCTTTCATGTTATGTCTAATAATGTAATAAGAGTTCAGGTCTTGTAGAGTGTGAGTGTGTTGTGAGTGCAATCTCAAGTTGTCCCTTCAAGCCACCTTGAGCTTGAGGGAGGGTATTAACATGAGAGCGTGAGTCTGAGTGTGTTGTGCAAACGTGTATGACTGAAGAGAATCGAGAGAAGAGAATAAGTCTTATCAATACTTAAGTCTGTCATGTAATCGATTTATCCATTATTCATATCAGTCTGTTAACAATGTAGATCCTAAATCTATCAGCAATAAAATAATGGTCCACGCTTCAAACTGATTTTACCTCATATGTCATGGTGATGGTGTCTTCGTAACCCAACATCATACTTCATTGTTGTACAAGATTAGGGGACATGGTTCCTCCATATGGTTCTGATCGTTCTTGACGACCAAGAGGGATGCAAAAACAAAGCTAACATGTTGTCCAACCCATTGTTTTTGGGACTTTACGCACCTAGACAAACCGTAGTTTAGCAAAACCGACCTTCTGCATTTGATAAATAAACAAATTGTATCGATTAGAAACTATTAATTTGATAGTGCATGATAAAGATGTTTTAGATTAAGAGAGAATTATGATATGCGTACCTTGGTGAGATTCACAGAGATATTCCCAGTCCAGACCTGAGTATGCTAGAGGAAGAAGAATAGAAGATTAAGAAAAGTTTTTGTAAGTATAATATGGTGTAGATTGCTGACCATATATATATATTTTTATTTATATAGACAGACACTTTCTCATGTCAGTGTTTCAGTAGGAAATAGATTAAAAAAAACAAGGTTTTATTTTTTCCGTGTTATTTTGGCTTCTCTTAATTAACTATAGCCCATGATTTTATTAACCATAACCTATTTGACTATAATTTTAAGTTTGACCATTTTTTATTATTCCATAGTCTATAAATTAGGTTAGTGATTTAGTGAGTAGGTAAAACACTAAGTTCGAAAAATCAATAACTTAGTGATCCGCTAAAAAACGTTTAAAAACGTTTTAAATTTATTTTTACTTTATTATTAATTCTTTCGACCGGGTTTATATATTATATTTATTGAAACCTTTTGGCGAAAACATATGTCACCCTAGAGAGTTTGCTTAATCCCACTAGTCGTTCTTCAGATGGAAGATATCCAACATGGCACTTAACCTGGTGTATGTGCACATATCAGTCCAGTCTCAATGAACTCAACAGTTTAAGATCAGATTCGAGACAAGTAACAATATTAGAGACACCTTATATAATGTTTAACAAACAAATTGACTTATAACTTTCTAGTGCCAAGAACTAGCAGTGATCCGACTTGTCATCTAACTACTTCGTTGGCTATATACCCGATAACAGAGCAGTCAAATGTTTAAAATGTAGTAGAATTAGAAAAATACATGCAAACAGCTGACTCGAAAAGATACCAGATGCTCAAACTTTAATGACAACTTTCATTAAATTGCCTAACAAATGTAAGATGTCTCCACTTTTGGAAGGTCATTTGCAGAAGATTATCGACACATCAAGATTAAGACATCTGACAAGGTTGATACATGATCAAGTAATCATCAAGTTTTACCTGCCAATGTAGCTCCCAGGTAAAAACCAAAAATTTAGTCTCTCAACATCCTTCTTTTAAACTTTTTTCCATTGCATGATTACATGTGTTACGATGAAGATCTCCAGTTTTATAACCAAGGTTTGTGATAAACAATGAAATCCTATTTGAAATATACAATATGAAAAATCAGTAAAAAAATTGATTGGCAACTCTAATGTAAACACAAGCAGCTTGGAAGAAAATAAAATTTGAGATTTTTTACTATATGGGATGTAAGCGAATACAAGAAGTACCCAAAAAAGTACAAAACCCAAATGAGTTATTACACTAAAACTTGCATTATTAAATCAGTGTTTTTGCTGCACCAAGACCTAATATAAAACACTCTACCTGTGTTTCAACTCTCATGACCTTTCGGAACCAAGGAAACCCCATATTATCATTAGATTTCTAGGGTTTATACGGTTCTATGGAGGAAGAAAGGGATAAACGGGTTTTGATTAAAACATGATTTGTGATTTGACACCATAATGATTCGTTTGATTGATTTTTATAAAATTCCGGATATTTTCTTTTGTAGGGTTCATACGGTTCTGGAGAGGAAGAAAAGGAGAAACAAGTTTTGATTAAAACACGATTTGCGTTTTAATCAAAACAAAATCAAGAACAAAATTAGGGCTCAACTTATTTCAAAAAAATTAAGAAACGTAAGAAAAAAAACACCAATTAGAGAATGTATAGGATTATCATACCCCGTGCATTTACTAGTAAGAATTCATAAGAACAAACTGAATCGGTAATAGTTTTGTACGCAGAAGAAAAAGTAGAAAAGAGAAAATAGGATGGAAATATTTTAGGGATTTGTTTCCTCTTTTAAGGTATATGTTTATATCGGCTCGTCTTCCTAAGCCGTATAAAAATATTGATTGAAATAAATGTCACGTCATCAAAATGTATTGTCGTTAGATTAACTTAAAAGGACGGCTGGGGACTTTTGTTAAATCCATGCGTCACTTATTGGAGTCCCATGATCCCTTCCCTTTTACAACGTGAGGAGATCACGGGAATCCCATAAATAACGCGTGGAATAGATAAAAGTTCTCAATTATTAATATTTTTCATCCAACGATAAATATATATGCTGATGTGGCATCTATTTTGAGTCAAAAAAATTGTATGACTTCATCCAAGCCGAGCTAAACAACTAATTCTAAAACGTGTAAAGTTGTAAGCGTCGACAATGGCTCCAGTTTGATCAATGGAAATTAATACAATAATGATTGTTGGATACTTGTTCGATCCAATCAGAGACCACATCAACTTTATCAAACTAGAAAAAAGAATAAGAATGTGATGAACAGAACAACACCATATCAATAAATGCCTAAAATCAATAAATTATTTGGAAAAGCTATTGAAAGAATAATTTTTTCCGGTGAAATCATAATTAGAAGTGTCTCAATAAGAAAAAAACCAAAATAACGCAGCATCAATGTTCCAGATTCAGAACCAAAACAAAATTAGGGCTCAACTTATTTCAAAAAAATTAAGAAACGTAAAAAACAAAACACCAATTAGAGAATATATATGATTATGATACTCGCGCATTTATTAGTATGAATTCATAACAACAAACTGAATCGGTAACAATTTTGTACACAGAAGAAAAATTAGAAGAGAGAAAATAGGATGAAAATATTTTAGGGATTTGTTTCCTCTTTCAGGATATATGTTCATTATCGGCTCAACTTCCTAAGCCGTATAGAAATATTGAGTGAAATAAATGCCACGTCATCATAATGTATTGCCGTTAGATTAACTTAAAAGAAGACTGAGGATTTTTGTCTAATCCATGTGTCATTTATTGGAGTCCCATGATTAGGGCTGCACAGGAACCGCCCGGAACCGACGGAACCGTACCTGAAACGGACCGAACCGAGGGTACAGGTACAAAAAATGAAAACCGAGTGCACCCGGGTACCAGGTACAGGTTCTACCTAGGAACCGACCTGTACCGGACCGATTGTACCGAGTATTAGTAACCGTTGATCAGATTTTATAGTTTCAATCTCATTCGTCTGTTGTAAGTTAGGTTACTCTTAGTCTTAGTCGTAACTCAATCGAAAGAAAACTGAAGCTCTGTCTACTTTACTCTCTGTGTGTGAAGAAAACTGAAGAAGAAGACAGTTCTTCTGTACCATTAGGAGAATAATTGTTACCATTAGGAGAAGAAAACTGAAGAAGAAGACAGTTCTACAGAGGCGGAGGTATCAGAAACCCATTTCTCACCGTAATTTCTTCTCTCTGATCTTTACTTTTGCTGTTGTTTTCATTGTATTGTTAGAGTTTTTGGTGTTTCTGTATTTTTTTAGTGAAAACCCTTTGATAAAATTAAGCTTTGAAGGTTGATTTTGACAACCCTTTTAGTTAATTTTAGGAATTAGGTTGAAATATTATGTTTAAAATCCTAATCTTAGGTTAGGGTTTTGTGTGATTCATGGAATTTGTTATTAGGTTAAATATGTTGGAGACGTAGTTGGTTGAAGATGTAATATATGTTGATTTTTCTGAAGATTCTTTATTATAAATTATAATGGTTTGTTGTCTTAGTTTGGTCTGTGTTGGGAGGAAGGGGAAATTTAATGTGTTTATGAGCTAAGTTGATCTCATACCAAACTACTGCACAAACAACTGCAAAGTTTCTATTCAAGCCAAACCATATGTTGTTTAGCTTGATCTCATACCTGACTTTCTAGAATCAGATGCATCATGTTGAGGAGCTTTCCCAGAATCTTTGGATTTGCTTCCCTGTTTTTGAACCCTCAGAGACCTCAATTTTTCGTGATCAGTTTTCTGCAATGTTGTTATTATTTGTTAAGAAATGAGTTTTTGGATTTAAGGTTATTTTTTAAAGTATGGTTTTGGATTCATATAGATATTTCTTTTCAGGGTTACGATTGAAATCTGCAATACTGATTAGAGATGACCTGAAAATATGAGATTTTCTTACTCTGAATTGATACTATTAGTAATTTCTTGGAACCTTATTTGACCTACCAATAATATTTGGTGCTGATTTACATGCTTATGCATAATGCCTAAAAGAAACCAAATGGGGGAGATATGTGTATACTAAGTTTTCATGTTTGCGGTGGCTCAGGACTTTTTGAGGTTATGTCATAGCAATATCTGTATAAGCTAATGCTAGTAATGCATGTATTATTTTTGTGTCTGTTGAATAAGACTCTCCCAAACTTGATGCACCTAGCAAAATTTGATATGAAACATTCCAATTTATGAACCATTACATGTTGACCCTTTTGATTGTACAAGAGAACACGTTCTTTCCCACACTTTTGATTCTATTTATCAGTCTTGTTTAAAATGTTGTTTTAGTGTGAATACTTGTGAGTTTCGACAAGGTATAATAAGTTGATACAACAAATGCATGTTGTACAGTTTCTCAAGCTAGTCGAGAACAGATGAATTCAAATATCAGAGTAAAAGAAATGATACAATTACCTATTTGCATCTGTTTTGCAATACCATTTAACCACTTGCTATCTCTTTTTCGAGGCATATATATGTCATAGACCAAACAGTTTCACGAGCTCAACTCACAAATCAGTGGGGTTGAGGAATCCCATTTATATACAAGCCAAAACATAGTTCAAATGACCTAGCACGACTGTCATTGCAAGCTGCAAGTAGTTTGTTACTGCAATTGTGTAACCTACTTTTCAATTGTATGCTTTTGAATCCTACTTGCTTTGTGTTTAGCTAGCAGAATAGAAATCCTCCCGCAACTGAGTTATTGCAACCTTCTTACTAATTAATGTCACATTGTTTTCTTATATGTGATTGCAACCTGCTTGCTAAAAAAAGAGGAAGGTACGGGACTGGAACCGACCGGAAAAAAGGGTACAAGTACAAGAACCGAACCGAAAATAGAGGGTACAGGTACACGGGTAAAAAACCGACCATAGAGAAGTACAGGTACATGGTTCTACCAAGAACCGAGCCGAACCGACCTTTGTGCCCCTACCCGTGATCCTTTTCCTTTTACAATTAGTTAAAATATAAATTAAAATAAAAACTATGTATTATAAATAATATGGGTTGTGGATAATAAAGCCATGGATTAAATTT
This sequence comes from Papaver californicum, assembly GCA_023531435.1. NCBI lineage: Eukaryota > Viridiplantae > Streptophyta > Magnoliopsida > Ranunculales > Papaveraceae > Papaver > Papaver californicum. Next base: position 1,937,723 of record JAJJMC010015296.1, read on the forward strand.
AAGTCAAGTTCTTTTTTTAAAAAAAGGCATATTTTCTTATTCAGGCTCAAATTCCGATTTCAAGTTTTCATTCAAAAATATATAGCACCTATACCTTCTAACTATACTCTCTTCCCCTTTGAAACGAGTCAGAAAAGTTCATATGCCACGTGCTAGCAGTTCTCTTCTTGCTTTTTCAACAATTCTTTTCATGGCAATATCATTCACAGCCTCCACAAAACCACGTCTCCAAAACCTTGGGTTTCCCTTGGCGGACATAGGAGCTAAGGATGTTTGGGTAGGCCACGGTCTAATTTTGTAGGACGTTGAAGGGTGAACAATCTAGTTTTTTTCTTTTTCTCTTCAACGAATAAAATCTCCTGAGCTTTTCCACAAAAAGAAGAAGTTTGATACTCGATCCTTCTTGAACTATAATCACACGGACGGATTGTTTTGAGTTGTTGCAGGATTTTTTTTTCTCGGAAACATTAAATTAGGCATTCCAAACAAGATCCATAGCATATGCCGCTTTGTTGAAGAAAAAAGACGGACACGGTGTTTACCGCCGCTTGCTGGCTAAGAATGCGGCCCCACCAAGCCTAACTACTCAAACCAATCCAAACAAATTCACAGCAAGAGTCTCCCTTCAAAAAATAAATAAATTTGAAGCATTATTTTTATGTATTATTCACCCCCTAAAACGTCTCTCTAAAATAACATATGTTGCCATAGTCTACTTAACAAAAACATATGGGTTGGCAGGTTGCTATCATGTACTCCATTTTAGTGAATGCATTCGGTTTGCCAAGATTTGAAGGATGACACATTGCTCTTCACATAATTCATTTTTTTTTGCACAACAGTGTTTTCTTTTTGCTTATTCTTTTTGCTTATTTTGTTGCAGAACAAATCACCTTCTTGGCTACTCCACCTCTATACTCCACCTCCATGTATCATTGACATGTGAAACTCGTAGGTTATGGTTACGGTGGTAATCACGTATTTCTTGAATACAGGTTGTCCAAGTGTTTTCGTGCCTAGATAAGATGAGCAATATTGAATGGGCTCGCAACCAATGACCCAGGCCTGGTCATTGTCCCAACAGGGGATTGCATACTCTTACCACATCAGATTTCCAGGTGCGACTAATGCCAACAAGGCTTCATTTATCATCAACACCAATCCAAACAAAAATTAAACTCATTAAACTCTAATTCAAGAAATCCCAATAAATGTAACTGGAGTCGAAATTGAATTCTAAAGAGTTTCTGTTAAACCAGGGTTTGGGATTGTGTTAGTGAATTTTTCATTGTGGTTTATTTGCTTCAATCAATTTTTGTTTTGTGATGTTGGAACTTTGAAGAGAGGATTCACTGGTTTACAGTGAGCTCATATCTGCAAGGCATTTACTCGAATTTTCATTAAGAAACATAAAATTAAAACAATGAAATCAACTGAAACTCAAATTTAAACAAAACCAACAACAAACACATTCCAGTTTTCAACTCCAACATCTCATTACACCCATAAGTAATGCAAATATGCAATGGCCACATAGCATTTACTCGAATTTTCACTAAGAAACACAAAATGAACGCAATAAAATCAACTAAAAACTCAAATCTAGACGAACCTAAGCATTCCATTCATCAACAACACATTTTAGTTTCCATACTCCAACATCTCATTAGAACACACCATTTTTTCCTTTATATATATATACAACTTTCCAAATCTAAACCCCTAAACATGAACCCAGCTACCAACATCTCACCCTAGATCTGATACTACTTACTCACTTTCCGTGATGAATCTTACCTCTAAGTTTAACACCAACAACTCTCTCAATTTTCCCCAACACAATCTGATTAGGAACAGCTTTACCACTTTCATATTCTTGAACAACATGAGGTTTTTCATTAATCAGTTTCCCCAACTCAGCTTGACTCATCTTCTTCTCTAATCTTGCTCTCTGAATCGCTAGTCTAACTTCTGTTGAAACTTTCTCTAGTGCTGCTGGTTCACCTGCTTCATCTAATTTCCTTGCATCTATAACTGGACCTGCTGTTGATGATTTCTTGTTTGAACCAGCATTTGATTTCTTCACTGTGGCTACTGATCCACCTGTTCTTAATGCTTGATTAACAGCTTTTGGGTCTCTAAGATCTGATGATTTTGGTTTTGATTTGTGTAATACTACTGGCTCCCAATCTTGAGAGATTGCACCGGAAAATCTTGACGGCATTTTCTTTTCTTTTTTGCTTGAGAGTGAAGGAAAATTTGGGGATTGCAGGGTTCTTTCAGATTTTGTCTGATTGTGAATGAGAATGAGGTGGATGTTTATAGAAGAGGAAAGAAAGTTCCAGACTTCTTTTATTTCTCGAAGGTTCTTTGCCTTCTTGGTGGGAAAGTTTAAATCATCTAACGGTGGAGAGTGGAGATCGTCTACGATCTTTCCAGAAACGTAGTTGGGCTTATGGTGTAGATGGTTGAGTATATGGGCTCAGTTATCTCAAATACAATATACATCCAAGGTAGCCGGGTAATGGATATTCCAATTTCCACAGGCTTTGAAATGACTAATTTAGTTTTTCCTGGTCCGTTTGAATCTGATTCGTATAAATCTAACTAATTATATATGGATCTAATTTATCATATCTGACACAAGAGTTATTAAATAAGAGAATTTTATATAAAAAAGTTATATCTGATTAGATATATATTAAATGAATCAGGTATAAAATTGAATCAAACTCAAATATCTTGAAGTTAGATGTATGAGTCAAATCAGACTTGAAATCAAATATCACAAAATAAAAAAATAGACCATGTAATATATGACTCTTATGTAGTTAAACGTCGAGTTATATCCAAACAAACAAGGCGTAAGTTACATTTTGAGTTTTAAGATTATCGAAATATCACTCTTATTATATAAAACGTAATATTTTTTGAATTAAATTGCATTTCCTTTTATATTTTAAGTTAGTTAATTCATATTTTTTGTTTTTCAAAAAAATGCATTTAAAATTGAAAAACAAAATTGAAATCAGTCAAGTTGGTTGTAAATCTTGAAAATCACATGGCTAGTTTCAATTTGTAATAAATATGGCATTTATCATCTTTTTAAGGGTCTTTTGTTTTCATTCAACCACACCATTAGATCGTGGTTAATAAGGAGTCGTGATTTCATGAGATAATACCATGTTGAATTTCATACTCGTCAGTAGAGTCAGACCTAACTGTTTTAATGGTAACGTCTAGTAGTTTCAACTTCAAGTTTGTACATCTTACAGGCTTATAAAGCATAACGCTTATCCCTAAATAAATGTACATAAGAGTATTTAGTACAATCATCTGTGAAAGTGGCAAACCATTTTTGACACCTCTAGTTTGAAAGGATTTCGTATCAACACGGTCTAAATGAATTAATTCAAAGGGATTATAAATTCTCATAACATTTTTTTTAAAGATTTTATAGCATGTTTTGATTTTACACAATTTTCATACCTATATCCATTATCCAAAATGATTCTGGTATGCTGCTTACACTAGCCGGTTTATGCATTTATTTAAAGTTTACATGACCAAGTCAACATTCAATGACAAACAAAAGTACGCAGGAGAATCATTCATGTCAATTTCATCATATTTTATATTAAGATTATATAAACCCTCAGTCTTAAAACCCTTACCCACAAAATCTTTACCCTTATTTACAATAATTTTTCCATGTTCATTTACAATTTTAAATCCTTTATCATCTAATAAGAACATGCATGAGACGAAACTCTTGCATATGTCGGGAACATAAAGAACTACACTCAATGTGAGAGTTTTTCCGGATGTGAGCTTCAACGCAACTTTTCCCGTTGTTGTTATATCTGATGCGTAGGAGTTACCCATATAGAGTTTCTTATCATCCCTTACTTTCTAATATGAGGTAAAACCATATTTGCTTCCACATATATGCTTGGTGACACTGGAGTCCATACACCAGTCTCTCACATTGGTTACAAGGTTAACTTCAAACACAGTGACACTAAACTCTTCCTTTCTCTTTTTAATTACATTAACATTATTTTTCTTCTTATTAAGGTATTTACGTTGTCTACAATTTACTTCCATATGGCAGGATTTTCGTAAACATAACAATCACCCATAATTTTAGTAATTCTTCAATTGAAGGAAAGCAATACGGTTTTTGTTGTCAAGTTTAGTTATAAAACTCACCGCTTCAATTTACTACTAAACACAACTACGTTAGGTTAAACTTAGGACATATAAATGTCGAGACATGCTCTAGTTACTCATTTCAGACATGAAGAAGTATTGAAAAGCAAACGAAGATATCATCCTTTGAATTGAGGTTAGTAACTATTGACTTGACTTAATCTATTTATATTAAGTTCCTAAAGTCGTATTCATTGAAAACATAACATGCGAAGTTTGTTTACATTTCTTTAGTATTTAGATGACTTGATCATTATCTTTGGTTATAGTATCAGGAGGAAGGATATACATTAGTTTTTTCTGCAACTTATTGTATTGAGTTGCGTGGTATAGTTTTCTATATGATACATTTCGTAGGTGCATAAATTAATTTACTTATCTTCTACTTCACTAATAAATAGTATAGTGGTAATAAGATTCGTTCCCACGAAGAGCAAGGTGTTTTAGTTGTCAAACGTCACAAAGGGGGTTTGTTTTAGATTAATAATAACTAATAAAGCGATTAAAAGTAACTAAGATGCAAGCAATTGAGAGAAATATGATCGAGGAATCCTTATTCGTTACTAAACAATCATCAAATTAGTATATTCATCCATTCCTTATTAATCACAGGTTATCACCAACCGTAGGATAACAATTACGCTTAGGTATCCAAAAAATTCCATATATCACTGGAAAACAGGTATGCTTAGTCACCAGATTCTATTCGGCTGAACCACCCTGAAATACGCTCTTAAGGTGTAATTCAATTGAATGCTTTAGGGTTTGTGAATTTAGGTTTGATCCTGGTAGTTAAACTCAGTACGCTCGGTCCACTTTCTAGTGTTGACTTTACCTGCAATTGTTCCACAAAATCCCTCTGCAAGGTCTCATAATTTCTACTTGTGTAAGAGTTATTCAACAATTACAGATATCCTAACTCCTTACTAGCATTATATTTACTAAAAAATAATTTAGTTGGCCACCTAAACAATTTATCAATAAATCGTAAACATTATTGTAGTAAAACCAAACCATAATCATGTGAAAATAGTAGAAAAATAGATTTATATGCTAAATTGACTCATGTATTAGAACTTAGAATTTATCCACAATCAATAATGAGTTTAGCTACTCATGATGTAGTAAAACCCATGATATACATATGATAAAGTAGAAAGGAAATAGTTACGGTATGAAAACGCTCCAAAACCCTAGCTTTTCCCTCTTGTGTTCTTTTTTCCAAAAGCTTAATAAAAGAATAGGTTCATCTCCCTAACTCTCGCATTTGCCTCGGCCACCTGACCTTTTGCCTTTCTCGATGGCTTGATCCTCCGAGATTTTTGTCTAACTCGATGGCGTGACCCTCCGAGAAAATTATTTCTTCCTGAGTTTTCCCTCGATGGCTTGACCCTATGAGATTTCTCCTACTCTCGATGGAGTGACCATCTGAGGCAATTCTAAACTTGTTCATTCTTTCGTCGTTGGGTTCGCTTCTGATAATGACAAGAAATCCTAGATTTGGACAAGTTCCACTTGATCATTGGCTTTTCTTCCTTTGTAGCACTTCTTTTCTTGTACAATTAAGTGCTGACTCACTTCTTTTGGATGATTTCACATACTAAAAGATAAATAAAAAAAAAACTTAATATACAATAATTCACATGAAATAACACTCAAAATATATAGAAAATATGCACGTATCAAATTCCACTACACTTAGCTTTTGCTAGTCCTCGAGCAAACTATATATCCCAAACTAACCTAAACTACAACAACTCTCTTTCGTTGAGGATAAAATTACACCTTAGCATGTGTAACAAGCCTTTAAACCCCTAGGTGTCCCAAGTTGACGAGTTATAGTCTCGTGGGGGTTTACAAGAGGTATACCCACAAAATCTAAATTTCAACTTTCAAATATTCCAGAGCACATACATCCAAAGAGCTACGAAGATATAAAGTTTTTGCACACTAACAATAAGAAGTTAGAAGTATCAAAGAAAATTATTCTCATGCTTAACTCTTGAGTTAGGATAAAACCAACCATACAAAAGAATTCAGGTTCGAGAGCAATCAGGGATAAAATTCACCAATAGGGATTTTATGAAATTGCACTCAAATGACGCATTTTATGGTTCTCATATGTGCATGAAGGAAGAAAGATATAAATCCTGCACACGTTGAATGGTAGGAAAAAAAAGAAGAAAAATTCTAAATTATATTTTGTTATCCCGTATAAACGTGGGACGAAAAGAACTTTTTTTTTTTCTGATGACCTCTAAGAAAGAAAATCAACTATTATGTGAGGATGAGAATGCTTACTTACCTTGTCACCCGATCTACAATTAACACCACTCTCACAACGTCCAATAGAAACATTTTCGGTCTTCAACTGTTGATGGTGAACTCTTGAACTTCTTAGAACCTTGACAATTGTAACTCTTTTCTCCAATTTCCTATTGCTTGAAACTTCTTTATAAATTTTTTCTTCCCTACAGCCTTATTGAATGAATACAATTGTTTTTAATGTTTTTTTCTTTTTCAATTTTTTTTTAAGAAATCAAAATAAAATACAAACTGAAAATAAAAATAAAATAAATAATGAAACTACTACGGTCGTGGGATAAGGACTTTACCACTTGATTCTCCACAACTTGTATTGTCTCAATATCATAAACTTCACTAACTCTCATCTTTTGCCTTCCTTAACTCTTGTACATAAGTCTTCAACATATATATAATTTTTCTCTTTGTCTTGTTGCTTCTCTTGAAAATGAAATTCATTCTTTTTTGTACCGTTGCTTGTAAACCTTGAACATCTTCAACTTTCTTTGAATTTGTAATTCTCTGCTTGTTGGTGATGATGGTGTTTTATGGACCTGTTGTTGTCGAGAGAGGGAGCGATGCTAACTGCAAACAAGATTACAACAGATGTTGTAAGTTACCAATTTTGATGGCACCCTCGTGATTGAAGAAATAATACTCAAGAGATCAAAAAGTAGTGTTGAATCGGTGCGAAGTTGGGTAGATCATCATTCTACCAGGAATTAGCGTAGGATGACACACACTCTAAAACACAATTTTTAGACAGCTACAACGAATTGAAGGTCTGGTGCCTCGCTTGATCTAACAATATGTAGTCCCCACTAATGATTACTCAGCAACTCTAATACTAAATTCATTCTGCAGCGGTTTAAGTCCTTTTTTGTCGAATACTGCCTCTCAACAACTAAGCAACCCGAATATTGTTCTCTAATACTTCTAAGTTCAGTTATTTCGGTAAGAACTATGTATGTAAACTTAGCTAGAAGTATACTAAGTCACTCTAAAATCTCTAAAAGTTGGAGGTTCAAGCAAATATATACAAAAATTCAAACATATTTACCTACAGGAGTAAAAACTAACTAAAAACTAAAAAAATTATATGATAAATACTCTCCACTCTTAAACTTTACATTGTCCTTAATGTTCAAAACCGGAATTTCTGAATTCTGACATAACAACATATTAACCCTGAAAACTGTACGTATTGGTAAGAAATTTGGCAAAATTTCCTTAACGAAATTTGTTCGCCTACGTCTTTTCTATAAAGTATCAAAAGGGAACAGTGTTTTGATAAAATTTCTGACATTTATGGCCTTTGGACTGACTGCCATGCAATCAGAAAAATTTCTGAAAAATTCTGAAACTCAATTTACCAGGCCAATCGATCCAACCTAAAAGAATCCATATTTAGATTTTCTTTTTGGAAGAGAAAGGTAAGTCTTTCTTCTTCAAAATTTGGAGTCAACCACTCAAATCGGACTCCGAACGAAGTCTCTAGAGCTGTTTCATCGACCGGTCTCCCTGTCAGAATTTTTCTGACGAAAAATTTCTCGTCATACAGATATATATAGGATTCTATGAAATTAAACATGGGATTTCAAATATGATATGCAAACTATAAAAACTATAAATAAAAGAGATTAAGATACAATACATATGAGTTTCCACCCATTTAGCGCTTGGTTTAAAGTCATCAGCCTGACTCTCTACTTGCACGTATTATTAGCCTGCGTCACTCTCCTCAACAGCCGAACATGAGTGCATATCACTCAGGTACCTCATCGCCTCAAAGATATTAAAGCGGATGACTTCTCCATCAAACTCCATAGTCAAGGTGCCGTTTTGGACATCAATCTTTGTCCCAGCAGTACTCATGAATGGTCTACCCAATAACAAAAGTGTAGATTTAGATGAATTCTTATCACTCATGTCTAATACTTAAAATTCCACCATAAATATTAACTCATTAACTTGCACCAAAACATTCTCAAAAATCTCTTCCGGGTAAACATTAGTTCGGTGAGCAAGTTGAAAAACTACACCAGTCTCCTTAAGAGGACCAAGATTTAAATAATCATAAATAGAAGTAGGCATAACATTAACAAATGCTCCTCAATCTAGAAAAGCTTGTGTAAACTTGGTTTTACAAATTGTGCATGGTATTGTGAAACTACCAGGATCTTTCAATTTAGGTGGGAGTTTTTTTGTTGAAGAAATGTCGTAGCATTCTCTCCCACACTCATCACTTCATTACAATTTAACTTTTTCTTGTTCATGCACAACTCCTTCAAAAACTTTGCGTAGCGGGGGACTTGCCTAATTGCTTCGATGAGTGGAATATTCACGTGGACGTGCTTAAAGATGTCCCAAATCTCTTTGTATTGTTTCCTTCTTAGGCTTAGCAAAACGACTATGAAAAGGACTTTTTACCTCATTTTCAGGTATAGAAGCCTTAGGCAAATTAGTCGATGCAAATTTCTCTTTAAGCACTGTATCTTCCTTTTCTGCATTTAACACTTGCTCATAATGATCACCACCTCTATCTTGGTGGACCGGCTCTGCTAGTGGCTTCCTATTTCTTAGAGTTACAACATTAACATGCTCTCTTGGATTCACAACAGTATGTGATGGAAGCTTCACAACTGCTTGCTTCTAACCTACCTACGACAATGGATAATTGACAAATCTGTGTTTGAAGGTCCTTTATCGCCATATCTTGTCTCTGCATAATAGTATCTTGTTTCTGCATATAAGTTTTAAGCAAATCTTCAAGGTTAGAACCTTGATTATGAGGTTGTTGAGGCTGCTGGAAATGTTGTTGTTGTGGTTGAAATCCACCATGTTGCCCATACATTGGCATAGGATCTGTAGCTTGCTTGTTCGCATAGCTGAAATTTGGGTGATCTTTCCAACCGAGATTGTAGGTATTAAAATAGGGATCATACCTTTACCTCTGATTAGGGAACACAATATGCACTTGTTTTGCCTCTTCTTCACAGGTAGGAATAACCATCGCGGCCATTTGTTGCACTACCTTCTCTATATTGTTCAACCATTATTCAACCGTGGCAATAATTCCCAGTCGTAGACAAAGTATTTAACACGTTTATAGATTTTTGAAACGAGGAAAATCTGGTCCCGGAAGGATTCCTAGCCCTAGATTTCGTGAGCACTATATAAGGAGACTCCCTAGACATTAAGAATACATCTTTAACATCACTTTGCAAGCTTGCGGAGAAGAATCAAACACGAGGAGAAAAATCTAGGGCTTCAGAGCGTTTCCATCATTGTAAACCAAAATTATTGGAATCAATATTAAGTGTACTTTTCTCACAAAAGATTACACCTAACTAGTTGACTAATTTAGCAAAGTACATGGATTTGCAACTAACAAACAAAAGAAGTAAAATTATCTATTTATTTTTTAATGTTAAAGGTGTCCCAATTGGATTTTCTGCATACTATTAAAAGGATGTTTTCTATACTCAAAGATGGTTCTGTCGCATCTTTCAATTTTAAGAAGAAGAGTTTTCTTATATAGAGAAAACCCCAACATCTAGATTTTTCTAAAAAAAATACTCGTTAAGATCCAACGGCTCAGAAAACACATATGTTACACAATATGGGATCAAGTGTGAGGCGAGTGTAATAATAATAGGTAAAAATATAAAATAATTGTGACCGGATCATTTTGTTTCCTTGGATCTAACTCGTTTGGATCTGACTGAAATCACCTGACTCGTCTAGATCTGACTCATCTAGATCTGACTCACCAAGGTTTGATTCAGAAAACATGTTTGTTTTTTTAGTTAGACCTGACTCAACTTAATGATTTTATCCAAACATAAAATATCTGTAAAGTATATTAGGTTAACTTTTATCATTTGCTTAACCTTCACTTCACCGCTGGTAACATTATGCTAAGAAACATATATAAAACATTTTTACTAGAATTTTTTTAGTAACTTTTTTAGAAACAGAATAGTAGAGTTACATTGACTAGTGAATGAACGATGGGAGAACCTCCAGCCATTCACCTGAAATATTGTTTTTCTAACAATATTTGGCTGCAGTATCAACCAATGAATTATACTCCCTACCGATGTAACCAACTTTCGAGAAAGAAAAAGAGTTCACTAACAATACATAAAAGATTTTACATGAGAAAATACATCAAAATCAATATTTCATTGTTTCTCAAATGATGTGGATTGTAGATGTGGTAAGAATGAGTTTCAAACTCTCGAACTTGTGAAGATTGATTTTAGATTTAAATTTTTAATGCTAAAATAGAAAACTTAACAAAAAGTTTGGTATCAAGATTAAAGAGGCACTGAGACTCATGATTCCACCATTAACCAATTAAAGTGATTCAGTCTACTTAACATTCATGCAATTCTTTACATTTAAAGTGATTCTAATATGTTGCAAAAGTAGAATTTCAAAGTAACAATTGTAAACCGAAAGTATAGAACATCAAAAACCATAGGCTAAGCATGCTCTATCAAAAGAAATCACAATTGTTTAATAAAAATCCTTAAATCAAATTTTAATCAAAGCAAATAATCATAAAAAAAATTGCAAAAATCAAATAAAATAGAAATATACCACTTTTCTTGGAACAATGGCTTCCTTCGTCGCTTCAACAAAGGGGTTTAGCTCCTCATATTAATCACTTGCTCAAAATAATGATTAATGGCTCAAAGTGTTTACAAATGATGAAAAATGAGAAAAATAAAGAAAACTGTGAGTTTGCGACGTTTATAGGCTTTACAGACTCACTGTTACAGAGCAAGGCTGAATATAAATGTTGTAAATCTGAAGATATGCGTTGCAAATGGATGAAGAAACCGTGGCTGAGAGGTTGAAGAAACCATTTTCGTAGCCTCTGTTCTCCGTGTTCTTCAGCAGCAGCAGAGAAAAAATTCTCTGAAATGATTTCTCTTCCGTCTCTTCGTCTTCTGAGCTATCCCCCCTCTGTGACCCTCGACACTCCTTTATATACTCATAACACCTCCAAATATTCTCCTTTAATTCTTACAGAATTCTCGTTAAAGAGAATAATCTCGGGAAAATCTTCTCTCGTTGTTTGTTAATTCGACCAGGATTATTCTTGATGTTGTTTTCCTGAACAAGGAAGTTGTTTCCTTACAAGACTCAAGAACAAAATCTCCCAGTATTTTCCTTTATTGCAAAACATATATGAGAATCATTTTTTTCTACTTTTAACGCAATCGTCTATTTTTGGACGAAATTTTCATTGTGTTTTTAACTTCTGTACAACTCTTCTTATTCAGGCAAGAAATATCCTTGCCATAAACTCCTCAGAATCTTCCAATACTTGCCAAAAATCTTCACAGCCGAGAGAAGTTATTTCCCGCTAAAACTTTATTTGAATTCAAAATATATATTGTGCCAGTAATCCAAATAATGGGTGCCTTTATCAGATGGGGTGCCCTTATCCAATCCTTGAGTACTTTTAGTACTTTTTTGGGTGCCTTTGACACTTTTTCGACTCAATTTTTCCAACAATGTTCATTTCCCGAAAATACCTACAAACACATAAAATAACAAAATTAGTGCAAAATCGAGCACTAACAATATATAAGAATTGAGACAAGTTAGACACATAAATGTGTCTATCAAATACCCTCAAACTTATTATTTGCTAGTCCTCGATCAAATCTAATCTAGAAAATGAAAATCCTAACTCACTTTCGCAGGCATCGCGATTGCACTTAACGTGTGCAATAAACCTTTAAACCCCTAGGTGTCCCTAGTGGATAAGTTTTGTATCGTGAGGATTTACAAAGAGGTATACCCATAAAACCTTTACTCCAAACTCTAGCTATTTGCGAACGATTGAGGGTATACACTAAACAAGCTATTTAGTTGACATACTAAATTCTTCATATATGGGAATTATTACCCTATATGAGTCCAATTATTGTACATGAGTTTGCACTCAGCACATTAAAATTCATATATAAGAAAACAAAGTTCTACTTAGACAGTCGTGCAAATGACCACGATACTCAGAATCAATCAAAGTTCAATCATATGAATAAATTTAAAAGATGGATATGGAGATGATGAAGTTTGCACATGTTGACTAAGGTGAACGGTGTTTCCCATATCTGTCTGAAGGTTGCCGCCAGGATGAATTCTAATAGATTGAGATACGCTCCCACTGGTCTTAATATTTATACTAATATTGACTCATCTGGTATATACAAGGGTCTCAACAATCGATTTATTAAAAAAAAAAAACAATTATCTTTAAATGTACTGACAACATGGTTGGATCATTTGAATCTAAGTGCATACTCCTTATCAACATCTTACATGATAGTTCTCATGGATCCTGCGTTCCACGCTTGCTTAGGCGATGAAGACATGGAGAACACACACATATTGCTATCAAAGTGTCAATACTCAATTTTTTTTAATTTTTTTAATTTTTTATCTTTTTTTATTTTTTTATTACTATTATTTCTTGGTCTCAATACAATAATGGGGCTTGATCTCAATCACTCTACTTCATCCCAACGATGATAACAAGTCGATACTAGTGCCCCACAAAATCACTTAGAGAAACACAAAATTACAAAAATAAAAACAGAAAGTGATATGGTTATGATGATTCCGAGATATGGTGCCGACTATCATGTTGTTTTTAACACCTGAGCTTTGTTCTTTTATGAATAGACCATTTAGATGGGCACACCAATTCCTAAAGATAAGAACTATGTTTCCATCTACCTAGAATGGTTAGTGTCACTCTGAATGGTTCACAAATTTCTAAAGTTTGGAGTTTTATTATTCCAACTAAAATTTTCTCCCTTACCCCCAAACTTAAACCTAACATTGTCCTCATTGTTTCAAATTAAAGCGCAATACCAAAAATATAGGTAACTAGAGGAAAAAAGTAAAATAAAACAAAACCTAGAAAAACTTAATAATGTACAACAACATCCTTGATGGTCAATCAACGTAAGAAGGGACCTCCTCAACATCACCTGCACGAAAAAGGCTCTAAAAAGGGTTTCAATCTCTGAATGTTAACCTTTGAAGAACTACTAGCATCCAGTGTCTCAATCTCAATAGCACAATGAGGAAAAACAGTGCGAACTATAAAAAGGACCCGTCCACCGAGAGCTTAACTTCCCGGGGAATAGATGCAAACGGGTATCATACAGAAGAACATTTCGACCTGTAGAAAATGACTTTCTTAAAATATTTCTATCATGCACAAGTTTCATTTTGTTCTTATACTCCTAGCACTATCGTATGCATCTCTACGAATCTCGTCCAACTCATTGAGATGGAGCTTCATGTGAGCTCCTGCCTTGTCAAGCGAAAAATTAAGTTTCTTTACAACCCAATATGCTCTATGCTCTATCTTGACGGGCAGGTGACATACCTTGCCAAAAACTAGACGATAAGGTGACATTCTAATTGGGGTCTTAAACGCAGTACGGTAAGCCCATACGGCATCAGTAAGCCTCAATGACCAGTCTTTCAGATTAGGACTAACTGTTTTCTCTAAAAATACGTTTTTATTTCCCTGTTGGAAACCTCTACTTGACCACTAGTCTGTGGGTGATATGGGTGGTTACTTTGTGGGCAATACCATATTTCTTCATCAAAAGCCTAAATGGTCGATTACAAAAGTGTGACCCTCCATCACTAATTATAGCTCGCGGTGTACCAAAACGTGCAAATATGTTATTATTCAAAAACTAGACCACAACCTTGTGGTCATTTTTTCTATATGAAACCGCCTCAACCCACTTAGACACATAGTCTACAACGACAAGGATGTAAAAATAACCAAAAGAATTCGGAACAGGAACCATAAAATCAATGCCCCACACATCAAAGACCTCAATAACTAAAATAGGGTTCAAAGGCATCATATTTCTATGGGAAATGGTTCCTAACTTCTGGCAACACTCACAAGTAACACAATAACGATGGGTGGCTTTAAACAACGAAGGCTAGTAGAATCCACACTGCAATATCTTAGCAGCGGTTTTCTTCGTACTAAAATGATCCCCACAAGCATGATCATGACAAAAGGAGATAATACTGGACTGGTCACTCTCAGGTATACATCTCTTAATAATATGGTCTGGACAATACTTAAAAAGATAAGGATCATCCCAAAAGAAATATTTAACCTCGTCTAAAAACCTATAACGATCTTGTTCACCCTAATGTTGGGGCATTTGACCAGTAACAAGATAGTTCACTATATTCGCATACCAAGGTAATCGGGAAACAAGGAAAAGTTGTTCATCAGGAAAACTATCCCTCACACGAGGGGAATCATCAGGGGAATCAAAAACAATTTTAGACAAGTGGTCCGCATTTTCTGCACCCTTTTTGTCTCTAATATCTGGAGAAAATTCTTGTAACAAAAGGATCCATTTAATCAATCTAGGTTTAGTATCCTTCTTGGACAGAAGATACTTTAAAACATCATGATCAGTAATGACTATGATCTTAGAACCTAAGACATATGATCTAAACTTTTATAAGGCAAAATAATGGCTAACAATTCCTTTTCTATGGTGGTGTAGTTCAGTTGGGAATCATTCAGAGTTTTGCTAGCATAGTAAATCACATGAAGTAATTTGTTTTCTCGTTGACCTAGCATAACACCAATAGCATAATCTGAAGCATCACATATGATTTCAAAGGGTAGGTTCCAGTTAGGTGCCTGGACTATGGGGGCAGTAGTGAGTAAAGTCTTAAGCTTCTCAAAAGTCTCTAAACAAGCATCATCAAAGACAAACTTAACATCTTTTGCAAGCAAATTGCAAAGAGGTCTAGAAATCAAGCTAAAATCCTTAATGAATCAACGATAAACCTGCATGCCCTAAGAATGACCTAATATATCTTACGGTTTTGGCAACCTGTAAATTCTTAATAAGGTCAACTTTGGTTTTGTCTACCTATATACCCTTATAATATACGATATGCCCTAAAACAATTCCTGATCGAACCATGAAATGACATTTCTCCCAATTAAGCACTAAATTATTTTCCTTACATCTAGTCAACATTGATGTCAAATGATACAAGCACTCATATAAAGATGAATCAAACACTGAAAAATCATCCATAAAGACCTCTAAAAACCTTTCTACCATGTCAGAAGATATGCTCATCATGCAACGCTGAAAAGTAGCGAGTGCATTACACAACCAGAAAGGAATGCGTCCATACGCAAAGGTGCCAAAGGGACAGGTAAAAGTAGTTTTTTCTTGGTCTTCTGGGGAAATAACAATCTGATTATAACCAGAGTAGCCATCTAACAAGCAATAATGACTATGTCCAGATAATCGCTCTAGCATTTGGTTGATGAAAGGAAGGGGAAAGTGGTCCTTACTTGTGACCTTGTGCAATTTTCCATAGTCAATACAAATAAACCACCCCGTGGTCACTCGGGTTGGGATTAACTCATTGTTATCATTCTGGACTACAGTGATACCTGATTTCTTGGGAACAACCTGAACGGAGATGACCCACTTACTGTATGAAATGAGGTAGATAATACCCGCATCTAACAACTTAAGCACCTCAGTTCGAACTACTTCTTTCATGTTGGGGTTCAGTCGACGTTGAATCTCCATAGAAGGTTTAGTGTCGTCCTTTAAATGAATCTGATGCATACAAACAGTAGGACTTATACCCTTAATGTCTGTCTAAGGTCCACCCTAAAGCTTTCTTGTTGTCTTGAAATACAGTCACTAGCCTACTTTCCTGATCACTATCCAAGTCGGATGCTACAATTACATGCAAAGTCCTAGATGGGCCTAAAAACACATATTTCAGAGTATCTGGCAATGGTTTGGGGTCCAACTTAGGAGGTTCTTCTAAAGAAGAAATTAAGGTAGAATTATAAACTGGTAGTGGTTCAAACTTAGCTTTCCATCGATTAGCATCTAACACATGGGTAGAGTGTAACAGAGCATTCACTTGATCAATGGTGTTATCATCGTCAAAATCTAAGCCAAAATGGGATAGAAAATTCTCTAATGGATCTTCAGATAAAATGTTTGGTAATGACTCCTAAACTAATGTTCATATCATGTTTACCTCTTCAATGCACGTGTCATCTAGCTCAAGGGGTTGCTTACTGATATTGAAAATATTCAGCTCAATATTCATATTACCAAAAGATAAATTTATAATACCATTTCGACAGTTAATGATCGCATTAGATGTAGCTAAAAACGGGCAACCTAATATCGCAGGTATCTGGTTTCTGGGTCAGAAACAGGTTGGGTATCTAGGATAACAAAATCCACAGGATAAATAAACCTAGCGACCTCAATAAGAACATCTTCGACAATACCACGAGGAATTTTCACAGACATATCAGCTAACTGAAGTGTTATCTGGTAGGTTTTAAGTCACCAAGTCCTAGCTGGAGGTACACATGATACAGAAGTAAGTTCACACTAGCTCCTAAGTCAAGTAACGCTTTCTCTACACGATAGTTACCTATTATGGAAGAAATGATAGGGGAACCTGGGTCTTTGTACTTAGGAGTTGTTTTGTTCTAGATAATTAAACTCACATGACTAGCTATAAAGGCCTTTTCATGTACACTAAGTTTTTCGCTTTTACGTACAAAGATCCTCAAGGAACTTGGCATAAGTAGGAATATTCATAATTGCATCTAATAAAGGAAGATTAATGTTGACTTGCTTAAAAATCTCAAATATATCATTAAAGTTGGATTCCTTCCTAGTTAGTACTATAAGTTGTGGGAATGGGTCTTTCGGCACAAAATCGGGCTCAACGGGAACCGCACAAGACTCTTTAGAGACTTTATCAGTCTCTTCATCTACAGGATTAGAAGGGTGAACTTCAACATGTTCATTATCGGGAAGGTTACCTTATTGTCTACCACTCTACCACTCTAGCACTCCTAAAGGTTTTAATTGAATTCACATGATTTAATGATTTCTCACTAAAAGATAACTCATGAACTCCTCTAGGGTTGGGTTGTGGTTGAATAGGGAACTTGTATTTTTCTTTTTCTCTAAAAAACTCAGCGATTTGACCAACCTGAGTTTCTAAATTGGAAATAGCATGACTGTTATCCTAAACAATCTTTTGATTTTCTTGTAAACTTTGATTGACAAACTGCTGAAAAATCTTTAGTGTTCTGAGTTAATGAGGCAATAGACTATGCTAAACTCATGATCATCTTATCTATCGGATTCTGAAATTGTGATGGTCCAGAAGGATTCTTAGTATAACCAAAACCTTGGGGAACCTGAGGGTTACTAGACTGACCTTGATTTTGGCCCATAAACCAAGAAAAGTTTGGATGGTTTCTCCAACCAGGGTTATAGGTTTCTGAATATGGGTCAAGCTTCTGACGGTTATCATATATAGTGTTATTGTAAAGAGCATGGCTTGCTCTTCAACAATATGTCCTTCCCAAAATGACTTTGGCTCTATTACACAACTAGATTGACTCAATTCTATGGCTTCTAACCTTTTTGCTATAGCTGCAATTTTGGCATCTGATTCAAGAATTCCATCTACCCTATTGACATTACCTCTGCTTAGTAAAAAAATTCTCTGGGGTTCCTTACTGCATTCCCATTGTTGGGTTTTTTCGGCAATTTCATTCAAAAATATCATTGCCTCATCAACAATTTTACTGTCAAAACTCCATGTACACAATGACTCGACCATGGTAGTCGTTGGATAATCTAGCCCTTCATAAAGGATCTAGACTAGTCTAACCTTTTGTAAACCGTGATGGGGGCATTGTATCAATAAATCATTGAACCTTTCCAAATACCCATACAAAGATTCTCCCTCTTGCTGCACAAATGTGGAAATCTCGTGCCTAATAGATGATGTTTTGTGCCTAGGGAAAAATTTAGATAAAAAGGCAGCGGTAATCTGTTCATATGTTACGATGGATTCAGATGGAAAACTATATAACCAATATTTGGCCTTGTCTCTCAGGGAAAAAGGAAACAACCTAAGTTTCAAAGCTTCATCAGATAAGTTGTGAATTCTTAGGTACTACATATTTCTTCAAATTCCCTAATATGAAAGTAGGGGTTTTCGTTTCCTTTTCCTAAGAATATTGGGAGCATATGTATGGTCTCAGGTTTTAGCTCATAGTTTTCTTGAGTTTCAGCTAACTTAATACATGATGGACGAGAAGTCCTAGTAGGTTTCAACAAATCTTTCAAGGTCGCGATTTTTGGCACAGCTGGAAAACTAGGAATAACTTCCTCACTAAGAGACAAATTCTCAAAAATAAAGTTTCCAAAAATAAGGCTCTCAAAAGAAGGGTTTCCTAAATTCTCAATTTCAAAAACAAAGTTTTTATTCAAGGACCAATAGAATCTCTTCTCCAGGCACGCTCACTCAAGGCTTTAGACGTCATGGGCATGCAATAACTCCTAATTGGAAGGGAATGCTAAACAAACACAAACAACACCGACTCAACCAAATCAAACCTATTGAATCTAGCAAACAAAAAGCATGATGGCTCCACTTAGATTGTTTCTAGACCAGCTTTTATTCTTCTAAAAGGCAACCAATTACAGTTTTAGCGAATCTCTCAGAACGATCCGTATTAGATTAAGTCGAACAGAAACAGGGTAAGCTCTAAGGAGCTTTGATAACCCTGTCTCTTTGGAAACTTTTTATTGGGTTACAAGGCAGCTCTAATCAACTTAAAATAATCTTATCGAACTTTGAGTTAAGCTAACAAAGTAACCAATACAGTCCTTTTGAATGATTTTCCAATAAGCTCGATACCCTATCGGTCTTCTTTCTAGTCAAATTTTAAGGATTAGGTACGCGCTAAGTACGTGTTCCTAAGGCGGGCAAGAAGGAAACAATGATGAAATCCGAGTCCTTATCTTATATGGCCAATCCTTGCCCTTTACTAGAAAATAAATTCGTATTCAATTCCTCAACATATATGCATACGAAGGAATACAGTAAACCCACTTGTAAGGGATTCTTGGATTGATCGAGTCTTACCTCCCGTACCATACGGGGGATGAATCGGTTGTAGTCGACTTGGGCCACCGACTCCAGTGTCAGTGTACGAACCCGAGGGGCCGAGACAATATCGTAATTGTCGTCCTTTTATGGTTCAGTTTATATTTAAATACCCTTCCGTAAGGTTTAAAAATAATAATAAAGTTCAAAAGTCCAAAGTTCAAAAGTGTCCAATAAAAGAAGAAAAATTACAAAATTATAGCCAAACCCTAATACAGTTTCTAAAAATAAAAACTAAAAACTAAAATAACTAAAATAAGAAATAAAATAAAATCTTCTTCACTCCTTTTGGAATCCTCTTTTCTTTCCTTCTTTGTCTCTACTTTCTTTTTATAGCACTTTCTCATTTTCTTTAAATCTAAAAACCTAACCTAAAATAAGTTCCCGGCAGCGACGCCAAAAACTGATGGTTTTGTAAATAGTGGTAAATAAAGTTCGTTCAAGACTTGTGAAGATTTGAATTTAAATTTAATTTCAAGACTAAAAATAGCAAAACTCAAATAAAATTGATAACAAAGTTGAGAGAAAACTGAGACTAGGATTCCACTATTTTCCAAGTTTTAAAGTGATTAAATTCAATAATTATAATTATACAATTCTAACATTTAATTTGATTCTAAAATATTGCAACAAGTAGATTTTTAAAATAATAATTGTATAACAAAAGCATGGAACATCTAAAACCTAGGACAAGCATGTACCATCTAACGAAATCACAATTGCTTAATAAAAATCATTAAATCAACTTTTAACTAAGGAAAATAATCATAAAAGAATTGCATAAATTAATTAAATAAATATTACCACATAATTTTTGGAAAAAATAGCTTCCTCCTTCTCCTCAAAGATGCGGTTTAGCTCCTCATATTAATCACTTGCTTAGAATTATAGTTCATGACTCAAAATGTTTACAAATGATGAAAAAGGAAAAAAACAAAGAAAATAATGAATTTACAACGATTATAGGTGTTACAGACTCACTGTTACAGAGGGGTTGAAGATAAATGTTACTAATTTGAAAATATCCGTTGCATATGGATGAAGATATCGTGGATGTGACGTAGCCTGTTCTTCGTGTTCTTCCGCAACAGCAGCAAAAAAAAATTATGTTTTGATTTTTAAGCCTTATCTGCGTATCCTAAGCTCTCCCCTCTACTATGTATGCCTCTGTGACTTCCCAACACCCCTTTTTATACACTACAACACCAAATCTCTCGAGTAAATGAAAGAATATTTTCTTTATTTTCTCAAAAGTTTCGAACTTGATTTTCTTTGATTCTCACGCATCTCTGCAGCTGTCAAACAATCTTGAGATAATATCAAACCTTTAGAGAAGATATTCTCTCTTAA
This sequence comes from Papaver californicum, assembly GCA_023531435.1. Taxonomy (NCBI): domain Eukaryota; kingdom Viridiplantae; phylum Streptophyta; class Magnoliopsida; order Ranunculales; family Papaveraceae; genus Papaver; species Papaver californicum. Next base: position 1,958,648 of record JAJJMC010015296.1, read on the forward strand.
ATATCACATAGTAGCACTCAATAATCCGAGAATATTTGCTTTCCTGTTTTGTTGTGAATCGATGAAATCTTCTCTTAATGCGAATCCAAAGCAATTATCATCATTGACTTATTGTAACAGCCTTTTCCTGGTCATTATCTATGAGAAAATCTCACAAAAATAACTCTCATTCATTTTCAGAGATCATGCAGTTGAAAACTACACTTTCCCGCCGAATTGGGTTTTTTTGAACCACGAAGAAGAAGGGGTGCCCATATCCAATGTTTGGGTGCCTTTATCAATTATGGGTGCCTTTAGTAATTTTTCGAGCCAATTTTTCCAACAATGCTTATTTTACAAAAATACCTACAAATACATAAAAACACAATATTAGTACAAAATGAGTTCCAACACTATAAAAATTTAGAGCAAATCAGACACATAAATGTGTCTATCATAACCTTATTGTGATGAGCTTTCAATTTACAATTTGAACATGTAACATGATTTTTGCTCCTCTCCCATGCACTCTTGATGCGGTTCTTTTTTCTTCTTCCTGGAGGAGCCGTAACTACTATTGGTGGCAGAATAGTATCTTCTGCGGTATACTTATCAGGCATGTGGTATATTGAAAAAACATAAATAAGAAAAATCTACTATACTTGTGCAGTTTTTTTGGTTCATGTTACACTAAATATCAATATGTACTATGCTAGTTCTAGTTTATGGCTTATATGTACTGTTTAAAACCATTCTCATGTATGATACTACCATAAAAAAAATCAATATGTATTGCTTAAAAACTTACCTGTCATGATTAGGAACAGGTCTAATAACGATTGAATATAGCTGGCGATAACAGCTAACTTTGAACTATTCGTCGATATAATCAAGGAACTTTCCCCCAGATGCATCAATAACTGCAGTAACATGCGAGCATGGAAAACCATACAAGCGCCATCTTTGGAAAGTACAACTATTTTGCTGTAGATCTACCATATAAGACCTGCACACAAGAAACCAAGCATATTATTTACGCAGTATATATTGATATTTGCCCTACACAAACAAAAAAGAATATAATCTGCACAATACATATAGATATTTTCCCTACACAAACCCAAGAAGATAATCTGCACAATACATATTTGATATGTTTTCTGCAGTACCCCTAAGAAACTAGTTTAGTGGATATCTCAGTTCAAAAGAGCATGTTACCGAAAACTAACCTTGAGGAATGAACTTCAAAGACGTGAGCATATGACTGACTAACTTTCCAAGGACGACCAATTTGAATGTGTAGTTCAAGCAAGGCTTGATACACAGGGGTTAAGAGTTCTGGATCCATCAAAAGACTTTCTTCACGACGTTCATACATCAACTCCATTACCCGTAGCCTACACGACAAATAAAATTAAAAAACAACAAACATATTATACATATAGTACATATATAATTGTAGTGTTACAAGAAACTTATAAAAACCTGATTGTGTGAGAGAGAGCACAAGGAGGTAACTTTTTCTCGCGGCGAATCTAGTTATTAAAAGACTCGGTAATGCTTGAAAAAGTCTGACCATACCTACAGCCTGGGAAGTATGCAATAGACCACTTTTCCCTAGGAATGTTACGGCAGTATTGAGCAACCCAAGGCCTTCGTAGATAAACCATTTCTTGAAAACCTTCTTCATATCTTGTTGGAGAAAGCGCATATGTTATTTTTTGGAAACAGTCCATCACTTCTTTATATTTTTCATCAGACTTACTGATGGGTAAGTTTTTTTTCAAGTGGAAAAAACAATAGCTATGATAAGAATCAGGGAAAACTTCAGGAATTGCATTCAACAAACCTTCACCTCGGTCAGTCAAAAAGGTGATGGGACGATGGTCCACAACTTTTTTAAGATTTTCCGTAAACCAATGTCAATTATCATTATCTTCGCCAGGAACTAATGCATATGCAAAAGGATAAAAACCTAGAAAAAAATATAAAAGCCCGTATCAATATGTTTCATGTCTGCACCTTCAAATTATATTATGCCTATAATGTATATAATATGTACTTTATGTATTGTGTGTATGATCCTAAAGTAGATATTGATATGTACCAGAAAATAGACTACATTTCTCTTTGTACTGGTACATAAAAAACAGTTACATATCAAAATATGTACCATATAAAAAAGTTACCTTGATTGCTGTTAAGACATGTCGCAGCCATTAGACCTCCTTTAAACCTCCACATAAGAAATATCGCATCACAAAAGATCATTGGACGATAAAGTTTATAACCCTCTCTACAAGCTCCAAAGAAAATAAAAAGTCTGTTGAATTTCTTTGTTGCGTCGTTGAAATCAAAATCAATATAAGACCCTGAGTTGGTTTCCCGAACATCAATGACCCACCAAGCAAGATCATTGTATGACTTTACATCATCACCAAAAATCATTTGATGCGATAACTCTAATGTATGATATGCGTGGTGATACTTGATGTTGATCCTTCCACCAACTTTAATATAATCCATAATCTCTTGCGGCTTTATAAAAGGGTTGTGCTTGACACGCTCATGAACTAAATGATTTACAAGCTTCCTCGAAATAGTTGGAATCCTCAACCTATAACCAGCACCACAAGTGTGCCTACCCACGTAATCCTTTATCTTAAACACATCCAAAGACCCATTCATGGCAACCACATGAAGCATCCAAGAGCAACAGTCATTGTTTCATCTCACTGTGAATCTCTAAAGGTCATTCTTCAATTTTTTAACCTTATATCCAGTCCTCAAATAATATTTCTCACATGCTAACCGAACAACTTCAATACCACCATGGAAGAGATGGCTTTTATCTTCAAAAACGTTCTCCCAACCATCAGAAAAAACAACACTTGCAACCTCTTTACAATTTTTCAAATAATTGTTCCTAAGACTCAAAATCAACTCAGTACTGTTGTCAAAATCAGCACTTCTCAAAGAACTAGATGCACCAGATAAAACAACATCAACATGCAACTCAAAGAAATCTGAATTCTTCGTAAAATATAATGCAGCAAGCCCTTGAAGAGATACATCAGCAAGGACAGAGAATTTCACTCCATTTTCAACATAATTAACAACAATAGTTGATGGAGTCAACCATCTCCACGCATTACAAATAGTAAACTTCAAATCTTCCAAAGTCGAAGATAATGTAACCAAATATGCAATGTGGTGTTGCTTTTGGTATACATGAGAGTAGCAAAAGGTATTTGGATTAGAACCAACACCTGACATGTTGAACCTGAAGAAATATGATCCAAATAAAATAACACAAACACAAAAATCAAACATATATTTTAAGATAATAGGAATACTAAATCTACAGTACAACATAATATGCACTATTTTAGAAGTATCACACATATTATAGATTCACACATAACAAACAAATAAAAGCATATTGTATGCGGTGCAAACAAATATGTACTGATTTAAAAATGGTATACCATACAATATATATAACAAAAATAGCATACTATAACAACAATATATATCAAAAAGTTTAAAAAAACAGTACGTATGAATATGTATTGAAGAATCATTCAAAACATCCAGAAGAAAGAACAAAAATCATGATTTCCTGAAAAAAATAAAAGAAAACCAAATAAAACCTATTATGAAACGACATGTAAACAAACTGAATACGACGATCTAATGAACAAAATAGAACGATTACAAGAATCAGTTTCAAAAATCAAAAGAAAAACTAAAGCACGAACAAAAACGAAATCGATCATGGAATTCAACAAAATGTAAATCATAGAAATCGTAATCATCATGTTTCAGTGTAAGAAAACAAACAAAATCATGAAATCAAGTTGATTATCATGATTTCAGTTGAAAAAAACAAAAACAGAACAAAGCATAACAAAAATTAAAAGAGCGGAGAAGAAGATTACAGAAAAATACCTGGAGGTTTGATATTGAAACCCTAAAACTGAAAAACGCCAACTGAAGCAGAGTGGGAGAAAATCGGATACGTGAGTTGAAGAAAAAATGGAAAGAAAATTTTGGAAGATTTGATTTCAACTCCATTTATATGTTCGTTATAGAAAAGGTAAATATAGAATATTTAAAATGTATATTTCATTACTTACACTGAGTTGGACCAGCGATTCAAAAAATTAGTCCAAAAACTTATTTTTAAACTAATGGTTAAAACACATTAGATGAGCGGACTACTCTTATTGCTTCCAATCGGGACGATTGATTTTAACTGTCCGAGTTGTTAAAGTGAGATACGAAAGGGAGAAAGCGCGGTGATAAAGACTCTTCCGCTCCTGCTTTTAGCTATTTATTTTGGAATTCGTGCATGAAACTAAAGATAAGTGTAGAAAAAGGGGTCTACCGAGGGCATGGAATCATTCATTTGTCGGTCAGAATACATCCACTTTTCTTACTTTTGCTGGTGTGAAACGAGCTTCTTCGCTATTACACTATAAACTGGTAGTGTAGAATGGATTATGTAATAATTTCTAAGTTATATATATTTTTTTTGACTTACTTTACCGTTTTATTATAACTGATATATTTATTTATTTATTTAATCTTCTATTATACTTGATTTAGGGGGGTCGATATCCGAGGCTCTTTTATGTAACTAAGAAGGACAAATACGAGATCCCAACTTATTTTTGTGCTGGTCAAGGAAAATTTTTGGCTGATAAAGTTTTGAACCATCATTTCGAAAACAAATCACATGATAAAATAGAAAAAGACGAGTGTGTCTTGCGAGTGATAGAAGCTATGGAAGCTATGGAAGCAGCTTCTCTCTCACAATTCAGCGGTGGTGTTGTAAGAAGTAAGTATTAATGTCAAAAACACCTTAACTTAATATTAATATAATTGAAGGTATTTAATATTGAATTTTATTATTGTTGCAGCTGTAACGTTGGACCAAAACAATTACTTCAACACTGCTTCGCTTCGGTAGAGTTAAGTCTCTGGAGTACTATGCTTTATGTAAAAGGGAGTTGAAATTAACTGTTTATTAAGAGTTGATAATTGAACCGGTAGTTTCAACGATCTAGTAACCAAAAATTCATGAATTCAAGAACTTAAATTTAAACGGCTTGTTAAGATTTCTATAATGTGTGTTATGTGATTAGGTTAATTACGACAGAGTATTGGTGAATTCTTTTCAAAGATAGTCTCATGGTAACGTTGCTATGAAGACTTGTTGGACCATAGTGTTTACAGTTTATATATCATAACATGAACATATATTGTTCTGAAGTTCATTTTTATGCAAACTTTACTTGGGCTTTTCCAATAAAAGCCTGAGGTCACAGCTTGAAAGTCATTCTTGATGTGCCAGAAGAACCTCTAGTCCTCCTAAGAAAGCTCTGCAGCCAGCCATCAGACTTGATAGGATTACTGCAACATCAAACCCACCACTAGCCTCGTTCTCAACCAGATCTTGTCATCCCTGGGCTACCCTATGCCTGATTTGTGTTCTGCAAATGGAGCATAGGAAGCTGAACTTAGTATGTAAACCATCGCACCAACTGTTGAAGGAGGACAGTGTATTTCCTTGTTTCGTACTTTTGACCCTATTATCAAACTTTGGCTAACACTCCCTGCGGTATCCAGAGAATACCTCTAAGGAACCTCAGATATAAGAATGGTCAGGTTATTAATGATTATGATCTAAATCTTTTTGGATTGAAGAACTCCTCATGTAGTAAGACAGATTATATTTTACAGGGACAAACTGTATATTGGTTTTAAGTCAACAGAAGTTTATAATCCTATCAAAGCCGTAAGAGATACTGGTTACTTTTCTATTTCTTCATCTGCTGTTTCATACCTTAGTCTGAGTAGTTCACCTTGTTGGGGTCAATGTATGCAATCAACTGTTAGTTTTGTATCGTTAATCAAAATGGTAGAAACTCGGTACCTAAAAGCTCAAGCTTGGTACACTGTCCCCATTTGTTTTTTTGGCCAGCCAAAATTCTGTAGGGTAATTAACATTCTCAACTATCTATGTTCATACAGGTGGTCCTCTGTTGCAGATATGACCAAGACCCCCAACAACCTAGGAGAGATGTTTTAATAACAACCTAAAAGAAATTCAATCTTAGAATTAAACAACAAGAGAATCAATATGTACAGAGAACTTAGATAAACAATCAGGATATATCATGTATCAACAGCAAACAACAAACAAGTAACAAAGTAGACATTTCATTCATCAATGCTAATATACTTTTAATTATCAAATTCTATTTGTGGACCTAAATGATAGAGCACAAGCTTGAAGTTCAACGAAATGTATTCATATGAAAGAATTGTATAGTAAAGGAAGATATTTGAAAGATACCCAGTTCCCTCTAACCTGTATTCTTGATTTCTGCTGTCAATAACTAAAAACACAAAAACCGTTTTAGAATCTAAACAAACATTAAAACCAAAAGAAACTATTGTCAGTTAAACTCTCCATTCAACCCGCCGCCGACAAAGTCTCCTTGCTCTCTGGTGGAACAGGGTACTTCCCGGTGAAACAAGCATAGCAAAACCCAGATGAATCTTCTTTGAGTAATTTCTTCAAGCTATCAAATGGAAGAAAAGCAAGTGAGTCACACCCGATGTACTTCCTAGTTTCTTCAATACTCAACCTTTTCGAAATCAACTCCTCTGCATTTGGTGTGTCAACTCCATAATAACAAGAAGCAACCATTGGTGGACTCGCGATTCTCATATGAACTTCTGTTGCTCCAGCTTCTTTCAACAACCTAACAATTTTCGAAGACGTTGTTCCTCTAACAATTGAATCGTCAACAACAACGACTCTTTTACCTTCAATAACACCCTTAACCGGCGCAAGTTTCAATTTCACACCAAAATCTCTAATTTTCTGCGTTGGTTCAATAAAGGTTCTTCCTACATAATGTGATCTTATCAAACCTTGTTCAAACGGAACCCCAGCTTTAGCCGCATACCCAAGTGCAGCAACAACCCCTGAATCAGGCACTGCTATAACAACATCACAATCAACAGGGGCTTCTGTAGCTAAAATCTCACCGAATTCTCTTCTCGATTTGTAAACTGACCGACCAAAAACAATCGAATTCGGCTGAGAAAAATAAATATGCTCAAAGATACAAGCTCTACGTTCAAACGTAGGCGCTAAATAAAGACTTTGGGAACCATCTTTATCAACCACAATTACTTCACCAGGATGCACTTCTCTCTCATATGTTGCTTCAATCAAATCTAATGCACAACTTTCAGAAGCAAAAACATAAGAACCATTACTTCTACGACCCATAACTAACGGTCTAAACCCGTGAGGATCACGAACAACAACTAATTTCTCTTCAGTAACAAATACCAATGAATATGCACCTTTAAGTTGTTCACAAGCATCAAGAATTCTAAGTAAAAAGTTTGAAGCTTTGGAAGTAGCAATCAGATGTAAAACAACTTCAGTATCAGAACTAGTATTAAAAATAGAACCATTTTCTTCAAGCATAGCTCTAAGTGAAGAATAATTAACAAAATTACCATTATGAGCAACACCAACTGAACCAAATTTATAACTAGCAACAAAAGGCTGAACATTCTTAAGCATCGAGGCACCCGCAGTTGAATAGCGGACATGACCAATTGCTACATCACCAGGTAATTGATTAAGTTTTGATTCATTAAAAACTTCAGAAACTAAACCAACACCAGTAATTGACTTGAATTCGGCCTTATCAACAGTAACAATACCAGCACCTTCTTGTCCACGATGTTGAAGTGCATGGAGAGCTAAATAACAAAGGCGGGAAGCTTCTGGATCACCATAAATACCAGCAACACCACATTCTTCTCTAAGTTTATCATCAAAATCATCGTCTTGGTTTGTTGCAATGGTGAAATCAGATGTGGGTTTTTGGTTTTTGCAAGAAAGATTGAAACTTTTGTTAGTTTGAGTAGTTATAGACAGTGATTGACATAATGATGATGAGCTTGGATTTGCTAGCTTAAGGTTTAAAAAGGGTTTAACCAAAACTGAGGCTTTGTGAGGATAACAAGGGTTTTGTGTTGGTGATGATATAGATGATCCGACAGATGAGAGATTTGTTGATGCCATTGAAAGAAATTCTGTAAACCTCTGATGGAGGAGGAGGAGGAAGGGAGAGATACTGCAATTGGCGTGTGTAGGGTTTAAGAAGAAAAAGGAAGGCGTTAGGTGGACTTGGGTAGGTCCAGTACGGGTCTCCATCCGGATCCTTCACTGCTGGGTCTTACATTGTTCGGGTTTGAAGTTTTTTTGTTGGTGTTTTTTTGTGCAGAAAACAAACGTGGATGCGAGGTGTGAAGGTGGGCGAAACTATCTGATGCTGTAGCAGTTGAACCTTGATGGGATTTGTAAGATTGGTAGTGTTCTTGGCCAAAATGTAGCTCTTGATTACTACTCTCCCCTGGTTGATGAATGAGTTACTGAATAATTTATAGGAATTGACGTTTAATTCTATTTTTATTGAGCTTTAGACTCTTTAGTCATGCCCCTTAAAGCCTAGTACCAGAAGATCCTAATTCACTAATTTTAAAATGAGTTAGTCCTTTTATAGATGATTCAGTCCAAAACCATATTTTTTCTAATGACAAAAACAACCATCAGATAAGACTGATACGAAATCTTCGTAACTCACTTTTAATTTTTCATTTCCAATGTCGAGAAAGATCTCCAGTTTCGTTTTTATATTCGATTTACCTCATTTCCCAAACAAAAACGAGTTTTCTTCTTCTTTTACAAGGTTAGAAAGATCTTGAAGTTGGTGGTGTTAGATGATTACTACGAAGACAAAAAAATCAGAAATTGAGGGGTTAATCGATGATATTTATGAGAGGTTAATCGATGATTTGTATGATGGGTTGATCGATGATCTCTATGAAGAGAAATTGATGATTTTCTTATATACAAAGTGCTCAAACTTCTTATCAAAAATTTATGTAAGATACCCATGATTCTGCTGGTGGAATCTAGGCATATTCAACTAAGTTTTTTTTTTATATAATTTGTTTGAAATAATATTCTTAAGCTAGTGTGTTTGATTGATTTACGCAGCAGACATACTCTGAGTGCAATTTCTTTTATTAATTATTTGTTAAGTAATTGAACCGCTGAAGCTTGTACATCTTGTACATGTTTTTTTTTTTATGCTTGATGATATTCGATGTTAATTTTAAAATATCTACAATTAGAGATATGGTTTTGATTTTTAATGTTTTGGTTTTGTTTTCTCTCATGCAATCGTTTTGGTTCATACATTTTCATATCCAGCTGAATTCATTTGTTGATTGATACCTTTTTGTGAGACCCGACATAGTTGTCATATTTCATTTGCTAGATCATTTAGTATGTATTCAGTCAAAGATCCACCGACATTATCAACCAGTTGTGATGTAGAGTAGTAGTGATATGTATTATTTTGACTGTGAATCCTTTTCAAATATGTCAGATCTCATTTATTCTTAAAAAATATAGCTGAGGACAAAGGGTAATTGAGCCTTTTGCTGCTAGTGAAGTTGAAGTCGCATGTTTTTTGAGTGTTGTTGTTCTTTATTACTTTTATCGTCATAATATATTTTTCATCCTCGTTATAGTATTTTGAGATTTTTAGGTATGACGCCAAATGCGTTCATGAATCTGAAAAAAAGACTTTTATTTACGGAAGAAAAGTGTTGTTAAGATTCCCCAACAACAGTCACTAAATAACTCGTAGTACATGTTAAGTAATTTTTCATTCTTGTAATCTCTTTTTTTTTCAATTTCTAATCGTTTTAATTAAAAAAAATTAGAAAAGTAAAGTTGTTAAACATACTTTTATGTACACGGACCAAAAATTAGGGAAATCACTAATGGGTTGTTAAGGTTACCCATGTCAGCTTCGAGTTGATATACATATCCAGTATCAAGATTTTGTATCTCTCTATTTTGCTATCTTATGAATATACGACATGTTTTGTGGGTATAAATGTTGGATTTATTGGATTTTTATAAGTGTGTATATAGTTGTATATCATTGTGCTACCTCATAGATGTATGACCTATTTTACGGATATGGATGTTGATTAGTTATATTTCTATAAGTTTGTACATAGTTGTACACCATTGTGCACATAGTTGTGCACATGTTGATTTTTTTTATTGTTTATCTTTAGGGACCCATAAGCTCAAAGCTCAAAATGGTAGAGCTTCCAAGCCTATCACAAGGTTTATGGAGGTTGATGGTTCAAATCCATCTGAGTTTTCATGTTATGTTTATACAATATGGGTAGGTGTGTACATACTGGTGTACCAGTCTAATTCCATGAAATAGATTTGTTTGTAGGTAAATATGGTTGATTTGTTCCATGTTTTGTAGGGGTGCAGATAGTGGTGCACCAGTGTATTTTCCATGAAAATAGGTCTGTGTGTGGGTATGAATGATCGATTTAATGCATGTTTCATAGGTGTGTACATACTGGTGCACCTTTGTAATTCCCATGAAAAAGTAGCTTTATGTATGGTTATGAATAGGGCTGCACAAAAAACAGAAAAACCGGCAAAACCGCACCGAACCGAGCCGAAAAAGACCGAACCGAGCCGAACCGAATATCTAAATGGCGATGAACGGTTACGAAAAAAAAAACGGTTAATCTTGGTTCGGTTTTGGTCCTACCCTAGAACCGAACTAAAAAAACCGAAAAAACCGATTAATAATAGCCATTGGATTCAGAGGGTTTTTATCCGTTGATCTCTAACCCTAGTATATAAAAAGAAAAAAACCTAGATTTGTTTCATTCTTTCTTCCTGCGCCTCTCTCTTCTTCCCCTCTTCAGTCTTCTCTGCACACCTCCCTTTATACCCTAATGCTCCGCCTCCGCTCTCTTTTCAGTCTTCTCTCTGTCTCATTCCTACGCTTTCTCTTCTCTCCATTTCACTCACTTCTTCAGCTCTACCATCACAAAAACACCACCATCAATATCATGATCTAAGCTTGAGATAACAACATCAACTCAAACCATTCTCACACTAGATGCATGTTCGATTTAATAAAGAATCTGTAAGCACAGAAGAAGACGAAAACCCAACCATTAAGAAGACTGCAGAGAAATCTGTAAAGGTTCCAACAAAAACTGTAAAGAAGAAGATGGTGAAAGTGGAGGAGAAGAGTGTGGTTGTTAAGAGTAGGAAAGTGTATGATCTTCCCGGTCAAAAGCGTGACCCTAGATTTGAAGTATGTTTATTGACACTAGTTTTTAATTTTTATTTATAGAAGTAATTTTTTTTAGGGATTTCAATTAATGGGTTTGATGATTTTTTGTTGGATTTGCAGAGAGACACATACATTTCTTCCCCTCTTCTCTAATAGTTTCTCTCTTCTCTTCCGATCCATACATTTCTCTGCTGCTTCTAAGAGTATTACTTATGTGGAGAATGGGTTTGGTTTTGATTTCATTTATTGAATCTCAAAATATGACCTTTTTTTTCATTTTTATTGATTATCTTGGTTTGTTATTGTCTAAAGTGTTCTGGGTTTTTCTTGTATTTATAGATCTGTGATTGAGATTATAGATTTTGGGGGTTTCTCAGTTTTGTTTGAAATGTTGTGTGTGTTTTGCAGGCTACTGTGAGCTACTGTCAGTGATCTACATTGGAGCTCACACCAGAAAATCCATTCTTTGTGATTGCTAGCGATGGGGTGTTCGAGTTTATTTCTAGCCAATCTGTCATTGACATGGTAAGAAAATTGTTATCTATTCTATTTCAATCATGTCTACTTCTGTTCTGTAGCTTCATCTAGTAATGAAAGCGGGTAAACTGCTGAGTGATATACTTCTCCTGGAACCTAATATCACAATTAGAAGAAAAAAAATCTATAAATAGCACTATTCCTTATGTGGTTAAAACGATTACTAGGTTAGCTGGCTTCTTTCTTGTTGCAGTTAAAACTTCCAAAAGTGAGCAAAATAAAGTAGAAGATGGCAGTTGATATCTTTGTATAGCTTTTTTGATCCTACAATTATAGTGTGGTTATTACTTATTAAGCTTCTTATTACATTAAGTTCATGTAGAATTTCATTGTGTTTGCTGTGGATGATATACTTCCATCATATTTATGACATTAGTTGTTTTCAACTTTATTCTTCTCTGATATGCAGGTCTTCTATGTCACTTATTCTGTTCGTTTTGTTTGAAATGTTGTGTGTGTTTTGCAGACTACTGTGAGTGATCTACATGAAGCTAATCAGCTACTGTCAGTGATCTACAAGAAGCTATTTGTTGATTCTTTAGTTTGTGAAGCAAATAGCTAGGTTGCATTGTCCTCTTGTCATTTTGTGTCATTTTGTGTGTTGGTTGGTATAATGTGTGTGAAAATTATCATATGTAAAGAAAAGAACTAAAAGGGATCTTCAGATCTTGGTTTGAAATATGTTGATCGGTAGTAACATTAGATAGGAAAAAAATGGTAGAAATGGATTAGGAAGGAATAATGTGTGAATGGAACATGAGTTGGTTGTTTTATTTAAAAAAAAAAATCTGAAAATAATCGGTTAAAACCGAAACCGAAATCGAGATGGTTAAAACCGAACCGAACCAAAAAGCTTAATGGTGACACTCGGTTTTCAAAACCGAAAAACCGAGACTCTCGGTTTTGGTAATGGTTAGGGCAAAAACCGAACCGAACCGAGCCATGTGCAGCCCTAGTTATGAATGATTGGTTTTATGCATGTTTTGCAGGGGTGTACATATTGGTGCACCAGTGTAATTCCCATAAAAAATTAGGTTTGTGTGTGGTTATGAATGCTCGGTTTTATGCATGTTTTGATGGGGTGTACATATTGCTGCAATAGTGTAAATCCCATGAAAAAGTAGATTTATGTATGGTTATGAATAATCGGTTTTATGCATGTTTTACAGGGATGTACATATTGGTGCACCAGTGTATTTTCCAAGAAAATATATTTGCGTGTATGTATGAATGATCCATATAATGCATGTTTTGTAGGTGTGTACATATTGGTACACCTGTGCAATTCCCATAAAAAAATAGGTTTTTGTATGATTATGAATGATTGGTTTTATGTATGTTTTGCAGGGTGTACATATTGGTGCACCAGTGTAATTTATATGAAAAATAGCTTTGCATTTGGTTATGAATGATCGATTTAATGCATGTTTTGCAGGGTGTACATATTGGTACACCGGTGTATTTTTCATGAAAAATAAGATTGCTTGTGGGTATGAATGATCGATTTAATGCATGTTTTGTAGGTGTGTACGTATTGGTGTACCAGTATATTTCCTATGAAAAAGTAGTTTTATGTTTGGTTATGAATGATCGGTTTTTATGCATGTTTTGCAGGGGTGTACATATTAGTTCACCATTGTAATTCCCATGAAAAGTAGGTTTGAATGTGTGGTTTTGAATAATTGGTTTCATGCATGTTTTGCAAGGGTGTACAAAGTGGTGCACATGTGAAAAATAAATGCATAAGCTTATGAAAATTTTGTGCATATGTACTTTTTTGTACACATGAGATAACTATGAAGAGAAAATTATAAAATTTTAAAAAAAATAAAAATTATATAGTCATAGGGTACTCTTTTTATAGATCTCGGAAATAGCTTTCTGAATATATAAAGTTTGCGCATTTTGGATGAGCGGTTTAAAAGATAAATTATTATTTATAATTATTTATATTATTTAAAATTGCTGACATCATCATTAGTCACTTTGGACTACATTGTAAATCATGAAGGTTACTTGTCTACTTTCCATATTTCAAATAAATAAAGAAATAAATTGTACCTAGTTGAATGGATCATGACTAACTAGTCTATTTGGATGGGATTTTGGACTAAACCGTTTTCTTCTCAATATTCAAGCCTAAATTTTAAACTAAATTTTGGATTGGATGGAAGGGGTACTTTAAGGTTTTATATAAAAGCATTTTTGTGTTGTGCATTACAGTATTGTGTTGTGTAAAAAAACAGTTGAATGTTTGGTAATGGTAAAATATAAATCTTGAAACCGTTAATTCTTGGATGGATTAGACCGGACATATGCAGTCAAACAAAAATAAATGATGAAGAACTTAAAATTGGGCCAAAGTTGATGATAAGAGACAGCCCAAAGACCAAAAAAAAAAATGTCTCCGCTAGTATTCTTAACTAATAATCATTGGTGTCTCAAATTTAACCAAATTTAAGGAGAAAGACCTGTTGACATGATTATTTTCACATTATCTTATAATTTGGGCATCAATTTTCTTATAAAACCCAAGCAACAATAATTTTAAAACTATTTTTTTGGTGATATGCTCTTTTTATAGTGCGATGCGTTCCTACATAAAATGAGCACTGTAATGTAAAACTACATCCGTTAACATGGTTATTCATTGCAAAGACAGAGAAGATTACATTGTTACATACTTAAATACTTCAATCTAGAACAATCGATATCACCACATGTGAGGAAAGGAACAACTCTACTTGTATTGTTATAGAATGCAAGAACTGTTCTTTATATTGACATAAATTTTGTTCCCAAACCAATTGTCGAAGCCACGAAAAATGCATGTATAAAATAATGGAATCTTGATGCTACAAAAGTATTCTCTGCATTTACAATAATTAAATGTTCCTCCAAATTCTTTTGTGAACTTGACTTCCATTTTGTGGAAGGTAGTTTTCCATTGTTGTTTACTTTAAGTCATTTATCTACTTAAACTTGTTTTAGTGATGATGGTTTATATATTAATGCAGGATTACAACATGTATTTGATATGCATATATGGATGCTTTAGCCATGTTGTAGGCCATAGACAAGTTTACAATAGAAGAATATTTCAATAGATACAAATGCCGTACGGAATAAGTCAGACGGTTTAAATGCTTAATTCAATTTTTTTTTCTTGGACTGTTATTTCTGAAAACGAAATATTTAAAGGACACGTGGAAGCATCTTAGACCAAGGACAACAAAAATAGGCAAGGAAGAGCACCTGATCAAAGTTTCGAGTTTTATACTTCATCAAAGACATCTACCATTGGGCTGATTGACGTAGAAAGCAGATAAGATGATAAACGGCCAAGTTTAAAAAAGGAGACAAAACATTTTATGTAACTGGTAAAGGATAAAGAAGAAGAACAGAGAGTCAGAGCAAGGTGGGACCTATTAAGTGAACAATAGCGAGACGAATTTAAATCGGGGGCAACAAAAAGTATATCACAGACTGAACAGTAAAGGTTAGGTCCTGGACCTCCGAGGAAGACATAGCGAGTTGAGATATTTGCGCTTAACATCGAAATTTTAGTTGAAATTATAGTTGTATCTGTATTTATGTCTATAATTTTAGGTTCAACATTTTACTAGGGAGAGACTAAGTAAAAATATTTTGAGTGTTATCCAGTTTAGAGAGAAAAAAAAGTATAGCCCCAAATCTTTTATAACCCTTTACTTAATAAAAAATAACCAGTTCTTCGTACCTATAAATACCAAACCACATAATACCTTGTGTTATTTTATCTTTGTAGTTTAATCACTAGTCTTGTTACTTGTTGTATGATGGTTTTAGCTCGGATGGTATGAGATAAGTTACTAAGATAGCTACTACAGTTGTGAGATGTACAAGAACGAGAACCTGTTATTCTGCCACAGCACGAAGAAGGAAAAACAAGAAAGCTGATATTTCTTTGTTGAATCTGACACTTGTCTCACCCCGTGTCTCCTCTTCTCTTGCAACTTTATTTTGTCGCCCCTATTCTCCTCCAGATCGAGGGAGTTCTCTTTGCAATTTGAAAATTAAATCGCGGTTCAGCAACTCACAATATTTCTGCCGCTTTGGTAACAGCTTCATTATTCATTACCAGAAACTTCACAGACCATTCAATCAAGAAATGCACGATCTCCAGTTACTCCTTAAAGGGGCCAATCCACTTGACCATACGCTCCATTTAATCCTAACAGGTTCACCATACACCTTTTTATGTCTTCCTTGAACATCCGGCTGGGTCCTCAAAATCAATCTTCACGTTTGCTTGCTTTTTGACGGCCTAAACGAACGCCCCTGTTGTTTTATTGTGTTAGTAGCAAGACCTCTAGTCCTAGCCTGAGCTATTCAAGCTTTCAAGGAATCAGGGTGCAACCATTAATGGCATGATCACTGATGATAGCACCTGGAACGAGTCATAGTGGGTAGTGTAGCTCAACTACTCCCTGTTGGCCCCTGGGGGGTTTCCTTTTCTGGTGCAGATAGACTATCACAGAAAGTGGAACCTCAGGACTCCTCACCTTGTGGGGATGGAAGAGTAAAACGGGAAACAAATTATTTTAGGAAAATTGGAGGCACTTTCCATTTGCAATGTGATGGAATATTTGGTTTGAGAGAAGTAACCGGTTCTATGAAGGTACCTGCAAGTCTACTCAAATGTCGATTATAGTTGCCAAGTGTACACTGTTCATATTTGGTGTTGTATATTTCTTATTTTTCCCATCTTGGGTGACAAGAACTCACTCCAGGCAGAGATCCTTCGGAAATCCAAACGATAAACAACCAAGCATAGATGGGTGGAGAAAACACTCTGAATGATTGGCTGAAATAAACACACTTAATTTGGATGTCCTAAAACTCAGGTGTCCAAATACATGTACTAGCCAAAAACTCAGATGTCCAAATACATAAAGAGGTGTAAGGAACGCAGCAGGGACAACTAATGCTAAAAAAGCAAAAACAAAAAATGGGAAAAGAGCAGGGAATCCGAAAATATCTGTACTAACCTCAAGTGGGTAGCCCTCCAAAAGAAGGCCTAGTCCATACAAATAGTTAACAAAACAAATCAAAACTGAGAAGAACAAAGAAAAAGTCTGATTAATTACTAGTAGTTTTTCTCTTAAACCCATCCAGAAAAATTGGATTATAGAGATATTCCTAGACAAATATAAATGAGGAAGAACCCAACTTGCAGAAGATGAGAGTTGTACACATTAAACACTAAATCACCATGTACAAACAAAGCATCCTTCATCCTAAATCATGTCATCTAATCTCTTGGAACTCCAATCCACCCCGACTCAGTGGACGGACAACCATACTCGAATCACACTGTAACTGACAGATGTACAGACTGGATGAATAGAAGAAAATCCGTAAATAGAAAGAGAAAAACCCAGGGCTATATGCAAAACTTATGCAGGACTAGGAGCACTTCCAGACTCGCCTCCGCGGCGCTCTCGTCAGTGCTTTTCGGCAGTGCTTTTCGGTGGAGGTAATGGTGATTTGGCTGGAGTTGGTGGCTTTGGCGCTGCTGGCTTGGGTTTCGTCATCACTGGCCTGCAAAACCTATCCCGCCAGAACAAACAAAAAAAATCCTTAACTCAGGAGAAAGGGGATGAAGCAATCACAAAGCCAGATTAGCAGGCTATACACGGAAGAGTTTCAAACAAAGATCCATTCAATAAATGGAGGTACAGCAAATCACGAGTTTCGTCAAGTGCAGATCACCAAATTATGGTAGGGAGATTTATTTATTTTTTTGCTAAAAAAAAAGTAACAGGCAGAAATTGTAATGTACCTATCAAGGGCCTCTGCTTTCCTTTTAACGTCAGCAGACAACAACACTGGGTTAGCATATTTAGACAGAGAGTCTTGCTGCTGCTGCTTCTCTCTCAACCATGCTTCTGCTTCCAAACACTCCTTTATGACCAGCCACATTAAAGAATATGAGTAAGATAAGATGATGTTACAATGATTCATGCAGAGAAAAAACGATGTATCATCCAACAACTAACAGAGTCAATCAGAAGGATTACCTTCTCTTTCTTGGAGACATCAATGTGCTCAAATTTAGGATCATTGGACATAGCAGCCTCCTTGAAGCTGTTGAAGCAATACATAAGTTGCTCAATGACTGGTCCCCTTTCAGTGGACTCTTTGTAACGCTCCTCAATAGGGTCGCCTTGCTGTACAAGTGTGAACATATTGATTAAGAAAAACAGATAAAACACCTACAATAGAGAGAGAGAGAGAACCTTCTTCAGTTCCTCAACGTAAACACCTTTGGTTTCATCCTCACCATCTTCATACAACCAGTCTTCCACAGTCTGAAGTTTAGAAATTAATTCCTCCTTCTCTTGTTCAGTAACAAATCCGTGATACTTGTCGTTACTGCACGTAAGAAGAAAAAAATACAATTACCTATAAAGAATAGAAACATTGTAGATAACAAATTAATTAGAAAAACTGGTCTTTACCTTGTTCCGCATGTCATAAACATATGCTTCAACAGCATTCTTCTTGTCCTTAGTTTCTTCCATGACTCTGTCTTGAAGAGCCATTTCAAACTCCTCGGTTGCCTTCTGTACATCAACAGCTTTGAACGCTCACCATTCTTGGATTGAAAAGAACCAATCTATC
>JAJJMC010015296.1:1982063-2123643 GCA_023531435.1 Papaver californicum
TACGTGCTAATCCTCGCTGGTACTTGCAACTCAGCTGCAGATCACCAACAGAGTACTGTTGTCTTCCCTAAAGGAAACCCATTGCCTAGTGTTAAGGCCTTGACGTTCTTTAGGCCAGGAACATTCACCATTGATGTTCAGTATGCTGATGCAGCTGCGGGATCAGAATCAGGTGAAGAACCTTTCCAAGATAAGGCGATTGGCATCGGAAAGCTCTCATGGACCTACAGATAATACAGGATAAAAATTTAATAGCGAATCCATATATACAAAAGAATATTTTTAGAGAAAGCAAACCATTAAGCGCATACAACAACCAGGAGGGTACTAGCAAACAGATTCATGAAGATTCCTCTTTCCCAATAGCTTCAGCTTCACCGTTAGTAAAAGCTTATGCATCAGCAAACAAAACTCTCCTAGTAATCATCTCATCATTCACTACTTCTATGCTGTTTGCACAACTTGATGTCATACACACATCAAATTTGGCATGTGATAACTAAACAATAACAATCAAAATAGAGAAAACTTCCAAGTTAACCGAGCACACAGATTGCCTAGAAAGACGTAGATATTGAGCTACCTCACGCGCTACACACAGGATAATATGAAAAGCTGTTGCGCATACGCATTAACAAAAACACATCAAGCAGGATATATCAGCTGAAAACAATGAAGGCCTATGGAATGTCCAAAGGCCATCATACTAGAAAGCCTTATGTAGTTTGAACACAACATAACACAGCTAAAATATAGACAGAAGATTATACCTGAAATTCCCTCACTTTAAATGTGGGACTAAGAATTGCACACTGAAGGGCACATCCACGGGCAACACACTCACTAGCATTCATGGTACGCCTTGGTTCCTTCCCAAAGAATTCTGTCAAGATCTTCATGATTGCTGGAACTCGAGAACCTGAACCAACAACCTCAACTGAATGAATGTTTTCAACAGTTAGCCCAGCTTCAAAAAGAGCCTTTTCCAGAGGCCTCTTCACACGCTCCAAAATTGGTATACTTATCTGTTCAAACTCATCCCTCTTAATAAATCCTCTGACATCTTTCTCTTCCATCAAGCACTCTATATTCAAAGGTGCCTCTGGATTAGCACTCAACATCTTCTTTAACTTCTCACATGCTGTCCTTAACCTTAAACAGGCCCTTGCATTAGAAGGCACATCAATTTTGTACTCTTCTTTGAACTTCCCAACAAAATGCTGGAAAAGAGCTTCATCAAAATCTCTGCCACCAAGTGAGCGATCAAATCCATGAGCCAACACTTTCAGTTGACCCTTCTTGTACCCAGCAATACACACTTGCATACTCGCATGACCAATATCAACAAAGGCCACGTTCAACTGATCATTCTCAGGCAAATCAGTTTTGTAAATACCATAGGCCAAAGCAGTAGCAGTAGTCTCGTGAAAGAGACGAAGAGGATGTAAACCAGCAATTGTTGCAGCATCCAAAACTGCTCTTCTTTGAAGATCAGTAAAATAAACTGGTATTCCAATACAACAGTCCACAACAGCTGTATTCAAATTCTTCTCTGCAATAACCTTCAAGTCCGAAAACACCATCCCAAGAACTTGGGTTGGAGTAAAAGACCTCGACTCTCCCAAATATCGCACGTTAATCAACGGATACCCATCAGGACCTTCAGTAACTGAAAACGGCAAAGCTTTAATATCACGTTGAAGCTCTGGGTCATTGAATCGACGACCAATCAATCGCTTAATCTGAGAAATCGAATTCTTAGGGTTCATCATAGTTGTAGCAGCTCCAGCTGTCCCAATAAACCTTTGTTTATCACCAAAGCATACAATTGCTGGTGTTTCTCTCTTTGATTCATCGTTGAGAACAACATCAATACCTCTTTGCCTTGCTACGGCAACAATGCCACTCTCGTTACCAAAATCAAATCCAACTACACTCATACTTGCCAAGATTGAAATAACCCTCACTCGTCTAATTTACCTCTGCCAAAAAAAAAAAAAAAAAACAACATCAATAACAGATCCAAAACCTAAATTACACGAACAAATATAACGACAAAAATCACAATAATAAGATTCAAATATCACTAGAACCCGATCTAAACATTTCAATATCCAGACGTACAAACAACTCTAGGGTTTTACTCTTAGATCATCAACTAATCGAATGACACACAAACAAATCCATACAAAGAATTTAAACAAGATCGAAAGAGATCTATAACGATACCAACAAAAAAAAAAACAATGAAGAACTGAAACAAACATAAATTAGGGTTTGGAGAAAACATACCTTTGCGAATGAGCAAAGAGAGATACAGCGAAAAGAGAATCTGACAGTGTTTTGATGGAGAAGAGAAGTATTTATGTTCTGAGAGGAGCCTCCTCCTCTCTTTATGTTTTAGGTTTAGAGAAGTTGTTTTTTTTCAGTCGTGAAAGCACGAGAGAATTTTTAAGAGAGAGAAATGAGAGGAAAAAGGAGGGGCTTTATATAGAGACGAAATCTCTTGTGTATTCTAGAACCCTCTGTTAAGCCTTTGTCTAGAGGGGTTTAGAGGATTTTAGGAGATTGTTTGAGGGTAGAAATGTGAAGAAAGGAATAATTTAAGGGTGTGTTTTGGTATGAATGCTTGAATATTTGTTCCTGTTTTCTCGTGCTGTCACTTTGATGACCCTGGAAATATCGAGAAAGTCTGGAGTTCTAGAAAGATCTAAACAAAACGGTAGTGTTGGGAGATGAGGGTTAGCATGTATATGAAGATAAGGATGGTAAATAACAAGTTCAGCCAATGGGGTCTTTTTACTTTTCAACGATTCAACTGCAAGTCCGCAACATCTGGGTGGTGATGGGCTTTGCTTTGCCGTGCATGGTGTTATTTTTGTGGTGGCATGAGGTAACTATTATAATCATCTTATGTTAGGGATCAAGGTCATTATATTTGGAGATCTAAATAAATTGTTGTTTTTTAGTCATTTTCATCTGGTAGAAATAATTAAAAATAAAATTGTGTATCTAAAATACATATCCGATGTTAAAGGTTAAAGGTTAGAATGAGGTTTAAAAATAGACTTTTAATTTCAAAAGTAGAATTGTTGATATGTACTTAAAATCGGGGTTATGGAGAAAATCTAAATTTGACAATCTCTCGTGATATAGCATTTATGTTATCTTTTTCTAACAATTACTCCATTTATATTGGAGACTAATTTTTAGTAAAAAAATCTTAAATCTTAAACGTTAGGTATAATTAATACATTGATCCTGAGCATTTGAGATGCTATAATAGTGTAAAATTGTATTTCATGGCCCTGCCAAATGCATCTGTTTAGTGGTTATATTATTCGACGCTCATATTTTTGGTTTCAAATGTCAACCAAATTTACATGGCAGTGCGTATTGCTAACTATTTTTATATGTGACCCACTACTTCCAAAGTCGAGTTTTATTGCCCAAAATTAACGTTAGATATTGCACGAAAAAAATGGACAATGGGTTTTTAGCAATGATTAATGGCTTCATTTCGCTAAGAAATATTTTGAAAGTTACTGCAAAAATAGGTTATTCAATAAAAGACATAGATTTTGTGTATAGTGATTTAACAAAAGATCAAAAGCTTTCCCCAAAAAAAATTCGTTGTTTGGTGGCAATTAGGATGGAACACATTTAGTAGGCACAAAATCCATACTCAAATCGTCCCTTAAAGGGTAATATTTTCACTTTTATTTTTTGTTATTCAAAAACATATGTTTGTCAACTCTAAGCTAGTATGCAGCTCAACCAACGTAAATCTAACCCTTTCCGGTGGAAATGGAATGAGATACTTTGGCCTAACATAACAAATTTCATGGGATTTAGTAAGAGGAAATTTTTTTCTTTATAAAAGTCGATAATTTCTGAGATCAAACAACCAAGTGTCACAATAGGAATTCATTGATCTAAAAATGTGAAGTCCATTGACTCATGACATTTACACCATGTACCAAGCCATGTCACAAAAAAGGTTCCACTAGATTTTGGTCGGGTTTAACATTTGACTACATCAATTAATGGAACTTTACAATGCATTGTATCATGTGTTAACATGAAACATTACTTGCAGCGATTTCATATATATAAATAAGTGTCGCATAATAAGTTAAGCATATTTGAGTTCATGAAAGTATCTTGGGAATGGTTATATGGGTGTGAACATCTTTTTTTCTTATAGTACACATATAACAAATGAGGATGATATCAACGAAATAGTTATTGTCTAGTGGAGAACAAGAATGAAATTTAAGATCAATTGGTCAAAGAAAAATATTTTTTTAAAGCTTCTTAATGGGTTTGCATCCAACATAGGTGTTGTCGATAGAGGTGAATGGTACATAGTGATGACCCAACCAATCTATTGGATCAACTTGAATGTGTGATGTAAAAAAACGAATAAATTGGCTCGGATAATGGGTTTTCGAATGAAAAAATCGATCAAATTGATTCAATTTAATCTAATAAAGTCTTAGTTATATTTACCATCACTATGTTACAATTTATAATTTTAAAATCGAATGTCACATGCTTTTTGTAACGTCCCAAAATTCACATACTTGAAAATCTAAGAGATAATTCTACATTATGAGGCATAAAGGATGTATCTAATACATCAATTTAAACACTTAACTATAAGTTATAAATTAAAAATTAACCTAAAACTAAAATCCTCTATAAAAATATATACATAAACACCTCTCAAGTAAAACATATATTATAGTATATTGATCTTTAAATATAATATAAACATAAATTAAAGATAGCTTAAACTAATTAACCTACGAGCATACTCTGCTACTCCAAGTTTTTGATCATGAAACGACCTTTCTCACGCGCATTCAACGTATGAGTTGACAATAAAGGTGTACACGAATGGTACATAGTGATGATCCAACCAATTATTCAGATCGATTTAGATGTGTGATGTAAAAAAACAACTAGATTGACTCGGATAATGGGTTGTCGAAAGAAAAAAAATTGATTAAACCGATTTAATTTAATCTAATCTAATTTAAGTTATATTCACTACCACTTTGTTACAATTTATAATTTTAATCGATGTTACATGCTTGTTGTAACACCCCAAAAATCACATACTTGGAAATTTAAAAGATAATTCTACATTTCGAGACATAAAGGATATATCTCATGCATTTCCTTATATGTTTTTGCAACTAAATTAGGAATCGAGTGAGCACATCCCAAACGAGTGCCCCTTAGGAAAATAAATAACTTTAAAGTAACCACAAAAACACGTATACTAGTTGTTTTTAAAAACACCCAATCCCATCCCAAAACGTAAAAGAAAATAGTTTGTGTTAGATAAATATATAGCATGCTAGCACAAACCATATAATGAAAAAATTATGCATGCTTTCATGGTAAATAACTTCGTAAAACAATAATGAATACATAAGAGTTCGTTACTGATTCTCACATCAATTAATGACAAGTTGCGCCTACCTTGTAAAACCAAATCATTCGTATTAATCACTCGTTGTTAATACTGGATGACTATTAATCACGCAAACACTTTAAGAATATCAATAAGCTCATACAATAAACAAAACTTAATATCATACAAGTTCACAACTATATTAGTTAGGTGAAACTACTAATATTTCTATTTTTATTAGTTGGACTATAATTTGAAAAAATTAGAGGGTACATAGTACACCAAACCTATAAGACAATTCTTATATAATATTTTTTCATGACTGTAATCAACAAGATGTTTAACGTACTTCTTTGTTTTCACTTTATATATCAAAGAATTTATAATACGGAAATAAAAGTAAAACAAACACACCAATATTTTGTTAACGAGGAAACTACAATCTTGTAGAAAAACCCTGGGGCCTAGTCCATATTGTACATACATTGATTTAAGTTGTTCCACCTCTTGCCTCATATCAAACTTCAGACTAGATATAATATAGACAAAGTATATCCTTAAAGTTTTCCCGCTTTGGTTGTATTCAAGCACCTGTGAAACTCTTAGATGAACGCCAATTCTCTTTATAAATTCATCTTATTAATCTTACAACAAAACACAGATTTTCTTTATAAGATGCTCCATACTCCTTTGTGAATACTAGTGATACCCTGCCTCCAACATGACACATATTTGATTTCCTTCGGATATTTTAATGGAAATCTTTTCTTTGAGGGAACTTTAGGGAAAAATAGTTATCAAAGAAATACTCAATAATTAGGGTTTAAACTCTTCAAAGCTTATATAGATACCAAATTTATTTTACCTCACAAGATATATATAAGTACAAACTAATATCGTAATCTTGTGGAACTAATAAGGTTTGAGACGAAGAACTCCTCGTAGTTTTATTCCTCAATTTATAGTTATTGAATGTTTGTATAATATAAGAGATAGATCTTTAGAATAGACAAAAACTACGATAATCAAGATAAAATTTCAGATAACAAAGATCTATCAGATAAAAGATAGTCTCGCAGGGGTTTACGAATCCTAAGTGAAGACTTCAAAATCGTAACATAATTATGTTTTTCGAGAAAACCTGGGTTTTTGTAGGACGACTCTTGCAGGGATTGAGAATCTTAGTTGCAGAAATTCATCTATTTATAATGATCAATAAGGCTAGGTTGCTTAAAGTTCAAGCAACAATTGCTTTCCTCCAAAGTAAGTTCGCGAAATAGTTTCCATGTTTATGAATTACTTTGATCCCAAGTAATCTCAATACTTCTTATAATAGCTTGTACTTTGGTCCCAAGTAGACTTGTTTCCTTAGTTAGAACATTCTAGCACTAGAGTTTCTTTCATTTGATAGAAGTCGTAAGAATGAAAACCAAGCACTTCCGAAAAAAAGGTATTTCTAAAGTTTAGCTTCTACTCAATTAGGAAAATAATTTACTTACTCACAATAACATGATACCAAGAATGGAAACAAAAAAATATACGAGAAGTTTATCTTGTAATACAAAGAAAAATATGCACACATGTATTTGTCAGTTAAGGACCAAACATAAAAATTAGCTCACGAGTTAACCATATGTCCGTGAACCATCAAGCAAATTGTGGTCAATAACTATTGAATTCCTTAAAGTACGCGAACTGAAAACAAGGTTCGGGAACTCAGGCATTCTTTGGTGTCAACAAAACTTACATAGGATTATATAGTTCGTGCTCATGAAAAAGTAGTGCTTCGAATTCAAAGCAAATTGGATGTTAACAGAAAACACTCTAACTTTGCATAATTCACGAACTCTAAGCAAAGTTGGATGTCAACAAAAAAAAACTTCAAACTACACGGATCGTGAACTAAAAGAAGTGGTTCACTACTAGGTAACACTAACGCGAACACGGCATGATGCAGGTGCGGAAACGGATAAGTTCTCAAAAAACTAGGACGCCACACGTATATAAATATTTATACAATAAATTATATATGTAAATGCCTATTAGTTTCTAGGTACAAACAATTAACACTTACAATTATAACATTCAATATGTACAAATAACATTTTACTACATGCAATATTCATATAACACTTATATAAGTTTTGCTAGTTTGGAAAAAAATTATTTGTTTGGAAATTATATGTATTAACAAATGCTATAAAAAGGTGGAGGGTAGATAAAATCATATGGAAAATAATTTGCATATTGAAAAGCATGTTTTATCAATTGTAGTTGTTGATTCTAATCAAGAGTGTGATCTAATGTTTGTTGATGCTTCAATGGGGAAACAATCATCAAATGCAGGTTGTGGATTTTTCTTTTGTAGATTAAATGGAGACTTCAATGCAGTTAGATGTTGGACAAAACAAGCGCAGACTTAGTAATTGAAGCAGAAGCTCAGGCTCTGCACCAAGCTATATAATGGGCTATATAACACCAGACATCATGCAATATTCATCTCTAACAACCTCTCTTTAGTTCAAGTTATTAATGGAAAAGCGCCTAACATACGATGGACGCGGTTTTCTTATATCAGGGATTGTATATAAGGCTTATCGGATTTTCAGAAATCTTTATATAAATGTGTTTCTCGTAACCGTAATAGAGCAGCTGATGCTCTAGCTAAACTTTCTCAAAAATCTAATGCAATTCAAACTTGGGATCAACTTCATCCAGACTGTATAACATGAAAGTTATTCATATTTTGTAATAGTTAGTGTCTTCTATACATCTTCCTATTTGAAAAAAAAATAAAAAATCTTTCTTAATTAAACTACTTACCTATGATATGTACGATAGTTTTTCATTTTTCCTTGTCAAATTACCGGACTTGACACACGGTATCGATTCCCGTATCCGTACAATAAATTATAATTTTACTTAGACATGAAATAATATATCGTCATTTATATATTTTCTTGCAAACTGCGAGTGAGATCGACATTGTTGAAAATTAAACAAAACTAGAACAAACTCCTCCCTTTAACAAACTATATTTTACTACTGCCCAAATTCATTATGGGTTAAGCATAATTTATAGGTACATAACATTTATATTTATTCTTATTTATTTTTTAATTAATTAAATCATTGGGCACGTATAATGTGCATTTGAAATCGTCGAATAATCCATTGCCAACAAAAATCATAGACTATTGTTATGTAAAAATAAAAAACTCACGTTTCGTTAGAAACTTATATTAAAATGATAAATTTTGTAATTACTAATATAGAAAGAGTCACAAAATGACTGGAAGTAGCCCATCAAATATAATGTATTTTAAGTGCAGCAAAAAGTTCATACATAGTATAAGGTTTAATGCATCGATGGATAAATGGAATGAGGGGGTGGATTAATTCACAAACTACCTTATTACACCATATTTATTCCTAAATTTGGTATGATATAAACATCGAAACATCAATTTCCATGTACTGGATGTTTTTTTCCTCCCATGTGACGCTAAAAGCGCATGCATAAGACACGGGTGTATATAAAGTTCAACAAAACAAGGGTAATATGGGGTCAACTGCACATAATAATGGAAGTGGGATAAACGAAATAAACCTAAACTGAACTATGTTTATCTTCCGCCTCATTTTTCAATATCTTCCTTCTTTGTTTCATCTTGTACAGAAAAATTACCACTCCGACATTCTTCAATCTAATAATTAAGGTTAGAAAAAGACTTTTATTGTTGTGCAAAATCTGGGGGCGTCAGTGGATTTGTTTTAGTGGGTATCCGATGGAAATGAAATATGTTTGGATCACTGAATAAGAATTCATAGTATTTGGGTTTATGTTATTCCGTTGTTTTTTTATCGGTGATTGAAGTGATTAATAAAAGAAATTTAGAAAAAATGGACATGTTTGGATCCGACCTATACCAAAAACTTTGTATTCTCACCCTCACATCTTTGCTATTATAGTGAATGGATTTAATGCCCTACTTCTACTAGGTGTGGAAAATAATTTTTATTGTTAAGCTTATCTAAACTATACCTATACCCTTAATTTATTTATGTAATATGTTGTAAAACAAGGACATTTTACTGTAACAATGAGAGTTGGTTTTATATAATACTATATTTATTTCAGCAAAAGTGTAACTATTATTTTTTTATTTTAGTTTATTTTTATGCTTAAATAAAAAAGTAACACTTTTGCTAAAACGGAGGGAGTATAACATATAATAGATATATTTTTTTCTCCTCCTTTCTCATTTGTCCTCTCTAAACAGGGTGATTTCCGGTGAGGGAGTTTTTTTTTTTTTTTCTGGAAAATTTTAACTGCTCATATCTACTCTTCTTAGCTTAATTTATGGGCATTTTTCATCTTACAAGTTAGGGTTTAAAGTTTTTAGGTCGTTTTTCGGCCATGTTTTCTTCTTGCAGCCGGACAATTTTGTTGCACCTTTACGGCGTTTCTCTTTTCATTTTCAAGTGTTTCTCTTTTGGATTTTTTAACAACTATCCTATTTTAGTTACTAGAGTTTTTAAGTTCGTCGGTATGGAATTTTGGTCGTCGGAATTCG
This sequence comes from Papaver californicum, assembly GCA_023531435.1. Lineage (NCBI taxonomy): Eukaryota > Viridiplantae > Streptophyta > Magnoliopsida > Ranunculales > Papaveraceae > Papaver > Papaver californicum. Next base: position 1,992,066 of record JAJJMC010015296.1, read on the forward strand.
TTTTTGTCCGGTTAAAAATTGGGAAAACTACTCCTCTTATCCTTGGATTTGCTGTTAATGAAATTGAAGCTTATTATTAAATAAAAAAATAAAAAAATAAAACAAAACATTATACATTCTTTTACACTATGCATAAAAAAAAAACAAGCCAAAACATGACAAGAAAACAAGTTACGGAAAGCAAAAGTTTTAATGTCATGTTTATACATGTTCTGTAAATCTCCCTGGGAACTAAATAAATAAAATTTGTGAATTTTCAACTTATAATTTTAAAAATTAAGTTCTTCTTTACTTGATAACTTCATCTTGTGTTTTTGTTTGCGTTTATCTTTTTTTTTATTCTGTAGGATGTATACATAACAATTTCTTTCCTAGACTACATATTAACCACAATTATTTTTGGGTCCGAACATAATCTTCTCAACCAATCATTGAATGCCCCTTACATATTAAACAAAAATGATTAACCCGTTAAGAAAAATCTCAACTTTTTTCATAGGTAAATCTGGTCATTTGTCGTAAAAATTGAGCCACGTTAGGATATGAATTTCACAGTCACCCGTCCAGGTAATATATTTAATTATTTAAATAGTTACTAGATTTGTGCGCGTGTTATGCACCGGGAGTAACAAACTTCTTTTAGTGTGTACACCGAAGCGTTCTTATAAATACCAACAATGTAGCATTGCTTCATTCGTTGTCTATGGGAGTTGAACCCACATCTTCATGACTAAAAGTCATGCGCTCTACCAGTTGAGCTAAGACGACCAAGGGATGACGAAGGAGTACAACACATACCTTCACTTTGCTTATTTAAACTACTACTTCAATTAGTTTAAAACTAAAGAACATGACTCAGATTGATCATCTTCACCTTACCAAGGAAAGATCTTCGTATACTTGAAGTCCTGATAAAATATGCATAATGATTAGTGAATCAGATAGTTGTTGAGAGACATAAGAAAATCTTCATCATCCTTCGATAATTTTACAACAATGTGTAACAAAAAGTAACAATTGAACGACAACCCACCCCGAAGGCAATAACAACACTTCATAGTATAGAGAAAACTAAATAAGTGGAATTACAGTTTAACAATTTTTATTTTTATTTTCCTGCTTAAAACCGATAGAAACCAAATGGGGTTTGCTTGAAAAAACAATAGTTCGATGTCCAACTACATAGCGAGGGGGAAATCCCAAGTTGTTATAATAGTCATAATTGATAAGAACTATATAATTTTTGGTTATATAGAATCAGGTGTACAACATATTTTTATGCGCATCCACATTTTAATACATGAAAAAAAAATGCAACCCATGGGAAGTGGCTTGAGTAAATTCTTCAAAGCTTAATGTACTATAGAAAACATAACGAAAGTAAGTCAACTAATGAAACTAAAGTCAGTGAATAAGGAAGGATGAATAATAGTAAAACTAAATGAGATGGGTTAAAAAGAAAAAAAACTTATTTTAGCCAAAAATCATAGTCATAGACTCACGGCTGACATACAACTTTTTTAAAATTTGCTTAAATCATTCAGCGGAACACCACTTACACATGATACCAAAATAGATAAAAGACTCACACATGAATCAAACCGTATATTGTGTAAAGTGCTCCTTAAAAGGCAATTAAAATTGTCCATGTTTTTGCTGGGTTGTTTTTCTCTAAGTAAACCAAAATGGAGTTTTAAAGAGAAGAAATCCAAAATATGATTGTGAAGTCAGGAAGATTTTGTTAGTAAAAAAAGAGGCAACATATTATTCCAGTGTCAACAAAAACAAAACAAAAGTGAGCAAAATAAAGGTTATCGAGCTGTGGGAAATCATCATGCATGAAAGATATTTTGGTGCAAAAAATAGTGAAAGATTTGAGTTTCATGTCTAGCATACCACAATAACACCAGATTTTTTTCTTTACTGCTCACAACTTGCAAGCAACTAATGAGAATGTTTTAAAAAACCTAATAATTTGAAGTCTAACAACTGAAGACACAAACATCAAGCACATATTGAGTATTAAGAGATATAATTTTTTTATTAGTCACTCATTAAAAATATAAAGTACTTGTGGCTCAGAAGCATCAGAGATAAGGATGTTGGATAATTTCACACCTTTGTGAATCACTGCTTGTTTATTTTTATGCAGATAAATTAGTGCCTCAATTACATCAATAGCCAGTGGCCACCTTGAATTTACCCATCCTATCCAATGGAGGATTTTCCTTAATACCTGATTTATTAGATATGGAACAACAAAGGAAAAACCCCATGAGATGAAAACATAATAACAAACACCTAAAACTGTAGACTTCATTTAAGACGATTGTTGTCCTCTAAAAAAACCAAAGAGGGATATAATGTTCTTGTGATATAAGGTATTGATGATCTATATTTCCAATACAAACTCCTTGAAAACATCAACATATTGTTCTCTGCAGATGTTCATTAGAAAAAGCTGACAAATAACTCAAATTAAAGTTGTAGGTAAAACAAAATCGGGAAAACAAAATAGAAAACAAACCTGATTGAAATTCGAAGTTGCAGTTTGAAGTTCCTGCAACTTAAATATTTTAAGAGAGATTGTGGCCCTATTACATTTGCAACAATTTATTCTTGCAACTAAAAGTTTAAAAGAGGCATGTGTTGTTATAATATTTGGAAATGATTTGATCTAAAAACTTTATGTATCAATTTACTTGGCAAAGCTTTGATCTAACACCTAAAATTATGCAACTTGATTAGAGCGAATATTAATTAAAATAACTCAAGTCATCAATAACGATTATTTTAACATACTGTAATTACTTTGGGACTTACCAATATGTTTAATTTAAAGACCTAAATGTGAGCCTACTTACAGCTTCTGGAGTCCAAGTCTTGCATACGGTGCACAGGAAAAAGACACCACTGTAGTGACCCGAAGTAGCACCATATTGTTTTCTATTAACCTGAAACAAATAATCTACTCAGAAAAGAAACACAACGCATATTTGAACCTTACTCAACTGAAGCAAGACGTAAACACTACTTACCACCGAGCTCTTCATCTATGTCTTATCTCGTTTTACGTGTTCTACACTGACAAAATATAAGAAAACAAAACCTTTAGTTTTATTAGTCTGGGGATTCATCATTAACCATACTTCAACAATCTCATCTACCGCACGACTTCGTTTAAATCTTCATTAGTTACCCCCTTGTTCAAGTCTCCAACAAATACTTCATAATCCTTACGTTTGCACCCCTCCTTAGCAACTCCATGGTATTCCTCATCTTCACCTTCAACCATGTGCACTCTTCACTTTATTCCCATTAACCCCGGTACGATATATGGGCATAAGTAGATCCCACAGAAAGTCAGTTTATGTTACCAACAATATGTTTTATGCTTGCCCTTCAACAAGTTGCGTGGGTCTCCATTTTCTTCATTTGTAGATAAAAATAAAATTAAAACAAATTAATCATGAAGTTTACATATCTAGGCACATCATGATTTGTTGAGTCATATCATAACACCTTTCCTCTTGTGAGAAACCCTTTTAGTGACAAAATTTTGAATAAGCAGGAGCATATAACAATCTGGATGACATAAATAGATATTTCTTAGTAAGGTAATATTTGACCTAAAAGAAAGTTTAATGTAATAATAGGAAATAAACTGTTAGAAAAATGAGGCATTAACAACTATTTTTTTAAAATGAACGATTGCAGTAGCATAAGTACATACCGCAAGCTATACAATCCTTATGCAACTCGAGGAACTTTAGCCAATGACGCTATCTCATCGATAAAAGATAAATTTACCATGGTTCCCTCTAAGTATTTTGCATACACAAGAAGATCAAAATGACCATGTCCGTACTAAGAGAATAACTTTTGATTCTCTAGTTTCTTTAAAATAGAGAGCTTACCTGACTGCAGTAGCTATTGCATAACAGATTTACTAATCTCTTAAAGAGTCAAATCATTTATGGAATTGTTAATAGTTTATTGGTGCTAACCTATTACCCATCTATACATGGTTTTTCCTAAATCAGTTGATGTGGTTGTAGTAGTGGTAAATAAAGGTTCAAACACTCAGACTTGTGAAGATTGAATTTTAGACCTAATTTTAATTCTAAACTAGCAAAATAGTAAAAGTTGATAATAATATTGAGAAATACTGGGAGTCAGGATTCCACTATAAACATCATCAAGGATGCATATATTAATTCCTAACAATTTTATCTCATGTAATTGACTCTATTTCTTTGCCAAAAGTAGATTTTTAAAATATTGATTGTAAATCCTAAGCATGGACCATCAAAACACTTAAGCGAAGCATAATCCATCAAATTAAATGACAACCAATTAATGAAAATTATAATTTCAATTAAAATCAATTGCAAAAAGTCATTATAATTAATATAGTTACCACTTGATTGTGAAATATGACTTCCTTTATTATCCCAGTGTTGGGGTTTAGCTCATCATGCTCAAAACACTCTTAAAAGATAGGTACATAGCTCAAAAGGGCTTGAGAAGAAGAAAATTACAAGAAAAAACTGACCAACTGAGTCGTAGAATGATTAAAATAATTTGTTAAATAAATGACTCACTCTAGACGCAGTGAAATAAGCACAAGCTCAATCTATATTAAAACTCTAAATTGTTGCAGGAATTGTTCACTCAACCGTTACAAAAGATGTTGAAATTAAAAGGAACAACAGTTCAACCCTATTGCAACGGTTTCTTCATCTTCTTCTTCACGAGCAAAAACAATGGTTTTTTATCTTATTTTTCTTTTTTAGCTTTCTGACCTCTTCCATCCCCCCCTCGAGTTGATCCTATACTCCTTTATTTATACTACACCAACCCAATCTTCCAAATATTCTCAATAATTGCTTAAATCTACTCATGATCTTGTCTTCTAGAAAAGAAAATATTTTATTTCTTCCCCTCTTAAACAAACATTCGACTAAGCTGTCGTTGCGCTGTTATCAAACAATCTCCGAATAATATAAAAACAGGATCAATTAAGATAGGAAAGAAATCTCACTATATGTTTTACGAGAATAGAAACGTGATATTGTGAGAATATATTTCACGTGAATTGTTGATTTCCCTAGCTTCCCAAACTCGTACAATTCCTTATAATTATGCAAGAATGTATTTTTGTTTTAATTCCTAAAAGTTCTCATCCAAAACCCAATGCTAGCTCGATCAGAAAAGAAAATAAAAATTCCCGCCAATTCTTTTTGAATTTAGAAGAAAGTGGTTGCTTTTAACCAAAAATTGGGTGCCTTTATCCATTGGGGTGCCCTTATCCATTGTGAAGGTGCCTTTAGTAATTTTTTGGGTGCCTTTATCATTTTTAGAGCAATTTTTTCATGATCGTTTATTCCTCAAAAATACCTAGAAACATAGAAAATGAAAATATTAATACAACAATTGAGAAAAAAACAATATAGATATGAGCTAAAATAGGACATATAAATGAGTATATCATCAGTCATTCAATCTACAACCTTAATCCTAAGCGATTGTCTGAATGTGGTTGCAGAAACTTCCTTCTTCAGTTCACAAGCCGGAGAAAAAAAGTATATAATTCAACAAATTGTCATCACAAAAAAGTATATAGTTCAACAAACTGTCATCACATTGTGGCACTGGCACATATGGACACATAAATGTTTTATAGATTTCTAGAGCATCAAAAAGATTAGTTCTTGAGCTCATTTTATTCAAAAGAATACATCTCAAAATTCAATTAACAGTGATCGTTGTCAATTCTCATAAGGCCTGGCCAATATTGTTTACGGTTTTATGGGATTATATTATCATGGGCGAAAAGCCTTCACAACAAATATAAGTCATCATGATTTCTACTGAGTGGAGTAAAAAACTTCAACTAAAGAAAATCAGTATCAGAAGTGATTTCCAAATATTGTGACTATGACTTAGTGCGAAACAAATATATGATAAGAAGATGGTTGTAACAAATACAAAGACTCACCCACCATGGTAGGTAAATGCCTTCACACAAATCCCTGACCTAGTGTATTCCAGACAATTGGGTATAACCATTTTTCATCACTTAGCTAATAATGGTTTTACTCAAGCCAAGCAGGCTCAAAAAGTATCTTTGCAGGCAAGCACTGGCTCACAGGGCCGTACAAAGCCTTATCCTAATGATTGATGTAATTAAGTTATTCCTAAAGGCGAGCATATGTGTTTTATCTTAACCGATACTTCCAGTAGTTAGTAAGACGCATTTTTCCAACTATAGTCATTCCTCAGTCTTCTATCCACATTCTAATTATATTATTATACATTAAAAACAACATTAAACAACAAATAACAAATAATTTCTCTAAATCTCATACAATGAAACGTCAAAAAGTACCAAATCATACAAAAAGAACAAAGATGCATCGTACCCATATCAAGTCTGAGAAGATGTTCCAATTACTTGGGAGTTAACTCATCATTCCAGAACACGTACCTTACATGGAATCCCAATTAAAAGCTTGTTTTGAGTTAGTTTCATATCTAAATGTCACACTATATGCTCAGATAGCAAAGATTTATTCACGATAGATATTATGAACACGTGTAACATTGTGTTTGTTATTATGTCAAAGATAAAGATTTATTCACGATAGATATTGTACCTCATCATCACATGATCCATTGTCATTGCAATCATATGAAGCGTAATTCGACGTAAATACAAATGAACCTGATCCAATTTGATACGTCAATCATATATATGAACATTATAAACAATGGATAAGACCATATGGATAAAGTAGATGATATACACTTTGTACTTGGTCTAACATGATCTAAGAAGCCAAATTATCAAGATGACAGATTTTAGAGCCATACATATAATTAGACAAATTAATAATGTGTATGAAATTTAAAATATGGAACACATGAAAATATATATAATATCCCTAAACCGTATACAACATATTTCAACGTAATAAAGAGGCAGTTTACAGTTTAAAATTAGAGCTTCAAAATTATAAGTTGGAATTGATGAAATTCATGAATGGTGATGCTGAAATTCTACAAATAATACTAATTTAGATTGCAATAAGTCCTTGAGTACAACTACCATCTTTTCTTTTACTGATTAGTGTGCCAATGAGGAAGCATTGTGTTTGAGTTTCTTCGTTTTTCTGACTAAAACCTAAAGATAATTCAATAATGCTGATGTTATAGGTATGTAAATAAGCTGATGTGCCAACCGAAACTTGTGACCAGACCTATATATTTGAATCCTCCTACTCATAATCGTAGCTACCACTCTTAAAGACATGTATTATCTTATGTTACTCTTGATAATTGTTATCAACAATTCAACAAATCTAAATTTAATATTGTATTATTCTCTAACCTTAAGCAAAACAACTTTTTACTGTAATTTAAAATAATCCTAATATATAAAGAAAGGGATAATAATGTATGTGAGAACTAATTGTTCATTATCGTTTCTCCTAACTAAGAATTACAACTAAAATCCTTTTTTGTTCCTTTTCGGTGAAATCACAAACTGGACAAATTAGGGAAAACCCTCAAAACTTATACTAAATTTAAGCAATAAGGCAACAAAATCTCAAAATCAGACAAATATAGAATCAAAGGAAAGTCGGGTCTCATGTCGGAGGAATGCACAATTTAGACTTCAGGTGATATATATCATCTTCTTAGTGTTAGCATTAGGAAGCATCTATTAGCGGAAACATATAGAGTAATGCTAAAATTGTTACCTGTGTTATCAAGCAAAACAATAACTTTCTACAATCCTTGCGAATTTTCTCCATTGAGTGAGCAAAACAAAAACCCAATTACTTATATTCCTTTCAAGTGAAGTTCTCGAATTCCTTGAGCCAATTCAATCCCATACATGTACACAAATATACATTGAGGATATATGACAGTATATAACTTCTTAAACATAAGAAAAAGGTTAGAGACAGATTTTTCCCGTTTATCAAGTTCAACATCACCTCAAAACATCAGGTAATGGAAGTTTGCCTCCTTTAAGCCGAGCCATTCGGTCTCATACAGATCCCTTGTAAAACTTCATAACAATGCATATCTAAATGTACATCATAAGCCATATGAGTCATTATAAATAAGATGTTAAGCTCAAAGAACATATGTTTACACTCAACAAAACATAACGAAACTAATAACCACAAAAACTAATGTGAGCAAACTTCACCACCTTCCCATTTGTGTCAGAGATACCATGAAGCCTACAAATACTTTGTATCCTTTGGTAAGTAGATAAAAGATTTCGAAACCTATCCACTATAGCCTGCATGTGATATTCCTTGACACGATGAAGAAATTTGACATCTACTTCATGATGCTCATCATAATCTTCAACTGAACGATGCTAAGTTGTTATCCAAACATCACCAAACAGACCGCGCCCAATCCCATGCTTAAATTTTGATGCAGAAAATTCAATCTGTGGACTACTAATCTGATTTGGTGCTGCTACTATAGTTTTTAAATTCTATGGGTGATGTAGTTTTGATAGTGGTAAATAAGGTGATCGTTTCTCGAACTTGTAAAGGTAATGATTTTAGAAAATAATGATTTTAATTAACTCTAGAAAATTCCAGGAGTATGAAAAAAACTAAATAACCTAAAGATGATTTTTGAATAATTTTAAAAGGACCAGGAATCAGGTAATTCTAACAACCTATGTGATTAATCAGATAATTCTTTTTAAATTAATTGAAGCGCAAGTAATTGCCAAAATTGGTTTCGTTATGCTAACAAACAGAGGTAAATCACAAGCATGGACTATCAAAATTAATTAACCAAGCATAATCCATCAGGCAAAAGCACAACTGTTGAAAGAAAACCGTTTTCACTATTTAAAACTATGCAATTCTAATAACAAAAGAATTATACATAATTATTAGAAAATAATTAAATCACATAAAATTGAGAAAATTACCTTATCCATCATCCCAGTAAATAGACTTAGATCATGGTGGAGAAAACTTGCTCAAAAGATCTCTTCATTGCTCAAAATATCGATTACAAGGTTGAATAATGGTGTAACAGCTGAACAGATACCTTTATAAATGTCACAGAACAGGGTTCAGCCGTTACACAAAGCTTTAAGCAACAGGAGTGTTTAAAATCTAAGGCAATAGGAGCAGAGCTGTAACGGTGGAACAGCAACGAATGCAGATGTTGCTGCTCTTTCTTCTCCGATGAAGGCTGATGAAGAACAATGCCGGCGATGCACCAGCAGGTGTTCGGCGGTGACCGGAAGTTGCCGGAAGTGATCTCTAGGCTTCTGTCCTAGTTTTTCTTCGATTCTTTTGGTTTATATAGGGTCTACAAACCCTAAAGAGAGTTCTAAACCTAATAGAACTCTCTAAAACAACTCGCAAATCCTCTTCCCAATTGAAACAGGAATCCGGCCAAATACATGCTTTTCCGAGCTGATTTCCCGGGATTTTCTTCTGTTTCTCGATTGCTTTGAACTTGTATTGGATGTGTCTTGCGATTGGGTCCCAAAAATTCTATGAAAACAACTTCAATTTCTTTTCCTGTTTGAAAACAGGAGATCCCGATGAGTTGGATCGGCGACTCGGCTGAGTTGACTCGCTGGCTCGCTGGGTTGACTCGCCGGGTTGACTCGCTGGATTGACTCGGCCGATCCTAGGGTGTCCCTTATCCATTATTGTGGTGCCAATAACACTTGTCCTTGGGTGCCTTTATCACTTTTTGAGCCAATTTTTCCACAAATCTTTATTCTTCTAATGTACCTACAAAAGCATAAAACACGTAATATTTGCAAAATCGAATACTAACTTAATAGAAACAAAGGTGCAATTTAGACACTAAAATGTGTCTATCAATGTGTCTCCCACAAATAGTTTAAATTCAAAAGCATCAGCAAATGAACTGGAGTTGGTAGACATTGTTCTTTGTTCCTGCCAAAAAATAAAAACCCATACAGAGTTATGATTTTTCATATACAAAAGAAAATTCTAAAGGAGATTCCAATTTGATCATAATGTTGATTCAAGTCAAACACTAAAAATCATATCATTTTTTTAAATAGATGAGAGGATCACGACATTATACTTTATTGTATAAAACTTTTGGACAATTTAGATTACTTGAGCTGCCACTATAATAAGTAGGAACCTTAATGGATATGAGGATATGTTGGTTATGTATGTCATGAATTCTAATAAATCAGGTACTCTGATCCATTGGCGTAAAAATTATCAAACATACTCTTAAAATAGAGGAAAAACCTAAAAGAAACATATTTTTAAAAATTAAGGAAACCAAACGATACAATTATCGAAAATAGAAAACCACCTGCTTGTAAAAATTGAAAGAATAGGCTTGCTAGTGAAACTTATAACTAATAGCAAGCGAGATTCAAACTTGTTTTCATATGATTCCACTGGTGGCCCGTTGTAAATGGTGAGTTTTTGACAAGGGTTAAAATTATAAAATTACCCTTTGCCTAGCAGCAGGAACATAAAAGATATACACATATTTATGCACATATCCCTAGCTTTATATCAAAACACGAAGTACTGTATCTATGCTTATGTACTCCGCAAACGAATTAAGAATACAGTTTCTCCAAAACAACTACAGACATTCTATATTGATCCTGTATCTTCTCTAATATTCACAATATTTATGCCATATCAAATCCGTCTTAATTCGCATAAATTCCACAATTGAATTCCTTGAACTTGACTCGAATACGCATCGATGTTCCAATAACATCTATCAAATCTGGGAGTAGCTAATGCTTGATCCCTAAAATATATTTTGGCTTAATGTCTTGTTCGCAAAGAACACATCACAAATCACTGTCATAAGCTTAAAATATGCCACTTTAGCACTCTGCTCAAGAACAAGCCACGAATTATGCGCCAATCATCTTGGACGCACCATAAACAAAGAGCAATGCCTCCAAAGACGCACTTTTCCTCGAGTTAGGATAGCCCTAGCCTTTTTCTGTGCTAGCACCAGGATGGCATCAACCCCACTAGAATAACGTCCCAGGGGCCATTAGCGTATTTACGTTAGAAGCGCTAGCTTCCTAGCTCAACAACGTAAGAGCACTGGCTTCCTAGCCTTAATGTATTGGCGCTAGCATCCTAGCCAAGAGTGCAAGAGCCCTATCCTCCTTGGCGCTAGCTTTCTTTACTAAACAACGTCCTTGGCGCTAGCGTCCTAACTCAACAACGCAAGAGCGCTATCTTCCTGGACTTAACGCATTGGTGCTAACCTCCTTAGCGCTAGCTTCCTTGACTATGACGCTAGCTTCCTTGACTATTGGCGCTAGCTTCTTTGACTATTGGCGCTAGCCTCCTTGGCATCTGCGCTAAAAGCGTTAACCTCCTTTGCTAGTAGCGTCTTAGCCTCTATGGATAAAAAGATAACTTCCTTGCTAGAAATCTAGCACACTTGCTCCCAAAATGGTAACACATTAGCTTTTGTATTAAAGAGCTAGCACATTAGCACATTTGTGCTAATGAGCTAGCTCTAGCCTTGCTAGATGCTTCTCTAAGCGACGCATTACTTTGCACTAAGAAGCCAGCCTTATCTCTGCTAGTTACTTCCCTTCAAAAAATATGTCATTCTTTTCAAAACTGACCTAATGCCAACGCTAGCCTTATATGGTTATATAATAAGCCTTCTTGCTTAAGAAGTTCCTCACATTTCTTGGCTCCAAACACTTCCAGAATTATGCCTTGTCACTCTAAACTGACTTATGGCTATTAAAATAACCATGTTACTCCTAAGATAGTACATAATCACTAAACTTACCAGACTTGATACTTATCAACAGCTTGCTTCACTGACTTAGCAAGTCATTTGACTTGACTTGACTTGACCTAATCAAAACAGTAGTGGTTCACGACTCCACTATCATTCTACGAGATATCAAATACAACACATGGGGGATTCTCATTGGGGTATTTATCTGGCTGTCTACGATAATCGTGCGTTGTGGCAACATATCCATGAACAATAAGGTAATAAGTAGTAGGATGGTAACAAAGCAGTTGAGAGGATAAGGATTAGTGGTTATACAAGTCTTCCCTATTTTTCGGATATGACTCCAATACAATCTCCACAATCGTCATTTCTCCATCTCTCTCTAACTTCCACCACTTACGAGAAATCAATGTGTCTCCTAAAAAATATAAATAAATGGTTTTATCTATTCAAAACAAAAACAAGAGAAAACTAAGAGACAAGATATACAGAATTAGCGATTCATCACAAAAATAATCCGTTCTTCTCTAGACACTACAATTATTCATCACACTGAGATTTCTCAACCTTCTTTGCTTCCCTACCCTAAGACGTACCCAATCTTCTCCACCTTTGTGATCGAAGCAGGACGTGAACGACCATTTCTTGGTTTAGACTCGTCCTGTTCGATATTGATCTCTCTAACCTACATAAAAGTACCACGTTGCAGTATATTTGTTTTCACCCTAATATACCCGCATATATAACTACTTTACCAACGATCCAAAATGGAGCATTCACTGACATAAATTGTTTTTCTAGTTCCACTATCCTCGAATATATTTTATATATCTATACTTGATGATCATTAATTGAAAATAAGAGAATGAATGAGACCCCAAAAGCATTCTTCGTACTAATTAACCTAGCTAAGAAGTTACAGTACAAATGTTGATTCTTGGAAATTGTTGTTCGTCCCAAATAAACTAGTACTAACCTAGCTAATAAGAAGTTCCATACTCCAGATCCATGTATCCACTACAAAATCCAACAACATACGAATTTAAAATAAAATTATGGTTTGTTTCAAAGTTTTGTTGGATTTCAGGCCACTTTCAACTCTTACGGCGTGTTTGGATGGTGGGAAGGGAATCCCATTCCTAAGAATCATATTCTCTATAGAAGGGGAATCCTAAACCCATCACCTCCCATGGGTTTTGTATTCCCTTATTTTTTGGGAATCATATTCCTAACCACCCTTTATTCCTATTTACCAAACATGGGAATAAAGTTATATTCATGGGAAAGTGATTCCATTCCCTTCAACCAAACATGCATTTAAGAGTTTGGAGACGGCGGTGGGAAAAAATAAATTGTAAAATGGGATTAAAGGAAAGGAAAAGAACAAAATAACATTAAGGTTAAGTTCAAAGATATGAGTCGTTGGATGGTAGAAAATAAATCCTTAACCGTCCATCATAAGTGAGCATTACCCATTGTAGGTTACGATAACCCGGTACATCTAAGTATTTGGTGTAAGTATTTTTAATCCAAATATCCACTTTAAAAAAGGGTTTCCATCACTCTATAATATTTCGGCCAATCGTGGAATGCCAAGTGCCCCTCACAAATGCCCAAAGCTCCTATCACGGCCAATGGGAAGTGGGGGTTTCATCACCGTTCAACGTGGGGGCTCATACCACTTAGAGTATTACAGGTGTGAAAACCTAGGTAGGACCCATAGTTGGAGTATTTAATATTGAAAAATAACTAAACAGGTGAACTTCAACCATTTGGGAGGAAATTTTACCCAGACGGGTGAACTTCAGCCGTCTAGTGAAGAGTGACGACCACTCCTTCGATTGAAGGAGTGTATGATAGACTTTGGGTGAAAGAGGTTCTACTCTCTACCCATAGTGGGATCTAATTTGGTACATTTGGGTGAAACTCTTTAAATGAGAACTCTCTACCCATTGCCCTTGCTTTAAGTAGAACCTAAAAACAAATTTTAACGTTTTCTCAAAGAAATTTTCCCGAAAAAGTAGGTCTTATATCATTGCAAAGATTCCGATGAAATTACGACAACTGGTTTAATAAAATTTCATAGCCAAAGACAATTCAAGGCTACATACTCAAGTGTTAGGTAAATTTCTAAATGAGGTAAAGTCAAGAGCGAGAGAGGGTGATTTTCAGGCAACGTTGACCAAGGTCAAGGGTTTTTTCCTGCTGATTTCTTGTGCAATTGTTATTGATCTAGGGATTTATTTGAATATATAATGATTGGTGTTGGTTAATTTGTGGTCTTGGTCTTGTTTTTTTTTTGTTTCATCATGGTTTTTGGATCTAATATGCGTTCTGATGCCTTGGGTTCTGGTGATTTTTCTACGGGTGGGGGTTCGGGAGTTCAAAAGGGATCTAGATCTAGAAATTGGTCTTCGCTTTTTGCAAAAGAGCAATTGGAAAGTCTAGAGTCTGATCCTTTGATTAGGCCTGATTCAAGTATGGTGAATGGTGAAAGGGTGATAGTAGCTAATCCTGAGGAGTTTGAGACTGATGTTAAATTTTGTGAGGATTTAGTTGTTGGGTGTTTTGTAGGTCAGAGATTGTCTTACATGATGGTTCAAAGGGCTATGAGAAAGGCTTGTAAGATGCATGATGCGTTTAAAATGACTATTCATGGTAATTCTGTGTTTAACTTTGAGTTCGCTACTACGGAGGCGAATACTATTGCTCTGGAACATGGAGTTTTTTTCGTTGCTAATCAATTGTTTATGGTAAGAGCCTGGTCTCCTCTGTTAGAGGGAGAGATTGCTGAGATGTAGACTCTTCCAATTTGAATGAATTTCTACAAAGTTCCAATTTATATGTGGAACGCGAAAGGATTGAGTTTAGTTGCTAGTTATGTTGGTAACCCTCTTATGATTGATAAACAGACTATTTCTAAATAGCGAATGAATTAGGCTCCAACCAACTGAGGCAGGATTTCCTCGACCTTTATTATCATATAATCGAGAATGCAGTCAGATGAATCATTCGAAGAGGTGGGGACACCCGAGGTTCCATTTGTATCCCTTATTATCTAGATACGTTTGTTTCTTTAGTGAAGATAGGTATCAACCGAAACGTTCAGTTCGGGGAGCCAAGTCAGTTTCCTTCCATTTATCCACATCCTTTTTTTTGTTTCACATCACAATCCACGATCAGATTGCTTTGGAACTAAGAAATAAAAGAGCTTTATGGATTGATAATTGATAAATACTCGATGGATGGGAACTAAAAATAAGAAATCGAAGTAGTTCTGACGACGAAGGTGCTCTTGGATCGACATAATTTGTTCTGTTGCCATATGATTCTTTTGAGTCCTTTTTTACGAAGTGTGAAGTAATGTCATTTGGACTAGGGATCTCTAGTCTTGGTTCGATCTTCTATGTGAAGATAGATGTTTTGTGTAGTTTTTCTAGTGAGGTTCCTGATATTGTGGGGGAGGGGGGAGCAAATTGTTATTCCAGAGGAGTATCCATGGAGACCTCCTAAATATGTGCATTGTGGCACTTTTGGTCATTTTTTTGAGAAGTTTAATGTGAGGCCTAAAGCTTCTGTGGTGATGCCTGAGGTGGTTTAGAAGAAGCAAGTTCCAATACCCTATGCTGTGTGGTAGAAATGCACATATAAAAGGAATTAAGGGTTTGATTTAGAAGAGGAAGATGAGGTAGAAGTAGAAACAGTTGTTGAGATGGAGGAGTTGGATAATAGCTCATCCAAAAAGGGGCATGTTCAGGAAAATATGTTGAAATTATCTAAAGAAAGTGGTAGTAATATGGGGTATCAGAATAATTTGGTGGAGATACATGTGTTTAATAAGAATAATTTTAATGCATTGGTTGAAGAGGAGAATATTTTGAATTCGATTGAGCCTAAAATGAGTGGTGGAGGTGTTTTGCAGGATTCTACTGCAACTCGTGCTTTTTTTGGAAATTCTCTGAATAATGAGAATTATCAACCTGTTGAGGGTCTTAAGTTGGGAGAAGATGAGGGTGTAAGAGATCATTTTGGTCAAAAAAGTGTGGGGATGAGTGGTGGGAAGAATGCTTTGAAGGTGGTGGATAATAAGAAATCTGGTACGGAGGGGGTAAAAAGTCTTATCTTCTATCTTACCTGATGTTTAAAGTTGGTTGTTGGAATATTAGGGGTTTGAATGGCCCCTTAAAACAAAATTAAGTTAGGAGTTTTGTTGGAAGTAATAATTTTTCCTTAGTTGGACTTCTTGAGACTCATGTACAATTAGCTAATAGTGATAGAATAAAAATAAAATCTGTCCTTCTTGGCAGTTTTTTGATAATTACTTTCATAATAGTGTGGTAGAATTTGGATGATCTGGAATCCTGAGATTGTGCAGGTTTCTCTTATTCATAGTTCAGCTCAAGTTATGATGCTGGATGTTTTGATTCATATAAATAAAAGTTGTTTTATTGCTTTTTTTCTGTGGGGATAATGATGCGAGGGTTAGAAGGTCCTTATGGACTGATATTGTTGCTTTTGCTTCTTATAATAAAAGACCTTGGATGGTCTCGGGTGATTTTTATTTTATTCTTGAGCCAAATGATAAATGTAGTGGGGTTGGAGTGCATGTTTCTCAATATTCAGATTTCTGGGAGTGTACTCAATCAGCTCAAAATTTTTATTTGTCTTATACTGGATGTATACTTGGAGTAATCAATAATAAGGGGATGCTAGGGTTTTTAAAAAGATTGATAGAGATATGGTGAATTTTGAATGGTTATCCCAATTTCAAGATTCCATGGCTGAGTTTTTGTTACCTGGAATTTCTGATCATAATCCTTGTATTGTGACTTGTTTTGAGGGCAGGGCTCATGGCCCACCTCCTTTTAGGTTATGTAATTATTTGACTGAAGACCCTGATTTTCTTAATATTGTGAAGATGGTGTGGCAGAAATCTGTGAGGGTAAATCCTATGTATTACTAAGTTGAAGAGAGTGAAGATAAAAGCTTATTGAATAAAGGAAGGCTGAGTTTGATAATATTTTTGATCATATTAAACATGCTAAGGTTGTTATGCAATCTTTGCAAACTAGATTACAAGAAAGACCTTTGAGCATTGATACTGCTAGAGCTAAAAGAGAGGTTGTTAAGTCTTATGCTAAATTTTCTAGATTTGATGAGTTACTGGATAAACAAAAATCTAAGGTGAAATGGATAGATGTGGAAGATTCTAATGTGAGACTTTTTCATAATTCTGTTAAGGAAAGAAGATCCAGGAATAATATTTTTTTATTCTTAATGCTATAAATGGTGATAGGTTGGAGGATGACAAGGCTATAACCAGGGAATATACTGATTATTATCATGGGATTTTCAATGATGTTGATGGGACTCAAAATACTGTTGTTGTTATGCAATCTATTAAGTTTGATATGATTCTTCAATAGGAGGAGGGGGAACATTTGATTGCTCTTGTAACTAGAGATTAGGTAATCCATGCTTTGTCTACTATTGATTTTTCTAAATCTCTTGCGCCAGATGGGTTTTCAATTCATTTCTTCAAGGTTGCTTGGGCTATTATTGATGATGATTTTGTTGTTGTAATCTTAAATTTCTTTAATAAAGTGAAATTTCTTAAGGAAGTAAATAGTACTTTTATAACTATAGTGTCTAAGTGTGATAATCCATGTTCAATTAATGATTTTAGACCTATCTTTTGCTGCAATATTGTGTATAAGTGTATTACTAAATTTTGACAATTAAAATGAAGTTTGTTATTAGAGGTTTGATTATTCTAGTCAATCAACCTTTATATCTGGTAGGTCAATTCATGATAATATTATGATGGCTCATGAATTAGTTAGGAATTACCACAAGGTTCAAGCAATATCAATGCTCTATTTCAGCTCTAGCTGTATTTCTAGTTGGGTGTCTTTGTGTATTCTACTGCTAAGTTTTCTGTCATGGTTAATGGGTCTCCTTATGGGGTTTTTTGAGCTAAAAAGGGTTCCCTTTGTCACTATATCTTTTTGTGATGGTTATGGAGATTTTTAGTGCTCTTCTTCACCAGCAAGTGCTTCTTGGTAAGTATGGTTTTCACCCAAAGTGTAATATACTAGTTTGACTCATTTGTGCTTTGTAAATGATATTCTTGTTTTCTTTAAAAGGTTTACTGGAGCTTCTGAGGTTATTAATAAGGTTCTTTATCACTTTAAGATTTGTTCTAATCTTGAAGTGAGCGTGCAGAAGTATGATTTGTATCATTCTGTTGTGCAACAAGTGGAGATTACTGGGATTAGTCGTGTTGACGGAGTGTTTCCTGTGAGGTATTTGGGTGTGCTTTTTATTTCTACAATATTATCTTATAAAGATTGTCTCCCTTTTATTGCCAAAGTTACTAAGAGAATAAAGTCTTGGAAAACTAAATTTTTAGCTTATTCTGGAAGACTTTTACTTATAAAGGTTGTGTAGTGTGGGATCATTTATTTTTGGTTTTCTTGTTTCATTCTGCCTAAGAGAGTTGTTAAGGAGTTAAATTCAGTTTTGAAAAGATTTTTATGGTCTGGTATAGAACTGGGGAAGAAACATAATCCAATTAGTTGGATGCAGATTTGTCAACCTTACGAAGAGGGAAGCTTGAGGGTGAAAAACTTGGAAAATACAAATATTTCTTCTAATTTAAGGCATATTCAGAATTTGGTGTCTGGTAAGGAAACTATATGGACTCATTGGGTAAAAGTTAACTTGATCAAGGCTAATTTTTTTTTGAAGTATGTATGTTCCTCGAGATTGCTATTGGAGATGGATGAGGACTCTGGAATATAGGGAATTAGCTAAACCTTTTATGGGAACTGTTTTAGGAAATGAGAAGGATACTAGCTTTTTACTTGATTTTTGGCATCTAAAAGGCAGACTGTGTGATTGGATTCCCATGAACACCTTGAGTTCTTTAATCAGGGTGGTCATGATGTGGCTAATCTTATTCATGATGGGAAATGAAACATAAATGAGGGTGTTGAGGGTGGAGTTACTCTTCTTGCTCAGCTTCAAGATGTTAAGTTTGATTCTAAAAAATCTGTATGAAAATTTTGAAAACTAGTAGTTCTGGGATTTTACGATGAAGCACAGTTATAAGGCTTTTATGTAGAATGGGTCTATTGTTGATTGGTTTAAGTTGGTCTGGTTCAAAGGTATGATTCATAGACATTCCTTTATTGGGTTGTTGGCTATTAATAGAAGATTGAAAACTAGGAGTAGGCTGAAAAGATGGGGTATTATTGAGGATGCAAAATGCTTACTTTGTCTAGAGGTGGATGAGGATGAGAACCATTTGTTTTGTGCTTGTAGTTTCTCCATTGTCATTTGGCAAGGACTTATGCTTAAAATGGCCTATACTAGGAATTGTTATTTAGTTGGGAGCACGATCTGCAGTGGTGTGGTGAAACCTTTAAAGGTGGTGTTGTGAGTATTATAAAGAAGCTGACTATAAATAGTTTTGTTTATCACATTTGGAAGGAGAGAAATAAAAGACTTCATTATGCTACATCAAATTCTCATGACTCTGTTAGTTTTCTTATTACTGCTGATGTTAGGCTAAAGGTTGAAGCTAGTAAGTTATCTAATGTGGAAAATAGTGCTGTGAGGGCCTTTAAGAGATGGAGTGTTTCTTGTAGACTTATAAAGAAGGAAGTGGTTACTTGCAGATGGAAATATCCTGCTGAGTATGAAGTTATGATGAATATTGATAGTTCTAAAAGGGATACTTCTGGAGGGTTTGGTGCTATAATTAGAAATAAAGGGGGCATTCCTGTTGCTGCTGCTTGTGGAGGTTCTGAACCTGTTACTGCTTTTGCGCATAAAATGCAAGGAGGTTGGAACATATCAACACTGATTCTATGACTTCTTTTTATTTATTTAAGAGTTCTTCTCCTAGGTCTCACTGGACTCTAATTTATTTATGGAAAAGAATTAATCACACGAAAAGATAGTTTAAAAGAATAAGATGCGGTCATGTTTATAAAGAGACTAATCATGCTGTGAAATTTTAACTGCTAGACATTTCAGTGAAGATTTTATAGAGATTAATATTGATGAGTCTGGAAAGGATCTTCTAAATGTTATAGAGAAAGATACATTCTTAAAGTTTTTAATCATAACTTAATTTTTTAAATAAGGTTTGAGTCTCCTTTAACCCAGCCGATTATTTCAAAACCAAAAACCAGAAAAAAAAAGAAAAACTACATACTCGGACAATCAACTCTTATTCCAGTACTTGGGGGGAGTGAAGTGAAGTGAAGGGACCCCTTTGCATACACGACACATGTGACGTGAGTTTAGTAAAAAGTAAGATGAAACCGATGAAGCCACAGAGGTAAAATGTTAACCATGGTTAAACCGTTAAAAGGGTTTGATTTTATTATAAGGCGGGAGTATCTGTGTATTTCTTTCCCTTATTCTATTTCCATTCTACCTCTGAAACCATAAGGAAACCCTCATTTCATCTTCCTCAAAATCAAAACCCTAAATATCTCTTCTCACTATTCAGCAGTTTGCTGGAAGATCGAATCGCTTTTTAAGATCTTTCAACTTATTGTTTCCACCACCATGACCGAAAAGCGCGGGAGAGGAAAACCACCAAAGAAAACTGAAAAAGAAGAAGAAGGAGAAGTAATAGAGGTTGAAAATGAAGATCTGGTGACTGAAAAATCTACACTTTCTGAGTCACAACTTGCTAGGAATCGTCTTCGTGAGCGATGGGAGTTAGCTTCTGTTCTTAATTTCTTACAAGTATGATTTTTTAGGGTAAAATTTTTGTTTTTCTTTTTCCTGCATTTTATGGTATTTTTTAAATTTTTTTCTTTTTTTGGTGATTTTTGATAATGTTTTTGTAGGTTTTTAAGCCTATTCTTGAGATTGATACGGAAATATCAGCTGAAGATATCGAAACGGGTCTTATTAGACCTAATGATATTGTGTCTCAACTTCATATTTCGCTATTGAAGGTACATTGTGTCGGTTTACTTCCATCTGCCAAAATAAATTAGGGTTTCATTGTTTGCTTTGGTTTTAAGTAGAATCTGTTGTGAAAATGGTATTATACCTGTTGAAATGTTCGTTTTTTGTAATAATTTATAATAAGTTTTCTTTTGTGTTCTCTGCAAATGGATGGTGGTGAGAGTAGAACTTGTTATCTGAAACACCTTTTAATCTGTTATGGTGTTCTCGTGGTTGCTAAGAGAGCAATGCTCATGTGGTGATTTTGTCATGTGATTACAATTTTGGAATCCCTGAGTTTGCAGTCTTAAGGAGCTACATTTTTGGTAATGTGTAGCAAGATTAGAATAGAAACATGTAAATAATAATTATTAATGGTAAATGTTGTTTAACATCAATTGTTCTGTAATATTACGCTAGTAGAGTAATAGGCAATAATTGTAACAACTGGCTACACTACTCACAGAAACAACAACAAGTACAGAGAAAGACCTATTTTAAGTAAAGACAGCATTAACTACTTTATCGTTACTAGTTATAGCACCTCTTTCCTTCTCATTATCGTGGATTATGGTTATAATATGGTACATTTGCACTCATATTTCAAGATATTTTCTTGCTATCACTTAGTTAATGAATACCGAAGGATGCCAAAATTGAACTTTACCAGCCGCTAATTAAGGTAATAACAAATAACATCGTGAAAAAGGTTAATCTTATGGTTGATTAAGTAGATCGGTTAATGCAAATTTTTTATGTAACACCATATAACCAAGACCTTGGTGCTTCTTTCTGCCATGAGTTTGCCAGACAACTTGCAGGTTCACCAAGTTATGCAACTGATAACAACAGACTTGTCAGGCACTTAAGTCAATGGTCACCCTTGAGGAGATCCTAATGGAGATGTGTATAGTTCTTGTAGTCAGATAATTGTGGTGTGGAATTTTTTGTTAGATGAGTTATGACTCTTTATTACATTTCCCTTGTTCTAAAAAGTCCGTTTTGTACTAGTATTGTCTTTGTTTATTTTATCTGAAAGATCTAAACAGTAAGTTTTGCTTTCATTATTTGGGGCTTTGAGGTCCAAAATAATGTTCAAAGAAACACATGCAACAGACTGCAACAGATACCAATAAGATTCAGTGCTTCCACATACCAATAAGACTGATGTTGTCATATTTCTTTACCCTTAGTTTGGTTGAGCTGACATCTCTTTTTACTAGGGAATACCACCGGTAAGCAAAATACTGACTGATCCTAATGTTTGGGTTACAATACTTTGTAAGAAGCTCGATGAATGGTGGCAATGGGTAAGTCATTCTAGAGTTACTAAGTCTGTATTTTTTGATCTATGGATGTTCTCTTTCGGTAAGATTACTTATTTGCTTAAATTTGCGCTGGAGCAGGTGGCTGAAGGGGAGTTTCCACTTGCTGCATTTCGTGGAGGGTAAGCTTGCACCCGTGATCTTTTGGTTATATGTTAATTGTGGCCGTGATGTCTTTCTGTTGGTCTTGTTTGTGCAGGGAAGATATTTCTAGATACAAAGACCTTGACCCTACAGTTCGTTTAGTGATCCTGAAAGCGCTTTGTGAAGTCCGTGCTGATGTAAATGAATCCTTCCACTTTTTTTCATGTTGATGTGATGGGTTTTATTGCATAATTATTTTGTTCGAGTTAGTGCTCTCTTGGTATAATTACATTTGTTGCTTCACATGTTGATGATTGATGGCTTCTTACGTATAGGCTATATAGCTTTCTGCGTTCCAGTCTGATTATTAATTGCTTACAAATGGTGTTGACCAAGCTGGAGTATACATTGGCAACAATATAGTTTCATGTTATAAAGTAAGCAAGATAACCTTTTCACTTTTTAACAGCAAAATGATGCATTGGATTATGTTCATGACGCACTGAAAACTGGAACGGATGTTTCTGCTTTCCGTAAGGATCAGATAGGAGAAAATGGAAAAGGAACTGCTTACTGGTAATTTTCGGAGTACCGGCTTATACTTTAATTATATTGTATGTATATTTACGCTGAGCACCTGTGCCTTATGTTGATAAATTTCTTTATTCTACTAAGGTACGATGGAGATTCGGTTATTGGTTTTAGGCTATACAAGGAAGTAACAAGGGTCAACTATACTTCCCGAAAGGGAAAGGGACGCTTGGCACAACCGCCGAACAGTTCTCACTGGGAAACACTAGCGACCAACCTCGAGGAATTTGTGCAAATATCAGTAAGTGCACATTCTTACATCGTGTTTTGAGGCAATTGAAATAAACGTTATCCAGAATTTTCTTCTGGTAATGGCAGAGTGAACTTTCATCTAGCAAGGTCGTTGTGGAAGCAGCTGTGGGAAAGGTTGTCGAGGACGATATCGTTCCTGCTCTTGTGAAACTTCAGAAGGTGAGTTTGTTCTCTAGCACCGATTAGAACGTCGAGTATTTGCATTTTCTGTACGGATAAAGTGAAGGTCCTAAATATTTGTCGGGGGCTTTTGAAGATAAATATCTGCATGGTTATCTCTTATGCATTATCAGTTCTTTATATGGGTCTTTTAGCCTGTACTGTTGCTTTTCTGCAGAAGAAAGAAAGGGCATTGAAGCGGCAACAAACACAAGTAATGCTTCTGAACGGTTTTTTAAATTCTCATCATGTAGGGGCAAATCGTCCCCAGCGCAACCGCAAACCAGTCAGTTACACATTTGGTATGTACAGATATCCTTGTGTTTTCAGGAGACATTTTTTTTTGTATCCATGATGCAAATTCTTTGAGTGCACAATGCTAAGCTAACTATAAAGTGTATTTCAGAGGGTTCTTATGTATTAAGACATACCCGGACTTTCAGATTTCACAACTGAATATTTACGGTGACATGGTTACTGTCTGGCATATGTTTGTAGTGCATACAATCTAGATTCTACAGTGTACAACTGAAAAATTGAAAGGAAACCTGAGCCAAGCACTATATTTCTTATTTGCAGTTGAGACACTCCGCAGAAAAAACATCAAAGGCTTCTCGTTCTTACTATCTAACTCTTAGTGCGTGAAAGTAGGTTTAAAACTAATAACACTTTGTTGGATAATGATTAAAGTAACAAAATTAAAGAGTGAAATGGTTAACAAAAGCTACCGCAGCAATAGTTAGCATGATAAAATCTGCAGAACTGTATAGAGGAAGTCTAGTATCCCTTTGGAAAATAAAAAATATATCGATTATTAATTTACTTGTTTCAATATTGTGGAACTGTTACACCTGCCACCATCATTTCATTTTTGCTTTCTTTAATATATCGTTCAGTATGAATGTATGTGCATGTCATTTTCTTAACAAGGGCTTCTCTAAAAGTTGGTTCTTGATTGCCAGATGACTATGACCAATCTATTGATGAAGCTCTACGGATAGGAAGGTAAGTTATATGCAGCTTTATTGGTACATTTCCATCTCCGAGTTTTGCTTGGTTGCGGCCAGTAGTGATCGTCACGTATGACTATTATATCATTTGCTGGTAAATACTACAATTAAGGCACACCAGATATCTTGATAACTATCTCTCTTTACTGTATGAAAGACTCAGAAGACATCAATTCCTCTCCCTGACTGTTGCAAAATTTGGTTTGTATCAGGACAAGCAATAGAAGTCGAGAGCAGAAAGAGGTTGAAACGAAAGACGGTGACCAAGAAGGCAAGACGGGTTCTTCTAGTGACAGTTCTGGCAAAAGTAGTAGCCTTGTGGAAAAAGTTGGTGATGTTGATGATAAAAATGATGAAGAGGGTGATACTGAACACGAGAACACCAACACCAACGACATTGATGATGAATTCCAAGGAAGTGTTGGTGAGAATGACAGTGATGATCACAACTACAATGACAACATTAACGAGGAGGATAATGATGAAAATGAAAACAACAATGATAACCAAAGTGATGAAAACTCGTCCGGTTCTGAGAAGGAAAATATTGGTCATGATGCGAGGACCCGTCTTAGAAATCGTCCACAAAAAAGGAAAGGTCTATCAGCAAATGATATTTTAAGTGTACGACGTAGTAAGAGAACAGCAAGGCAGACCAATATGGAGTCAGGAAATCACGTTAATCCAAAGAGAATGTCGAGGCAATGACGTACTATTACAAGGGACAATGCTCAAGGTGTCTGGGACTTCGAAGATGAAAACTCGTAAGGAATTCGATGAGCATAGTTTTTGGTGGTGAAACATTGTTCTGTTAGGCTATCCTTTATGGACTAGGGTAGAGAGAAAGAAAAAAGAGTTCAGAACTCACATCTGATGAGTAATTTTGAAATGCACAAATTGGCCTTCCTTGAGTTTGGTATCTTCACAGGGGAAAACCAAAGGATTTCATTTTGCCTCTGTAAATCCATTGCCACGTATTTTGCTCCACAGGAATACTCTCTAATCAGTGAGATTTTTTTTTTGTTGGAACCATAAATTAGTGAGATTTGGCTTTTGGAAACTTATATCTACGTCCTTCTCAATTATAAAGTTAATATTGAGAAGTGCTATTGAGATTTGTCGTGAAGTTTTTCAATTTCGAGATGGTGGGATCTGGTGTTTGACCCAGTGGCCTTCACTCGCGTGACCCTGGGCTTGAGAAGCCTTGAAATATTTGAGCCCACTTGAGAGTAGGTCACGAGATAAAATACGGACATGATCAACGATATTACAGGTGATGTAGAATTAAAATTACCCTTGTGTGAGGACATGGTCCATGTCTATGATTTCAAATTTGAATGTTGGAACAAATATCAGTTCAAACAAATTAACATCTAGAAGTAGAGAACCCCATTATTACAGACTAAGAATCTTTTCTTGATGTGCAAATTGCCCGTAGATCCCGGCGTCAATGCGCTTAAATGTTTGTGAATTATATCAACAAAGAAAAACAATAAAAGTAAATCAAATTTTTTACTTTTAAACGAGGTATACCATTAGTAATTACTAATTACCCACAGGCACAGGATATATTATACTACTATATATATTTACACATATGGTGACACCTCACCATATGCGCTTTTCTCATTAAACTTAATTAAGAAAGTGATTACCAAAATCTTACGTTACACAATCTTTCTTCTTCACAATCTTCTTGATTTCCTTCCGTTTTATTGAGACTTTACGTGATGATGATCTGGTCTGAGATTTACCCTTATTATTTTGTCGTAAATTTACGATTAAATCGACAAAAGCACCTAATATATACTTGTATGATTTCTTCTCATTCAATTTCAAGTAACAAAACAGTAACTCTTCCATGAAATCCCAGTCAACAGATTGATTTTGATCCAATCTAGCTTCAATCATTTCTTGCATGGAACGTCGGAAATCGTCGTACGGGTTCGGAGAATTCCGTAACACGGCAACACTATCCTCGGGTAAGTTATGGTTCGTACCATTTTCAGCCTCAATTGACTGATAACTAGGAGTTGTACAAGTATGATGAGCAATAGAAGTGCTGGAACCAATATCATCAAATGTCGAAATACTACCACCGCTGCTCGACCTATTTTCCTCCACCAATGAACCTGATGTTCCCGGAGAAACAAAGAATCGGCTCGACGCACGAATATTATCCGGTGGCGGGTACATAAGTCGAGGCGATTCGAACAAAAAGTCGATATTCCCATTATCACGACGAGAATCTTCATTTTTCTTTTTCTTCTTGTTCTTATTCTTATTCTTCCTCATCTTAGTACTCTTCTCATCAACCACTAAGTTATTATTATCGTTTTCATTACGATATAATGAATTAAAATTCTCGAAGAGAAAACGGTCGATATCGGATAGTGTTGCTGCACCATCTTCGCAACTCTTGGTAGCCGAAGCTGAAGACGAAGAGGGTATTTTGTCAATTGCGAAAGAAAGAGTTCTAGAGTGTTTGCAACCAGATAGAATCCAATTCTTGGGAGAAGAATTGACAAGACTTGGAGAGGAATGATCGTGCTGATTGTTTTGATTTGTTCTCTTGAGTTTTGAAAGGAAGACATGAATGGATTTATGAATGTTTTTAGGCATTCTTTTGGATGAGTTTTTTTTTTCTCTTTAAGTTGTGGGCAGTGAAAGTTGTTGAGAGTAAGAAAGGATTTTATAGAAAGATAAAGTTATAACATTGAGATGTAATGGCTAAGTACGGTACGTTAGTGCATAAATGTCATGGAGTTATTTTCAAATTTAATGTATAGTTTAATTTCTGCTATGAGTAGTTACTACTATATTTCCCCAAGATTTATATGCGTTTATTGGATGGATTTCCTTTTTATCTGTTTTTATCATGTTACATAATACAAATCATGACTTATTTTAGCTGTTTTTATGTCATCTGCACCTAATATAAAAGTGACTTTATTTAGATTTTTTCTACTAAATTATATGTGCAATGTATGTGGACAAACTGCTTATAGTAGTGTGATTTTTTTTGGGTAAGACTGATCTGCATGACTCAAAAAAATGGGAGATACGGAGCAAAATGGGAGAAGATGTGACCGAGAAAAATGGACTCATAATAAATGAATGAGTTAGTTTATTTTGGACATTATTGTTTGTGGGTGTGTAATAAAGGAAATAAAAAAAACAGATTCTGGATTGATACTGTGTTACTTTAATGCCCTTTTTTTAAATTAATGAGTTTTTATGAGGATATTAACATTTGAGGTCCTAGAACAGATAAACTCCAGTATACTGCATTGTGATGTTATGGTCAACACAGTAATCCTCTTAACATTTGTACGGCAACTATGGAGTATTGTTTTTTAAAAACTTTACAGTAACGGTCATATAATCATGTTTTCTAATAGTTATTAGGGTTAGTTTGCAAACACAAGCATGGGCAGCAAATTGATGCAGGCTGGTTAGTGGTCACCTTCTAGATATTTTTCAGACGTTCCTTTATATAAACACTAACCGTACCCCTGTTTATTAGTTATGGTAGTTACAATTTAGTTAAACATAAAAGTTTTTAAATAATTTAAATTTTGTTATATATATATATATCTTTTTTTGGAGGATATTTCCACAAATTAGAGGATGCTAACGGTTATATATGACATAATATAGGTTAAGGGGTATTTATTCTATTAAAAAAATATACTAAAAATCTAATTCAAACATCTTCTTTTTTCTAACTGATCGATTTTTCTTCTCTTTTCTATAAGAGTCGGCATTGCTCAATTGTTAAATACAATACTGACTGCCAGCAACTCTCGATTCAAACCATTAAATCTCATCCATAGATGATTATAACTGCCTTTGTATACTAACTCAGCAACTCCATGATCAACTTCTGTAATTGTCCTCACTAATCAATCATCACTTCCAGGACTTCCAACCTTCGTCATCAATAGCAACCATCATCTCTTCCATCACCGAATCCATCATCGACAGCCAAACTCAAGCATCAATCTTCCAGCGAGAATCTCCATCAACTATCATCATCATAGACCATAAAATAATGGTAGCAACTTTACTATCAACCTGCTCATCTCTGCCAGCTCCGAGCTCGATCAATATCCAACAACCAAGCCATTAACTACCATTAATAGCAGTAATCACCATCACGACTAAACTCCGTCCAACTCCACTTGATAGCAACCATCATCTTCATCATAAAATTACGTCCTCCATCTCTGCCATCAATCCCATCATCTCGAACTTGTCTTCCCTTGTAGCGACCATTTTCCTGATCACCACAACCACCAATTGTAATCAAGAGAAAAAAGAGAAACAAAAGTAAAATCAACAACAGAGATTTAACGTGGTTCGGCGTTGATGCCTACGTCCACGGGTAATGAAGATTCTGATTTTATTCGATGATTGATTTACAGAGTTTTGATGTTCTCTCTTGCTCTCACAGACAGAATTTGGGAAAAAAGCACCCCTCCCCTTCCTCTCAGTAAACTTTGGGGAAGAAAAAGATTTCTTTTCTCTCCCAAACCGTCCTCCTCCTTTCCTCTAGGGTTTTTTCCTTATAAATGAAATAACCTTTCAGTCTATTTATATTATTGCCCTCATTAATAAGCTACATGTTTCACCATCAAATCCGCCACGTGTCGATGAAGTCCGCCACGTATCGATGAAGATTCATCACAGTTCGCCATGTGTCGAAGAAGATATACAATATTTCGCCATGTGTCGATGGAGTCCGCCACGTGTCCATATTGATCTTATCTTCAAATGACCTCAATCCAATTTTGGTGCAGGAAAAAGATGGTGCGGGAAAGTGGTGCGGGCTTGAGTAAGCTTTGCTTGCTTGCGGACCTGGCTTGCGAACCTGGCTTGCGGTCCTGGCTTGCGGTCCTGGCTGGGCTGTTGCGGACCAAAGTGTTGCGGGCTTGGATTTGTGCAGCTGGATTTGATGTTGCGGGAATGGGCTAGATTTGCTGGTGCAGGAAATGACGCTGCTGTTAAGGCTTCAGGTGGAGCGGGAATTAAATCACTTGAATGGCTTGAGCAAGCTGGTGATGCGGGAGTCAATTCATAAGTTTGAAGCGCGAAATGCCTCATTAGAAATGGTGCGGGCATGAAAAGTTAGTTAAATGCTGGGCTTCATTTCAAATGCTTTGTGTTGGCTGCGAATCAAGTGTGCGGTCATAAATGGGCTCAGCGCTGCGGGCATGAGATTGCTGCGAACTTGGGCTTCGGGAACGGTCAGATGCATAAGGCTTCAATGTTGCGGAAATGTCTGTTGCGGTCCTTAAATGGTGAAATGGTACTCATAATGGTAAAATAACCATTTGGATGGTTTGAACTTGATTTTGAGCGGGAAATATACTTCATCAGCTAATGATTCAATTAAGCAGTGTTGAAGCGGGAATCCACTTAAGGTGGGGACAAAAATGGCCCCCTTCTTTTGTGTTGTGGGTGCACTTCATTTTTGGTACTCACAATTTGCCCCCTTTTCTTGAGAGTTGTTCGAAGAATAATTCTTAAGAAAATGACTTCATGTTTCGTTCGTATCATAATTTGGTGGTAGTTGCACTTCCATTTTATCTTTTACTTTTATCCCTGCAAAACAATTGTTTGTTAGTTCTTCAGCCAAGGAGCAAGAGGGTGTAACACATGTCTAACTTCTCTCTGGCTAGGAGGAAATTATGATGCGGTTCCGAGAGTCTCCAGCCACGGAGTAAGAGGGTGTAACACATGTCTAACTTCTCTCTGGATATGAGGAAATTAGGATGCGGTGCCAAGAGTATATAAAAAGTATTTTAAATAAGAAATGAAAAATATCTGAAAAAAATAAGAAATATCACTTTCTTCCAAAGCAGTCGTTATGTAAGAAATCCGAAGTATAGAAGTACTCGTCTTCAAGAAGTATTTAATAATGAGAAGCAAAAAGTACCCCTTTTCGAATGATAATTCCCGAAGAAGCATTTAGATTGCCGCCTGAAGTATAAGAAATATCGAATGAGAATTCTTCTCATAACTCATATGAAGTATAAGAAGTATCGTCCTTTGAACTAAATGAGAAGCCCAAAGTATACAAAATAAATAGAAGTATCATTTGAAAGTGATTTGCCAGCTTGATAAGACCGTAATGCCAATATTATAGCACTTTCAACAATGAAGAAATGATCACCCATCTGCGGTGCGTATCTCCCTTGCAAAACACATTTCATATCCAGATTCTTCAAATATTTACTAATACTTCCATAAAGACCACTTTGCTCTGTTCCTATAAATTTGATTAAATGCTTCACATCAATCTCTAAATCATTAAGATTTTCTCAGTTAAAATTCAGTTTTGAGTGTCGTTAATCAAAAATTCATACCGATTTCACTATGCGGTAAAATTCAAAAAATTATAGCTCGTTAGAAACTAGATGAATACCTCTATCACATAAAAATAACCAGAAAAAATATTAAGTTGGAAGGCTGAGCTAAAAGTTCCCATGAAAACAGGGACATGAAAACGTTGGAAGAAAATTTCATTTTTAAGACTCTTCAAAAGAAAATTTATTGAAAATTCCTCACTCAATGGAATTCGGAAAATTTGGTATTTTTGGAAAGCTGAGGAAGCCCTATTTAACATAAAAATGGTAAATAAAAGTGATAAGGTGGATAAATGAGTTAAAATTTCTCGTAAAAACAGGAACATGACATTGTTGTCAGAAAACTTCAGTTTTAAGGCCCTTTAAAAGAAAATTCATTGAAAATTCATGCATTAATGGAATTCGGAAAATCTGGTATTGTTGGAAATATGAGGAAGACCTCTTTAACATAAAAATGGTAAATAAAAATATTGGGGTTTATAGCTGTGTCAAAACTATCCCAACAAACAGGGCAGAAACACGTTTCAGAAAGAAAGAAAAATCAGTTTTGGAGAAGTATATAACAGTGTCGAAAGGTCTTCATAAAACAAAACCAAAGTCATGTCCTTAGAATATTTCAGATTTGATCTAGTACTAGTTAAGAACACTATGATATAAATCACTCTTAGGTTTTAAAGCCATTTTTGAAAAATGATAGATATAAATGAAAATGTGACAATGATCACTTATCTGGTATGAGTTCCTTATGTTTCTGAAATGCTTCTGAAGCTTGTTGTTGCACTTTGAGAGTTCAACTCTTGTGGCTCCTAGATTACCCACCAATATTTCTTGTCTGTGGTGGTGGTGGTGGTAATCCATATAACATAACAGCTCTTCATTATTGAGTAGTTCTTGTTGTTGCTGTACTTCCTGCTGAATGGCTAGAAATGAAACTGAATTCTCATGAAGAGGGATTGAACTGGTTTCATTTAATGTAGATGAGAAAGTGAGTTCAATATTAACAAATTCTGTTGGTGTTGTCGAAGTAGTTGGTGAAGGAGTGATTGAGTCTTGATGAGTAGTAGTTAATGACAATGGTGATGACGTTGCCAAGGCACTACTAATTGGTTCCTGTAGTGAGACTTTCTTTTTAAGCCCTAGACCTGCATAAAATCAAAACAAAGAACTTCTCAAGTTGAAATCATGACAAAGAACTTCTCCAGTTGACAACATGCTTTGAAAGGAAATCTTTCGAAGTTTATCATTAAAGCTGCAAATGTCTTTAAATTGAGCTTCTTTTGGCTCGAGCTGCTTTGTTACTTCAGATTGGCACAAACTGTGCTTCTTCTTTGAACATGACTTTCTTCTCCTCAGATTTTTGATGGGACTATGTTGGGTATTGTTGAATTGTCTCTTGCTTCTTTTAATTTAGTTGGACTTATGAACCTTTAAACTATGTTGTATGTGCTGTTTCAAATGATTCAAAGAATGATGCTTCAGCAATTTTTAACAGTTGCATGGGGCTCCTTTTCTTCAACCATTTCCACAACCAACTCCATCTCAAACAAAAAGGACCTGACCCAAGCTCAGATCCAGCTCATAAAAGAGCAAACCAAAACATAAGAAAAGCAAACTGTTTGAATAAAAATCAACATGTCAGTCGAAACATAAATGTCAAATTCAAAGATTCATTAGATCATTTTGGAAAACATGGTATGAAATCAAGAAAGCCGAAGTGAAAGAACTGCCTGTTTTAGAAGTGATTAAATCATTTTTGCAAACAGATATTATGCAAATTTAAAAACTAAATCATAACAATTGATTAAAACAAATAAAATCAGGATTTAAAAGGATTCAAACCATTCCAAATATTCATAAATCATTTATAAACACTCAAAGCTGTACATGTTTCACGGTAAAATACTATATTACATAAAGAACAAAAATTGTGTTTTAGGCAAAACTTCTTGTTGTGCAGAAATCAGCAAAAGTATAGACAGATCAGAAGAAATTTATAAACAAAACTGGTTACCTTTAGAATTTACAACCATCTAAAGTACCATGTTAAAAAATTTCACAAATGATAAGAAAAAAAGAAGAATACCCATTTTTGAACTTCGAAGAAATAGAACATGTACAAATTTGAGTACCTATTTCAGAGACTAAGATGATGATTTTTAACTTGGAGCAGCAGGCTGGTGACCTTGGTAAACTTGGTTGAGTCTTGAGCTCAGAGACTTGTCAAGGATTTTCTAATCCACCATAATTCACACCATGTCTCTGGCTCAGAACCACCAACATTTCCTCTCGTTAAATTCTCTGAACCTCTATAATCTCTTAAAATCCTTTGTATAAAGTCACGTCACTCATTACAGAGATAACATCCCCTCTTGGTGAAGAATTTGTGATTCAGGTAATCTGTCGAGCACTAGACATGCACAACTGGTGGTGTGAAGCATTTAACATCTCCTTTTGATTTCTAAAGCATTCAACATCTCCTTCCCTGCATCAATCATATCTAACACAAACCCACATTTCTAAATCAATTAACAATCATTCCTTCATTTGATTACTCTCAACATCTTCATAGAAAACAAAGATCAATTGAGCACCGAAGTGAGGTTTTAAAGAAGAGTTATATCAAATTAATGGGAAAAATTCCCAAATCGAATTGAAATTTTGATGCTTAATGTTTTCAAAATCAATTAAATGGGTTTGTAAAACATGATTTTGTAACAATTAATCTGCAATCTATTCTCAACTTTGAATCAGAATTTTAAGGGAAAAATCAAATTTTGCTGAAAAACAAAACCTAGTTTTCATGAGAAATCCTTTTGAAATTTTGAGTTAAACCACCAAATTTGAGTTTTTATTAACAACATAAAAGAGAAAAGAAGAAGATTTAAAAGTCGTCGGTGAAGAATCTTCCGTTTCTCCATCAGCTTAGCTGCAGCTCCATCAACTCAGATATTTCTATCAATAAAGAAGATGTTTTAATGAGGTTTTAAAAGATGAATTCAGAATCCAGTTGTTTGAAAATACTCTTAAAGAAGAATAACAACTAATAACTATTAAACAGAGGGTTTATTTCACAGAGAAATCTTCACCCCTCCTTCTAGCGCCAAATTATAGCGACCATTTTTCTCATCACCACAACCACCAATTGTAATCAAGAGAAAAAAGAGAAACAAAAGTAAAATCAACACCAGAGATTTAACGTGGTTCGGCGTTGATGCCTACGTCCACAGGTAATGAAGATTCTGATTTTATTCGATGATTGATTTACAGAGTTTTGATGTTCTCTCTTACTCTCACAGACAGAATTTGGGAAAGAAGCACCCTTCCCCTTCCTCTCAGTAAACTTTGGGGAAGAAGAAGACTTCTTTTCTCTCCCAAACTGTCCTCCTCCTTTCCTCTAGGGTTTTTTCCTTATAAATGAAATAACCTTTCAGTCTATTTACATTATTGACCTCATTAATAAGCTACATGTTTCACCATCAAATCCGCCATGTGTCGATGAAGTCCGCCACGTGTCGATGGAGCCGCCACGTGTCGATGAAGATTCATCACAGTTCGCCATGTGTCGAAGAAGATACACCACATTTCGCCATGTGTCGATGGAGTCCGCCACTTGTCCATATTGATCTTATCTTCAAATTGCCTCAATCCAATTTTGGTGCGGGCAAAAGATGGTGCGGGCAAGTGGTGTGGGCTTGAGTAAGCTTTGCTTGCTTGCGGTCCTGGCTGGGCTGTTGCGGACCAAAGTGTTGCGGGCTTGGCTTTGTGCAGCTGGGCTTGATGTTGCGGGAATGGGCTAGTTTTGCTGGTGTGGGAAATGACGCTGCTGTTAAGGCTTCATGTGGAGCGGGAATTAAATCACTTGAATGGCTTGGGCAAGCTGGTGATGCGGGAGTCAATTCATAAGTTTGAAGCGGGAAATGCCTCATTAGAAATGGTGCGGGCATGAAAAGTTAGTTCAATGCTGGGGTTCATTGCAAATGCTTTGTGTTGGATGCGAATCAAGTGTGCGGTCATAAATGGGCTCAGCGCTGCGGGCATGAGATTGCTGCGAACTTGGGCTTCAGGAACGGTCAGATGCATAAGGCTTCAATGTTGCGGAAATATCTGTTGCGGTCCTTAAATGGTGAAATGGTACTCACAATGGTAAAGTAGCCATTTGAATGGTTTGAACTTGATTTTGAGCGGGAAATATACTTCATCAGCTAATGATTCAATTAAGCAGTGTTGAAGCGGGAATCCACTTAAGGTGCGGACAAAAATGGCCCCCTTCTCTTGTGTTGTGGCTGCACTTCATTTTTGGTAGTCACATCCCTAATCCAGTTTCTCACCGAAAATTCACACACAGAAAGAACCCTAAATTCACGATTTGAAGTTAAGAAGATGATAACCGTGATGAATAAAAATGATAGGTGCTTTTAATTATTTTTGAATAGTAGACAAATTTTTCAAATTATTTTATATTTTTTTTTAAATATCCTTCGATTTATAAGAATATTCTTCAATTAAAGATTCTAAAAAAAATAATATTTTTATAACCGTAGAATAATTTTCCTAAATAACCGTCGTATTATTTTCATTTATATATTTTTCCTAAAATAACTAGGTCACGAGCGGTGAGTTCGTAGTAAAATACCACAAAAATAAGAATCTCATTTCCATCACTATACCATTATTATTATCTTTGTACGAGTATGATACGTAAATGGATTGAAGCCACCGAATACAACATCAACATAATCGTGTGATCATGATATCATCATTATTGTTATCCTAGCTATTTAACCTAAATTACATCTTATTAGTTATAACTCTGAGCAAACATGAGATACTAAACAAATCCGATTTACCATTCACATCTAAGATGGTTTAGCAACATTTTTTTTTTATAATTGAACATGTTCTGCAATTGTTAATGGTTTAACATCTATTCCGTCCAAGTAAAGTGCAATTTATCAGTAGAAGATCCATAAACATCTCATATAGTTGATCTAATCTCTCCATCTAGTTAGGTTCAGTTCTGATCATCTTGGATGTCCCTTTGGGTTACCAACACTAATACGTTTGATTAATTTATTTATGCTGTCTATTCGAATTAGCACAACAACAACTAAAAAAAATTGATAATGTTCAAGAAAGTTCTGACTCCTGACAAATATAAAAACGGACGAATCGCTACAATAAAAAACCTAACAAAAACAGAGAATATCTGATGTGAAGAAATAAATATCGGTAGTTTCATCGGGGGCATACAAAGTGATACTTATGATGGGTAGGAAGACAAATTCTAAGGGTATAAGGATAACAGGGTACCAATAGTATATTTAGGGGTATATAGAAAAATGTTCTTTTTTTGAGTCGGCTTACAATTATTTTGGGGCTGTTGGGTTATCCCCATCTAAAACACTGAAATAAGGATGTTCATCAAAATAATTATGTTTTTTTTATGTGTTTTAAAATCACTATACCACTTGTTCTGCTATACAAACCTAAGGCTGTGTTTGATATGATTTAATTCCATGGAATTAGCCATCTTTTGATGGAAATAACGTATTTTCTATCGTTTGATTATACATTTATTCCCATAGAATTATGTGCCTATTTATAAAAAAACGTAGTCTAAAGTGTGTTTTAAACTTAATTCCATAGACTTTTATGAAAAGTCTTTTCTTGCCTCCCCCAGAATATTGATTCCATAGAATACATTTTCTATGAAATTATTTTCTTTCCATGTTATCAAACACAACCTAAGTTATTTTGAAATTTGTTTTCGTTTTCAAACATCTATACTAGTCAATTTCAACTAACTCATTAATATATCTCTGTTTGTCGATTAATTAAATTCGTTTGTGAACGAAATAAAAATCGGCTAGGTGGATTATGTTAGATCTAGCCGATCTTTCCATTTTTACCAGGCTGTCTAGTAAAATTTCAAAAATAAATAAATTATCCCAACTATACATCATATTATCCCGATAGTAACAAAAATAAAAACCCACACATATATTTTTCATTCCACGTCCCTGGCAATGTAAGCGTACACCATTTATTTTATCATGTTTCTCCTTTTTAGAATTAGGGATTTAAAATTGAGCATAGTCGTCTTCCATTTTTAGCGAGGGTTTTATTTTTCAATTATTCGTTATACGATCCATACTTCGTTAATATGAAATTAGAATGTCGTTTATCACCGGTGGTTGGAGGAAATTTTGGTTTTTGAATTGATTGGTTTAGGGATTTGAATAATTAATTGTTCTGAACTTTGTTATTTCTATTTGCTTATATGGTTGTATATGAGTTAATTGTTCTCAATTTTGCACACTTCAAATTTACTGTATTTAATGTCGATCCACCCTGAACATGTGCATAAGACTGCTTGAACTCAACTCATATTCGGATATTGAAAAATGGGACTTTGCACCTTAATCACGACCATAAAGTAAATTGTTGTTTTGATTGAAACATATATGAAGGGAAATCAATAGGCTTTCTTTTAGAGGAAGATATATATCAAAAGTCTTCACTTAGGCTGAAACAACTCTTAGGCTTTAACATACGTCAGCTAAGGGAATCAAGTGCGTAGAATCACGTTGGATTCAGAGGCGTACGTAAAGGAGCACGACTGAAGCTGAGTTCCTTGGAGGGTGAATTTGGTATCAAGTACATTCCAGTCCGAAGTATGATAGTAGACTAGTTTCTGTAGAGGTTTAGTACAATGCGGTGTTCAAACCGGACTAGGCCTCGAGATTTTTTTGCATTTGCAGTTTTCTTTGTTAACGAAATTCTGATGTCTTGTGTTATTTTCCTATCCGTATTATACTGTTTATATTTATAATAGGAATATCACGAATACTATGTAATCAACCCTAGATAGTATTCGATCCCTAATTGGTTGAGATCCTACAAGACTTGTTCTTGTTGAATTAGTA
This sequence comes from Papaver californicum, assembly GCA_023531435.1. Classification (NCBI taxonomy): domain Eukaryota; kingdom Viridiplantae; phylum Streptophyta; class Magnoliopsida; order Ranunculales; family Papaveraceae; genus Papaver; species Papaver californicum. Next base: position 2,029,544 of record JAJJMC010015296.1, read on the forward strand.
TCTTGAAATATAGATTACAAGTTTGGAATTCATATCTTGTACAATGCGGGTACATACTAGGTTGATCTTGGATATTGATTTTTTGAGATTGTCTAAGAACTCCTGTACACAATCAGTTATGCGGACCTTTTCTATACATAATGATTGTGTAAGAGAAAGAGAGAAACTCTATGTACAATCATATACAAGGGTCGTTACTATTGACCTACTTGGTGATTGTATTAGGTTTTGTCCATACAGGTTTCCGGACGAAAAAGTTGGTGGTGCACTTGGTACCCTCTCTTCACAAGGGTTTGATTCCACACGATGAGAAGAAGGTTCTTGATTCACTATCAGTCACTTTAGGATCTTCACAAATCAATTTCAAAAAAGTTGTTAAAAAATTGGAGGCTTGGGAAATCCGAACCACCATAAGCTATGGTTCAGAGTTGTGACATTTATTCTTTCATGGAACCAGTCGATGAAGAAGATGAAGCTTTCAAAAGAGGAAAATCAACTAACCCAAGATTGAATTCATTAACTGAAAAATAATTTGAAGTTTCTATTATCTGATTGGTAATAAATGTGGTATTGGATGAGGATTAAAGCTTCCCTCCATGGTGAAGTTGAGAGAATAACGATCTAGAGAAAATCGTATTTGAATTCCCTGCCACGTATACAGTCTTACCCTCGAGATATTCTTAGCTTTCTAACTAATAGTTCTTAATAAAAATCTACAAACAATAATAATGAATATTAGCTATGGAATTTGAAAAGAAGAGGGTACCAAGTAAACCACCAACTTTTTATCTTATAGGATTATGAACCCGTGTAGTACTTTTAACAATTAAAAAAGGCACATAACTTTTAATGCAGAAAACTAAAATCACACACACATAAGAATTTTGTTAACGAGGAAAAATGCAATGTGCAAAAAACCCATGGGACCTATTCCAGTTTTGAACACCGTAATGTATTAAGCCGCTACAGAAACTAGCCTATTATCAGACTTCGAACTGGAATGTTGAAAAGGAGAGGGTACCAAGTACACCACCAACTTTTTCGTTTCGGAAACTTGTATGGACAAAACCTAATACAATTGCAAGTTGGTAAAGCAAACACCCCTGGAAATTTTTGTATATAGATGTTTTCTTTTTCTCTTCCACAATCTATATGTATAGACCAAAGGTCCATGTACCTGATTGTGTAGAAGAGATCTTGAAAGATCTCACAATTCAATATCCAAGATCAATCTAGTCGTATCCGAAATAAGAGGATCTGAATTCTAACAAGTATGAAACTTGCAATCTATCTTTCAAGATATGAATTCAACAAGAACGAGTCTTGTTTTTAATCTCAATTAATAAGAACTTAAATTATCTAGACTGATTACATACTATTTGTGAAATTCCTATTATAGAGATAAAACAATATAATGCGGAAAAGGAAAAACACAAGACATCAGAAGTTTTGCTAACGAGGAAAATTGCACCCCGCAATGTATTAAGTCGCTACAGACACTAGCCTATTATCAGACTTCAGACTGGAATGTTGAGAAGGAGAGGGTACCAAGTACACCACAAATTTTTCGTTCGGCAACTTGTATGAACAAAATCTAATACAATATCAAGTAGGTCAAGAAAATACCCTTGAACAAACTGTATATAAAGTTTTTCTCTTTCTCTTCCACAATCAAAATGTATAGATCAAAGATCCGTGTACCGGCTTGTGTAGAAGAGTTCTTGGACGATCTCACAAATCAATATCCAAGATCAATCTAGTCGTATTTGAATCAAGAGGATCCGAATTCTAACAAGTATGAAACTTGCAATCTATCTTTAAAAATATGAATTCAACAAGACGAGTTTTGTTTTTGATCTCAATTAATAAGGACTTAAACTATCCAGATTAATTACGTACTACTTGTGCAATTCCTATTATAAAGATAAAATAATATAATATGGAAAAAGAAAAACACAAGACACCAGAAGTTTTGTTAATGAGAAAGGGTTCTTTGACATTCTTTCGCCGAAGTGGACCACCTCAAACATCTCACCATCAATCCCTTTCTTCCATTGTCTTAGTTTTTTTTTCTCTCTCTCTAACAAAATCTCTTCATTTTTTTACTCTTGTGAGTAAATGCCAAGAAAAACCTCTTGTATTTATAGCAAAAATGTACCAAAAGATAAGAAGGCGGTGATGGATTTGGAAGAGTAAAAACATTAAGAGCATTTACTACATTAAACAACCACTTCCAAGAAAAATATTCTTCAAAAAATCTCTTAATTCTTGTTCTCTGAAAAAATCAAAAAAACTTTTCAATATACACAAAAGTCAATATTGTTTCTGATTCCTTGACTTTTGCCTCTTGTTTATCATGTCCCCACAAGATACGCAATTACATTTACAGTTTACTGTTTTACAGTACTGATCATTCCCATTTACCAAGGAAGTTATCAAGTACATATATACCACGTATACCCATTGGCACATAGTTTAGCCACCAACTACTAATTTGGTTGTATGTGTTAATCACTTCTTCTTATCGTGATTTCAAAATTACAACACATAATTAATTTTAATAAATTTTCCATTACTTCATTTTTTTGTTGTTTATTGCTTCAAGATTCCAACAATCTTAACACATTAATTAGGGTGATTGGATGCTTCTCTTGGGAATAAGCGTGACCCTACAAGAATTTAAAATTTATACCTATGAACAGTTGTGTGTTTTAAGTGAGAGTAGTTTAAAAGGGAAACTAAAGGGTTATTGCAAGAGAATTCTAAATACCTTCAGAGAGAAATTTGGAGAGAATGTATTTATAATAATTGCGCATTCAAATACTCTAAATCAATCAAACATGGTTGGTGATGATGATCGACAAAGAGAAAAGGGCAAAGCCCCCATGACAGAGTAATAATTGAAAGAGTTAGAAAATAAAAAAGAACTGAAAGGTTATTGACCGTGATGTGGTTGATAGGGGAGACGAACAAGGATGATCTGGAGGCAGTACAAAACAGAATAAGATAGATGTTGCATGACTTGGAACTCGGTCCTTTGTGGGAAGAAGCGCGTGCATTACTACAAGATGATCAGGAAGAGAAACCAAAGAAAGCCAATGAGCATCCTTTGGATCCCGACGTCATAGACATTGAGTTAGATTAATTCCAATTCGAGTGATGGTCTAACAATGGGTAAGCCTTTTCGACATTTGAATTGTCTTGAAGAAATAACTATTATCAAATTAATGAAGTACAAATAAGAATTCAAAAGATGATAAAAGGTTAATCTTAAAACAACTTTGAAGATCTTCAATGGAAAATAAGGACAAAACTCATTATATAGGATAAACACTATTGTTTAATAGAAATCACAACTGCTACCAACACTTATGAACATAATAATGCCGATGAATCAACAAAATGTCACACTGTGAATCAAAAAGGAAGTAACAAAAGAAAATTAGTAAACCATATTAAGCTATAACTGATATCAAAATAAAAGAGACAAAAAAGAACACATGGTCTTCAGTCATAAGTTATTCAGAAAGCAGTCTTTCTTCTCTCAATCATCTATCCACTTCTAGTAAGAAATTATGTATATACAAGACCTTATACTTATCCTGGAATTCTTCCAAGATCATACCTAACAACTAAAGTATCGTCTCCCATCAGGACCATCTTTTAGGTAGGACGGGATGGTCGACCGCCCTAGGCCCAAAAAATGAAGGGGCAAAGAAAAAAAAATCTTTTCGCTATTTATATATGTATGCAATTTTGTCTACATTCAACTTTAATTGTGAAAAAAATAAACTATTAATATGAAAAAATACTATTATTAATACAATAATACAATAAAACTTTTTGGATCAATTTATATTACCATAATATATCTATTATATGCAATAGTATTAACTTAATTATGAAAATATGCCTCATGCGTTAAACATACAAATAAGTAAATAAATAAATATGATATTTTCTTGGAAAACATGGAAAGTTGTTATATAACTTTTATCCCTTCATTTTAAACCCACTGATTGAAAAATGTTATTGATTCTTGTGAAAGACATGTCAATAATTTCGTAATTTTTTTGCATTTCAAAATGTAAAATACTACATATATCTTGTAATTGTATTTGAACAATCCTTTGTTTTTCTAGGTTTTCGTTTGTTGAGTTTCTTACTTGGAACCACAATTTAATTTTTATTTTTAATAAATATATTAGAAGTTCCGAAGTTTTTTATGAGTTGTTAATTCTCATCATTGTCTAATTTATATGCGTATATAATATTTTATTTAAAAAAAAAAAAAAACAGGTCTTAGTTTTTTTCGCCCTAGGTCTTGTATATGTTAGGACGGCTCTGACTCCCATGTTGATTTCTTGTATTACTGGGTAGGGAAAATGTATTTTTTTAGCTTCTTTTTGTATTGTCCACAACTCGCCCCATCCAACGGAGGCATGACCAGTTTTATTGTCTTCGGAAACTCCAGTAACATGTGTGATGCAATACTGAGCAAGTCTAGCAGCATCCAAGAAAGAAGTCTCAGAGGTAAGATGAGTGTTCAAAAGATTGTTGAGATAACTACGATTATTTGGAGTAACATCCCCGACAAAGGTAAATTTAGTGGCAAACTCGACATCGTTTGTGATTGAAAATTTATAAATTTTTGGGACTCCACCTTCAAGAGTTGCCGTGATAAAAATAGATTGTATGTTCATAGCTGCTTTCTATTCTATCGTTTGTGATAACTTCAGCAGTTTCTTAATGTCTCTACCAGCTTGTGATAACTTCAGCAGTTTCTTAATGTCTCTACCAGCTTTCAAGTCCAAATCCAATTGTTGTTTAACCTCTTCGCTCTCTGTCTGCCATCCAATGTTTTTGTCTAAAAAAAATCAATCAAAAGCGTCGTAAATCAAAAAGGCTAGAGAAAGGGGGGAGGTGGCTACTAACCATGGGTCACACACTAACAAGTTATCAATTTTTTTTATTTTTTATTTATAAAAAAACGGGGGTGGGTGGGTGGGTCTGGAAGAAAGAGAAATAAAAACAAATTTTTTAAGTGCAAATGAAGAGAAATAAAACTCAGTATAAATAGACATAACAATCATCAAAACACGTGTGAATGAAGTCATACTTGGGATAACTGGAAAAAATCATGATAAGATGCTTCACGGATGTTTTCTTCGAGAACAGGTGTATCGACAATCTTGAAAGGATCATGAGAGAGTTTAGGCTTACGAAGAAGGCGCCTTCGAGGAGCAACGATGTTAACATCAGGAGGCTAGCACAAGAAATATGAGAAAAATTTAGTAAAACACTAAAATGAGAAATAAATAAAAGATAGTAAGTATATGAGAAATTATCATAATACGGACGGACGAAGCACGTACCTTGGAAGCAAAGGGAATAGTGTTGGGATATATGTTTAAAAGATTTTTCTTTTATATATATTTTAACATACAATCTCTTATCTAGTGGTAAAGGATTTTGGACTTTCCAAGTTAGGTTATAAGTTCAAACCCCCTCCCCTACATTTGGGTGTATATGTGCACGTATCCGTGTATAACATTAGTCCTGGAGCGGGGTCTTGGGAGGTCTTTTGAAATTCAAATTTAGTTTTTGAAATTTGAAAAAGTTTTTTTTTTTTGAAAAACGTTTTACCTCCTTAATTAAGTTCTTTTTATCCGCGTTAATTGTGTTTACGTTTTGATCGTTTTTTATTGCAGAAATTAAGTTAGAATTAATATCAAAGAAATTCGCAATTAAGTTTCAATTGAAAATTTTGGAAATAAAATTGTTTTTGAGAAACAAAAGAAAAAATAAGAAGAGTTTTTTCTTAGAGTAGAGAGAAAAAAAAAGGTATAAGGTTTCTGAGCAAGTAAAAATAAGAAAAAGAAAGAGTGAAAGTGTTCAATCTCCACTGTTTGCGTGAGAGATTGAAAAAGAGATTTTCTCAGCTGTTTTATCCTGGGGGCGTTGTGAAGAAGATCGAACTGCTAGCACAAAAGAAGAGGCAGAGCCACAAACGTCTTAAAGAAAGCGACCTGGTCGTGACTCATCCGTAACCCTTTTTGTGTGTTTAATTTTTGTTGTGCAGGTGTGAAATCAGCAATTGTTCCAACAAATAGCATTAACAATCTTCCGCACATGAGAAACTATATTTTTGAGAAGTTCCTTGGTGCGAGATGACATTGGATTACGATGTTTCTTCGAACTTATTAGCCTACATCTAGTAGTTGAATGCAAACCATATCGTGAAAGAACATAAGAAGGAACTTTATACGTCCTGAGTCATGTAGGACAAGAGGATCAGGATCGGAAACAGGAACAGGGGGAGATGACTGAAAATTTTCCATTGCTTAAGCTTAATGTTTCAATAATTGGAGCCATAGTTGAGTAACCATGAAAGGACGACCGAGATAAGGAAGGTGGATGGTAACATGGTATTTCATGAAGAAATCAGGAGAGCCTGAACGAAACACAAATCTAGAGAAACTTTCTACAATGTTGTCGAATTCCTCCAAGCGAAAGGGAGTAATCGGGGAAGAGAATCCTTGATCAAAACCAAGTTGGCGAGTTACACGGTTAGTATTGTTTGCTTCGAAAACAAGTCACCAGCAAAGAAACCAGAGATGTAGCCTGAAGATACAACTACCATGAAATCTCATCTTGGGTCAATGACATCCCCCTCACTGACGGTAACACAATTACCATTACTTGGTGAAGAAAATGTATATTGAAGAGAGCCACAAACACCATCGTAATATGGCTAGAAGGTCAAACTGTTTGAGAGATCCATGATGCTGGACAAGATGAAAGATTTTTTTACGTTAGGGTTGTGATATAATTCCATTCTATGATGAGGTATCACAACGGGGACTTGACGAGCAAAACTCCTTATGTTTATGATTTTATACTTTCGAGTAGTTAACGAATGAACTTTGCGTTGATACTTGTAGATGGTGGGTTTTTATCAAGGGTAAAATAGTAAAATTATATCTCAAGACTTGAATCTGAGAAACACTAAACCCTGAAATATTGCAAGGAATTCTTAAGCAGGTGCTCATCTCTGCCCTCTCTCAGGTGCTTATCCCTGTCTTCTCTCTATATGTATGGCCAACTACATATTCGATTAAAATTAACTTATGTTAACATTCATGCTCAACTGAATGATATTGACTTATTAAAAGGCATAAGTATGTAGCAATTTACATATGAATTTACTTGTCTAAAACACCACAATTGTGCTTAGATATCAAGCCAAAATTGTGCTAAGGTGCAAAATATAGCTTCTACTAGCTAAATTTAGGCTTGTCCACGTCAATCATTGCTTAAGGAAGCGATCAATGACATAAAGATTCATTATCTAACATCCAAGATGCAAGCAAATAGCCTAGAGGCCTAAAATCACGTTTTTACATTAAGCTCGTCAGGTGCAATTCTACACTTTCCCTGTACAAAGTTGTGATCTGGGAGAAATTGGTATTGAGTCTAGGGATGAGTTATATACCAAAATCTTCGTATGGATGTCCTCTACAACATATCGAAATCAATCAACTTCAAACACATGGATAGGTTAGAAGATGGATATAAAAGTGATAAAGTGTGCATATGTTGACTAAGGTGAACTGTGTTTCCCATAATATCTGTATGAAAGTCAGTGTCAGGATGAATTCTAAGGATTGAGATATGCTCCCACTGGTCTTAATCCGAATACCAATATCAACTCAGTTGGTATATACAAGGGCTCCAATGGTCGATTTATTGAACATACATAAAAAAATATTTTTTTATATATATTTTTTTTTTTGATTTTTTTTGTGGTCTTACCAAGATACAATAATGAGGCTTGATCTCAATCACTCAAACTTCATCCTAACAACGATAACAATGCGATACTAGAGCCCCACCAAATCACTTAGAGAAACACAAAATTATAAAAATAAAAACAGAAAGTGATATGGTTATGATGATTCCGAGATATGCTTGTTCAATGATTATCATGTTATTTCTAACACCTGAGCTAGGCATCCTTTTATGAATAAACCATTTTTCTGGGATCGCCAATTCCTATAGACAAGAATTTTATTTCCATCTACCTAGAATGGTTAGTGTCATCCTAAATTGTTCACACGTTTCTAGATTTTATAGTTTTTGGTATAACTAAATTTTAATTTTTTTTCTCCCTTACCTCCAAACTTAAATTGAACATAGTCCTCGATGTTCTAAAGATACATGAACGAAAGCATGAACAAAGAGAAAATGATAAACAAAGAAAGAGAATAAGAAAGATATTACCAGCACTGTGTACCAAAAGCATATGGGTTGCCTCCCATAGAGCGCTAAGTTTAAAGTCTTCATCCAAACCAAGAAAGAATTAGTCACAACTTATGAATCATATAACAATAATCAAAATAACTGTGGATCCTTAATGTCAATTAGATTTAATTCACAAAGTTGACCAAAGTGGAATAAATGGAAGTGGTGGTTATTCTCATAAACATGTGTCGATTCAAATTTTCTAAAATTATTAGGTTTAACTCCAAAATTTAAGGAATGACACATTTGAAGTTCATATGTTCCCACATAAAAAAAAGTATTTGGTGGGAAAACAAAATCACTCATGGTATCATGGCATGGGTAAACCACATCAACAAGATGATGGTTTTATATCACTTTAATTTCATTTTGGACACAATTAGGCTCGGAAGACATTTCTTGAAGATGATCCCTTAATATGGTAGAGGTACAAATATCAAGTCCGAAGTGAGGGACCTTTATAAGAGTCAAAGGTAAGCCACAAGGAGAATAATATAGACCCCCAAACTTAGAGTAGTTTGTTTCTTTAGATAAACTAGTCCCAATTTCCTTAATTTCGGATTTGGGAAAGTGGTCAACTGATTCTTCTAGGTTGTAATCAGGTGGTCCTCCTTCACTCAAATTAAAATCATATACGAGTCTATCATCTTCGTTTTAGACTATTGTTCCTGAATCGTTAGACTCTAAAACACTAGTCTCAGGATAAACTCGTTCCTTTAAACCATCATCGTCTTCATAATTACAAGGAAATATTTCACCGTCTATAATAATGGTATATATAGTTGTAGATGGTGAGTCTTTGACAAGGGTTAGAATTGTAAAAATCTCCCTATGCTAAACAAACAAGAATATAAAAGGGATATGTGCATATTTATGCGCATATGCGTAAATCTATAGCAAAATATGGAATACCGTGTTTCTACTTATATTCTGCAAGCGAATTAAGAGTACAGATTCTCTTTAAATATTATAAACTGGCCTTGCAGCCTCCTCAATACTCATAATATTCATGCCATATCGAATGAGTCTTAGGTCGCATAAATTCCACGACTGAATTCCTTGAACTTGCCTCGAATGCGCGTTGATGTTCCAACAACATCCATCAAACTCGGGAATAGCTACTGCTTAAACCCCAAAAGTACATTCTAGCTTAACGCTTCATTCGCAACGAATACTTCTCAAATATGCTACTTTAGCACTTTGCTTGAATATAAGCACAAATAATACGCCACTCCTCTTGGATGCGCCAAAACCAAAAAGCAATGCCATAAAAATGCATTGAACCTCTAAGATACGCTAACCCTAGCCTTCTCTCTTATCAGCGCCAAGTTAGCAATAATTATTTGGCTTAGCACCGCATTGACACCAGTTAGCCACATTAGCGCTAAAAACGCTAACTTTCCCGGCGCTAACCCTAGCACCTAAGAAACGTTAACACTAGTACAAATATGGGCTTTGGTGACAGTTCAATATTCAAAAATATGACAGTTCACGAATGAACTGTTGCAAAAGGATTAACTCTGTGATATAGGTAACAACTTTTTAACAAAACTCACACCAATAGTGGTGAAAACCGTGACAGTTTTTGAAATTGTTACTTGATGTAATTTTAGAAGTGGTAAATAAAGATTCGATTCTCGAACTTGTGAAGGTGATGATTTTAGAAAATAATGATTTAACTAACTCTAGAAAATTCCAGGAGTAAGAAAAAGACTAAATAACCTAAAGATGATTTTTGAATAATTTTAACAATACCAGGAATCAGGAATCAGGTAATTCTAACAACCTATGTGATTAATCATGTAATTCTTTTTAACAATTTAATTCAAGTTTGCCAAAAATATGTTTCCTAAAAGAATAATTGTAAATCCTAAGCATGGAACATCAAGAGTAATTAACTAAGCATGACCCATCAAAAGAGAACACAACTATTTAATAAAAACCATTTTTTCTAATTTAAATCCATGCAAATAATAATAAAAGAATTATAAATAATTATTAGAAAATAATTAAATCACATAAAATTGAGAAAATTACCTTATCCATCATCCCAGTAAATAGACTTAGCTCATGGTGGGAAAAGATTGCTCAAAAGTTGATTTCATTGCTCAAAATATTGATTACAAGGTGAAATAATAGTGCAACAGCCAAACAGCAACGGGTATAAACGTCACAGGAACAGGGTTCAACTGTTACAGCACGGTTTTAAGCAACAAAAGAGAGAAGAAAAGGTAACAGACAGATTTGAAACAGCAACAGTTAAAACTGTTACACTGTCTTCTTCTTCAGCGGCGATGGTGAAGAACACCGATCACCGGGAGCAGCAGCAGTGACCGGCCGATGTCGGAACTTGAACGGAAAATAGCAAAAGTGGTTCTGGAGCTTCGTACTTTGATTCTGAGGATTGTAAACTCTTTATATAGGCCCTGTGAGTCTTCTAGGATGTTCTAATCCCATTAGAACTCGGTGATTTGACGAGAAATCAATAGTTATCCAAAACCGAAACATGTTCCTTTTCCCGTCCAAATTCATGATTCTCCCGCCCTTATCTTCGGCTTCTAATCGATTATACGAACCTTCAATTAGATTGGGTACTTATCAATTTTCTGAAATCCCATCAAAATTGCGATTTGATTTGAGTCCTGTTTTGCCGATGAAGCTTTGACCTGGTCAACTGGGTTTGACTCGGTCAACTGACTTTGACCGAGTTGACTGGGCCGAGTTGACCCGCTGAGTTGGTCCGATCCAGCCCATCCCGATCCAAGGGTGCCCCAATCCAAAGTGTGGGTGCCTTGATCCATTTTCCCGGGTGCTTTGAACACTTTTTGAGCCAATTTTTCCACAAATCTTTATTCTTCTAATGTCCCTACAAAAGCAATAAAACACGTAATAGACACAAAATCGAATACTAACTCACTAGAAATTAAGGTGCAAATTAGACACTAAAATGTGTCTATCATTACTGAAAAGGTATACAATGACAATTTTTGTATAAAAATGTTGTTATATGTTGATATATAATAACAATTATAAACTGTTAATATTCTCAAGCTATGGTAAATGTTCTGTAAAAAGTGTCATCAAATTGTAATGTCATATATAATTACCCTATTTTTTAATTACCGCCACTTCTATTTATAGTGACAGTTTTGAATCAAAACTGCTACTATCATAAGATGTTGTTAGTTTGAGTCCTTAGCCATTACGTACGAGTAGTGGGTTTGTTTTGTTAGTGGGTTCTTTGGTTCCTAGATCGTAGCTTATTGTATTGTTGTTAGCTTGACACGTGTTACCCAGTAAAAGGAAACGACTAGGACACCTATAATAGTGGTTAGGGATTAAGTCAAAGAGAAAAAGGATTTTCATTTTTCATTTACTCATATATGTGTTTTAGATCTAAGGTCTCGTATGCGCTTAATATCTTTCTCAGAATTCTTCAGAGATCTAGTGAATAGAGTTACCAGTGATAGAGATCTTTTTGACAAGCCTCAATCATATCTAGGGTTGCATAATCTTTTGAAAAAGAAAATGATGTGAACGAAGCTATTGTTCAATCGGTGATTTTTTGTAAAAGAGGTTGATGGTGGTGGTAATAACTGTGGTGGCGGAAGAGGTCGTGATTCATGTTATCTCTTCGAAAATTTCTCTAGGGGAGGAAGAGAATCAGAGAGAAATCAAGAAGAAAAAATGGCAGTAGCACCTGCAAGAACTAGATAATTGTTAATGGTCTCCTTGTTAGACTTTTTCTCATCGGTGACATGGACAAGTCTTTCTTTCAACTTATTTAATTCTACTTTTTTGAAAATTAACCTATGAATGATTGCTTTCTTTCATTTCATTTTACTATTGCTTTAATCAATTATGATTTCATCAAATTGAGTGACTGTGTGTATCATATATTAGTTGCCCTTTTGATCATATATAATTTTTTTCTGGGTATTTAGTGTAAGAATGATGCCCAATTTCTAGATGATAAGGGTTGAAAATTTAGTTTTTTATGGACTAATGATTATCATTATAATTTCTTCTGTTTGTGTTTTGGAATTGAGATGCTCTATGTTGGTTTGGTCAATCATTGGGGATTAAGTGATGAAAATTGTGGATGACCTTAATTTAATCACGAGATACTGTCTAGTGTTGGTGCCACTCTTCGATGTGTATTGATGTATATATATTCGCTTCTCATCTCTTAAACATGTTTAATGTTCTTATTCTGATTGTCTTTAGTTATGCATTATGGTTCATTTTTCTTTCTTTAAGGCGATTTGGGTGACTCTCCTCTTGCATCTTACTGATGTCTTAAACTTGCAGCTGGATGAAATTTTATCATCAAATTCATACAGCTAGACTCATGCTTTAAGTCGGTGAAATAATGTGCTTATTATAATTTTTTTTTTGTCTCACACATAATTGATCACTTTGCGAATTATATTCTTAGTAGTGGATCAATACCTAGATGAGGTGAACCTTGTCAGCTACATCCAGAACATTGTTGTACTTGATTCATGTCAAGTTGATGTCCATCATACAGGTCCTTGAACTCTCGTTACAAAAACTAATTTTTTTAGTCACTAGCAAATTGTCTCTAGGTTTAAACTTTCCTCAGGGCAATCCTAGTCATATACTTCACAACATACAGGTAGTCACTCGCATCCTTTTTATTGTTTTCAGTTATTTTACTCCATAATATTGGAAGCGATTAAAGAAATAATGCTTGTTAATCTTCATCTTCGCAGCATCAAACGCATATAAAGGATCTGTTAAAATCCATAGAGCTATTTTTCAAATAAAGAATGGGCAGGGAAAACTTTCCAGTATTGCATCTTTCATTGTTTTTTGATGTGTTCAATTGTAAACTAAGATCGTGTTTCCAGTTTGAGGATATCAATCGCTTAGTGGCCTTCTGCCAAGCATGGGTCAAGCTGGTGGATGATTAGTTGGTCGAATACTCTATTACTCGAAGAAACGGTACAAACTCTGTTGGACCACTCCCAGCCGAAGGGGATGGTGTAATAAAAAACCATTAGCAATATCTGAAACTGCAACAGAACCTTGTGATGATAATTCTAAGGAGTTTACTTGGTGGCGCAGAGGGAAAATTTTGAGGCTTGGATTTCAAAAATGGATTCTACCATGTCTCATCAATTACCTATCGTGGTACTTCCCTTATGTGTATTTACTTTTTTGCCCTCATATCCAATATTCAAGTAAGTGGAAATTAATGAAAAGATAATAAGAAACGAAAGCTCGCACTGTAGCTATACAGTTTATTCTAAAAAACATACCCAGTGTTCATTATGCCAAAGGCTCTGACTGTATAAGCGAAGTAGAAGGTTTTACGGAGAACTACAATAGAACTGATCAAGAATGTATCATAGGTTGGGCTTCAGGTTTGTTCACATTATAGTGTTTTTTTTTTTTTGCTGAAAACGTGTATGCTTTTGTGTTATGACAATTATATCTAATTACGGTATCCATATTCCTGTACATCATGTTCGATACCTTGACTTTTGTATATTCTCTAAATCACAGTAATACTGATGTTTTGAAGTAAGAACATTACGTGTTTCCCTTATACATTTTCATTTGTTCCATGAATACCAAGTACTTTCATTGGTTTGGACTAATCAAGTAACACCCGTAGTGATGATTTTGCCAATAATTTTTTATTCCTGCAGTTTCATGTTTTATTTTTCTCAGTTGGATTTTGAATAGTTGAATCCATGGATGCATAATTTATCATCATATCTTTTCCTTCATTACTATGACCACGAGTTCATTAAATTGATGTGGGTTAGGATGAAGGATGTTGGATTTTTTTTTTTGGTCTCGACATGTTCTGGATAACGATATTTTATTATTTTGATTCTTGTAGGTATTAAGAGTGCTTTTCTCCAGAAGTTTCAAGTGAAGGCTACTACTATTCATATTTTTCTAAAGATGGCAAAAGCAAGACCTCCAAACAAGAGGTTAGTGGAATCTACTGAATTTAGTGCATTGAAGTTCATGATTTTTCTTCTCTTGTAACGAAGAATCATGTTTTATTTATTTTATCCCTTATTCTTTCATTTTGACGAACTTTAAATTCAATAATATGAAGTATTCGGGAATAAAATTATTTTTTTTTAGCTATGCCTTTCAATTTAAAGTGTCACATATACAACTTTAACTCGCAACTAGTTCTATAGTTCTGTAGAAAATCTGTAACGTTGGAGCTAGGTGTATGATAACAGTTTAACAAATAATGTGTCATATAATAGGGTTTACATGATATTTTTATATAGATATACTTGACTACTACGACAGGTTCATGAATTTTTTTTACCCTAGTACAAAAAATCGTTTTTCCGATAGTTTTATTAGAAAATGATACCGTAGCTTGTCAACTATGACATGATTATGAAGAAACCGTTACCTTAGTACCGGACATGGAGTTTTTTATGACATTTTTATTTAGAAAATATTGTCGTATCTAGTTAACAACAACAGGTTTATGACATAACCGCTACCTTAAAGTCACGATTCCGTAACAGGTTTTTTAAGACCTTATGTAACAGGGGCTTTGGTGACAGTGCAAAAAACTTCAAACTATCACATAAATAGTTTGGTGACAGTTTTTAACTGTTACCTAAACCAATTTTTTTACTAGTGTAACTAACTTAACATGATCTTAGCTAGCATATCTTGGCCTAATGAGGCCTTAGCTAGCGCATCACCACTTTAACACCTTAATCTTAGCACTAAAAGTGCTAACCCTAACTTTAGCGCCAAAAAAGCCAACTCTTGGCGGCCAAGTGCCTTAGCTAACACATCCCCGAGTATCGGCCTCATTTGGATGACCTCAAGTAACGACTCACCAACACTGACGCGTCCGCGAGTACTGGTATACCACTTACCTGACGTTTCCCCAAGTAACAGCTAATGCCAATATGCCCCTAGATCAGATGCGCCCGTAGCTCGACCATATCTCTTCCATGCCTAGTGGCTGATGCGTCCCTGCTAGCCTAGCACGCCCCTCTTAGTGGCTGATACGTCCCTGCTAGCCTAGCACGCCCCTAGCATCCTGATAGGTCCCTAGCTCTCCATGGCCAACACACCCTTATGCCTAGCACATCCATACTTAGCGACTTAACACAAGAAGTGCTAAGAACAATATTTGACCGAATTGAGGTGCTAACTTCGAACCTCCTTGACACTAGATTTTTGACTCTAGCATAATTAATATTTGCTAGAAGCTATGCATGTTGGCCTTACTCATGAGAGGTTAGCACGTTAGCCTTTTGTATTAAGAAAGTTAGCACATTACTATTTGCGCCAAGTAGCTAGCAATAGCTTTGCCAGCTACGTCTCTCAGAAATACGCCTTTCTTCTCAATATTGGTCCAATATCAAATCTTATATGAATTCTAGTAGGTCTCCCTGCTTAAAGAAGCCCTCTACAACATTTGGCCTTAAGTGCCTCCCAGACTTTTGTTAAGTCACTTCTGAGTTAATACTTAGCCATTAAATGTGTTATGTTACTACTAAGTAAGTATATGGCCACTAAACTTCCCAGATGCACCACTAATTAGTTTAATCATCAATCTAGTAGGTCGAGCAACTTACCTCACTTACTTAGCAAGTTATTTGACTTGACTTAATAAAACAATAATGCTTATGACTCCACTATTTCCACGAGATATCAAATACAACACATGGGGGGATTCTCATTGGGGTATTGTTCTGGCGGTCTACGACAATCGTGGGTGGTGGCGCCACCTCCACGAACAAGAAGATAACCAGTAGTGGGCGGTTATTGAGCAGTTGAGAGGATGATAAGTAGTCGTCTGAAAAGTCTTCCTTACCTTCCGGACATCACCCCACTATAATCTCCACAATCATTACTTCTCCACCTCTCCCCAACTTCTACGACTTACGAGAAATTAATGTGTCTCCTTCGAACTATAAATAGATAGTTTTCATCCATTCAAGAAAAGACAATCATTCAGGAGAAACTAAACATACAAAAATAACGATTCATCTCAGATATAATCCTTTCTCCTTCACATACTACTTATCACACTGATATTTCTCAACCTTCTCTGCTTCCCTTCCCTAAGACCTACCCTAATCCTTTCCATCTTTGTAATCGAAGCAGGACGTGAACGACCATTTCTTGTTTTAGGCTCGTCCTGTTCGAGCTTGATCTCTCGAACCTACTTGAAAATACAATTTTACCGTATATTTTTTTCACCCTAAAACACTAGTTAAATCCCTTTCCTCTTGAATAGGTAAATAATCATCAAAATTATTAGAATTTAAACTAGAAATTTCAATATTATCATGAAGCTCAATTGGTGTGACAACTTCCTCTTCACTATGACTACAAATTTCAAATTCTTTATCAAAGTATGAAGATGGTTGAACCCTATATAATTGGCAATTAAGTTCATTTAGAGTAATACTTAAAGCTGCAATTCTTTCCTTCTAATCTAATTCACTCCTAAGTGACTCTTTATAAAATTCTTGCATTAATAAGTATCTCGTACGTGAATTTTCAGACACCTTCTTAAGAGAATCTTCTAAACAAAGACATTGATGATAAAAAGTATTATGTTGCAACTGCTTCATTAAATCCTCTAAAGATGGAGAACTCACATTCTGACTATAGTATTGCTCATTTTCTGGTTCGTATGACTGGTGCACGTGCGAATAGTAATTGGGATCACTATGGTATGAACCATAACCTCTAAAGGGTTGGTAGTGGTCCCAAATACTATCCACACTATGGCCATAGTAAGGATATTGTACATTTTGAAACTCAGGTTGATATGCATTGTATTGGTCCTCATAATACCAGTTCAACATTTTTTTTTGATACAAATGCAAATGCAAGGTTGACTAAAAATAGGTAAGCTCAGGTTACCTTAGCAAAATATACCTACAGTCAAAGACTGGTCAAAGGTACGATGCTAAGGCTTGTAGAATTTCAGCTGGTAACTCCCATCAGGCCCAAGGCACGGATTCAGCTTACTTTTCCACAGGTTTTCCTAAAATTAGTAGTACGACGATGCAATAGGTGTGTACACGTGTTTTTTTATATATAAAAATTAAATAAAATCTAAAAGATGTACAATTTGTTTCTAAAAATAAATTATTAATGAAAAATCTAAAGTTAATGAAATAAAGAAAATTGGGTTTTGTTATTTACCTTCTTTGGTAGGCAATTTCCACAATTGTAAAAGATCACCTGCGCATAAAAGACAAGAAAATACCCAAGTAAAATCTAAAAGATAAAATAAAAATAAAATAAAATCCTAAACTAATTAACACAAAATTAAAGAAAAAATAAAAATCACAATTCTTAATCCCTGGCACCGGCGCCAAAATCTTGATGTGATTTCAATTATACCGCAAGAGCACGACTGTCGATGAGACGATAATCAAACACGGTTCGTTCCACATGGATTTTAGAATTGCAATTTCTAACTTTTAATTAAATGATAGGCTAATAACAAAATTGATTTGGCGATTTTATTCTAGAAATGATTTATTACAAATGAAAGAAAACCTAGGATGTTGAGATTTCATTACAAATACACAGACTAGATGATTGTAACTTTTCTCTATAATTTTTCTCTAAATAATACTAAAGACAACTGAGGACAATTATATACGTCTCAGAAAATACATCGTTTCAACTAGTTATTTTTCTCAACGGATTAACAATTATCTTCATTTTAAAATGCTAGTCTCTAACAAAGAAAATATATCACTTAATAAAACATTATAGGACACATGAAGAAATCATTATCATGATTAACCAAGAAATAAGGACCAAGAGAAATATTATAGAAAATAGTCACAACATGCTAGGAAACATAGTAGGTTTCCCTCTCTAATCCTAGGGGGAAAATCTAGCTATTCATGGCACAAGAAGCACAAGAAAGTAGAGAAGAAACCATTAATTTCATTAATTTAGAAGAGTTTACAAAGAAGAACTGATTCACAGTGTCGCAGAATGATTTAAATTAACTATTGAATTAACAACAAATTTGGTGTGCTTTAAACCTCAGGACTGTCGTTGAACTGTTGAAGAAAACCGTAGCTGAAACATAAGAAATGGCTACGGTTTCAGCGACAGTTCCAGGCAGCCTCTTTCTTCTTTTTCTTCAACCTCTCGCCTGCAACTCAGAATGGATTCTGAGTTTTTTTCTTCTCTATCTCTGGCCTCTGCAAGCCTCCCCAATTGATCTCATATCCCTCATATTTATATTACACCAATAACTAACTCCCAAATCTTCTCATTCAATGAGGCAGATTAACTCTCAGAATATTTTTCTTCCTTTAAAACTCTCAGTGTTTAAATCTTGGTGATACTTTTTGATTTTCTTCGTTGTTGCCTTGTCGTTCTAACAAGATATCCAAAAGTATAGCAGCAAACTTCAGTAAAATAGTAAATCTCAACATGAAATAATATTCTTCCCTGATTTGCTTAGATTTTGTTTTGGTTGGTCTTAATCAAGTCCCACACTTGTTAAACGTATATATATATATATATATATATATATAAGGCAAGAAAATAATTTTGTCTTAAAACCTTAAAATTTCTTGTCCAAATCTCTTCTAGAAACTTCTCATATTGAGAAAGAAAAATTCCCTCACAAAATTGAATTTCAAATGGTGGGTGCCTTTAACACTTGCATGGTGCGTTTATCATTTTATGGTCGGTGCCTTTATCAATTTTGTTCATTCTTCAAAATACCTAAAAATAAATAAAATAACAATATTAATACATAAATTGAGTAATAATAATAATTATAAATATGAGATTAAATAAGGTACATAAATGTGTCTATCATTAGGTCTCATTTCAAGTGTGGCCTCACACACATATATTTTCATGTGTAGCCTTACACATATATTTTCATGTGTGGCCTCACACACATATTTTTATGTGTGGCCTCTCACACATATATTTCTTATGTGGCCTCACATACAATTTCTCATGCTCAACAACATACACTTATTTTTACGAAACAAGCATGTCAATGCAAAATTGACTAAGTTGGGCACACTACTCCTTATACACAAATAAATACATACTTATTTTATTTTAGTCTGCTAGATGATGTGGTTATAGACAAGTGGTAAAAAGATTCGTTACTCAAGACTTGTGAAGATTTGGTTTTAAACCTAATTTCTAAGACTAAAATAACAAAACTCAAACAAAGTTGAAATCAAGATTAAGAGAATAGTGAAGCTAATATTCCACTATTTACCAATTTTCAAAGTGATTTAATTCAATAATTATAATTACGCAATTTATACATTCAATTTGATTCTAAAATAACGCAACAAGTAGATTTTCAGAATAACAATTGTAAATCGAAAACATAGAACATCAAAAACCCTAGGCCAAGCATGTACCATCAAAAGAAATCACAATTTCTTAACAAAAATCATTAAATATACAAAGCATGCCAATAGTCTCTTATGTGGATAAATGGGTTCTCATTCTCTATCCCCCTAAATGTACGAAGCATGCCAATAGTCCCAGGTTTAATGTCAAATTTGAAAGTAGTTGTTGGTAAAACTACTCTTGGGTCACGTACTACTCTAGAAGGTTTATACGATCTCTAAGGGTTTTATTTACCTGGACTTCATGCTCATTATTACCACCTATTTCTTAAAAAACGGATGTACCACCTAAATCAGTGTAACGGGTTAGACTTAAATAAACAATGTCGTTTTCTTCAAGTCTATCTCCTTCACGTATCCAACGACGCATACACAAGTAGAACAACTAGTATTTAACAAGAAATGTGCACATGCAAAAATGCAGGGTTCACTATTTTAGGTAAGCTTGGTTTACCTTAACAGAATATACCTACAAAAAAATACTGGTAAAAGGTACAAGATTAAGGCTTGTGGACTTTCAGCTGGTAACTCCTATCAGGCCCAAAGTACATGTTCAGTTTACTTATCCACGAGTTTTCCTAAAAATCGGTAACCTGACGATGCAAAATAGTGTGTGTAAACGTGTTTTTTTTAAAATAAATAAAATACTAAAAATAACAAGCAAGCAACAAGAAATAAAAGTCCAAAAATATAAATAAGCAAAAGAAAAACTAACATAAATAAATACAATCTTGGATTTTCTGCACTTTGTAGGTAAGTCCAACTTTCCACCTTTTGATTCAAGTAAAACCTGCACACACAAAAAAAAAAAAAACCCAAAATAAAATCAAGGATATTAAAAAAAAAATCTTAAAGTAAACCTAATTTTTTTTTAAAACCCTAACCTAAAAACAAGTCCGCGTCGGCGGCGCCAAAAATTGATGTGGTTAAAGACAAGTGGTAAAAAAATTCATTACTCAGACTTGTGAAGATTTTGTTTAAACATAATTTCTAAGACTAAAATATCCAAACTCAAACAAAGTTGAAATCAAGATTAAGAGAATATTGAGGCTAAGATTCCACTATTTACAGATTTTCAAAGTGATTTAATTCAATAATTACAATTCTGAAATTTATACATTCATTTGATTCTAAATATTGCAACAAGTAGATTTTCAGAATAATAATTGTAAACTAAAAGCATAGAACATCAAAAACCCTAGGCCAAGCATGTACCACCAAAAGAAATCACAATCGCTTAACAAAAATCATTAAATAATTTTTTTAACCAAAGCAAATAATCACAAAAGAATT
The DNA here is from genome assembly GCA_023531435.1 of Papaver californicum. NCBI lineage: Eukaryota > Viridiplantae > Streptophyta > Magnoliopsida > Ranunculales > Papaveraceae > Papaver > Papaver californicum. Next base: position 2,050,540 of record JAJJMC010015296.1, read on the forward strand.
GTAAAAATTAAATAATAAGAAATACCATTTTTTCATTGGAAAAATAGCTTTCTATGTCGCCTCAACAATGAGGTTTAGCTCCCCATGTTGGAAACACACTCAAAATATTGATTCATTGCTTAACAAGTGTTTACAAAGATTAAAAGGAGAGAAAATAACGAAGCAGCGAGTTTGCAACAGAGTATAGGAATTACAAACTCACTGTTACAAGTAGGTATTGCTAATTCAAATTAAATGTTGCAAAGAAAATGTTACAACTGCTCAGAAATAAACGACAGTTCTGAGCAGTGTTTGTTCTTCGTGTTCTTCAGTTTTTGCATGAGCAGAAACTTTGTCTGCAACTCAGATTTCTTCGATTCCCACTCTCTAAAACTTCCCCAAACTCTTTGTAGCACCTTATATATACATTACCAACAAAAAAATCTCGCCAATTCTTTCACATGCAATCCTTTTACTCGGAATATTTTTTTTTTCTGCAATACACATGAACTATTTCCCTTTCTTATATCCTTACGCGTCTGTAGCAGCTTAACACACTATAAACACGTGAAATACACGTCTTAGATAGAGTAGAACTCTCGCAAGCTCATGTAATCCCGCAAATAACTCCTCCATAAACAATCTTCCCTGTTTCACGTAACAAACCTTTTTTCTCGAAACCAAAGGAGTTACCATCCCTGTTTTGTCTTAACAAGCCAACATATGTCCAAATCCAACCAAACAAACTGAGAAAAACTCATCCAATTTCGATCCAGAAAATCGAATTTTCAAAACTGATTTTCCCGCCAAAATTTATCTTTTCCCGTAAGAAGATGGAGTGCCCCTAATCCTGAATGGGGGTGCCTTTATCCAAATTTGGGATGCCTTTAGTAATTTTTCCGGGTGCCTTTTTAACACTTTTTTGAGCCAATTTTTCCAAAAATATTTATTTCCCCAAAACACCTACATACATTAAATAACATAATTAGTACGTAATCGAGCATTATTAATATAAAGAATTGAGACAATTCAGACACAAAAAATGTGTCTATCACTAGACTCATCAGCCTAGTCACACAAGACAGGATCTTCAGTCAAAAGACTAAGTAAGTCTCATTCGACTTAATAATATTAGTAGTAATCAATACTACAAAATTTACACGAGATATCAAATGTCACAAATGGGAGGATATTCACTAGGGTATTGGTTGGTGGTCTACGAAAATGTGGTGTAGCAGTGCACCCAATAAAGAGGAATTCAAGAAAGTTCGATCAGCAATTGAGTAGAGGAGTGGTGATAGACACATTTTTGTGTCTAAATTGCGCTCGATTATCTATTGTGATAGTGTTTGATTTTGTACTTATTATGGCTTTTTATGTCTTTGTAGGTATTTTTGAGAAATAAATAATTTGGGAAAAATCGGCTCGAAAAGTGATAAAGGCACCCGTGGAAAATTGATAAAGGAACCCATCTCTTGGATTAGGTGGACCTCCCTTTTGAATTTTGAAACCGAAAATGGCGGGAAGAAACTTTCTTCACGTGAGAAGTTTTCTGAATTTGGTTGATACGTGTTTTTAGAGATTTGGGGTAATTCTAATCTACCCAAAGTGAAGTAAACAACCAAAATAAGTTAAACACACGTCAACAAAGAGTTTTAGCCGAAAAAAATAGCTGACAGAAATGCATCTGGTCGGAAAAAGGAGTTGTATCATGTTTAGGATTTACACGCAACTGGAATTTGTTATGGATGATTCTTTGCATCCATATCAACTTAGGAAGGGTTCCTAGGGTTAACTAAGCCTATAAATACTAAAGAGAAGCAAAGAAAATGGGGGGGAAGCACCGGAAAAAATTCCAGTAAGAAACGAGTTCTGCTGGTGAAGAAGAAGGTGAAGAACATAAGGCATTCCATAAGTGTCGCTGATACTGTCGCTGACGCAGTCCCTCAAGCAGTCCTATTTCTGAAGCAGTGCAAGTCCGTTCTTTTCTCCTGTTTCCTTTTCCTTCTTATGTAACGCAACTCTGTAACGCTTATAAGCGTCTATGTTATCCTGTGTTACTATTATTTCACCGTTGTAAGCACTTTTGAGCTATGAAATATATTTTTGAGGGTGTTTCCAATACAATGATCTAATCATCATCACTGGGGCGACGGAGGAAGCTATTTCTCCAATAATAAAGTGGTAACTTCTATTTTATCTATTTTTTTTACAATTCTTTTATTATTAATTGCTTTAAATTAAATTGAAAAAAAATGATTTTTCTCAAATAATTGTGTTCGCTTTTGATGGGTCATGCTTAGTTTTAAACTTTTGATGTTTCATGTTTTCAATTTACAATTATTCTTTTAAAAACCTAACTTTGGCAATATTTAGAATAAGTTGAATACAAGAATTGTAAGATTTTTATCTCTTAAAATATTGGTTAATAGTGGAATCCCTAACCCTAGTTCCTCCCATCAATTTAAAATCAACTTTGTTTTAATCTTCTTTATTTTTAGTCATTAAAATTAGGTCTAGAAATCGAATCTTCACAAGTCTGAGAATCAAACCCTTTTTACCACACATCAATTTTTGGCGCCGCCGACCTGGACTTGTTTTTAGATTTGTTTTTAGTTTTTTAGGTTAGTTAGTTTAATTAGATTTTTATTTTTATTTTGTTCTATTTTACGTTTCTTTGGGTATTCTTTTTGCTACAGGTTTGGATCTTGGATTGAAAGGAAATAAAGCCAAAGATTTTGGTGATTAAAGACTTGAAGTTAAAGTTAAGGACTTCGAGTTAAAAGTTACAGCTTAAAGAACGGAGAAGAAGACAAAGACTTTTATTTTTTATATTTTATTAATTAGATTTATTTTCTTTAGATTTTATTTGTTTAGAAATTTGTATTAGGAATTTATATTATTTCTGTAATTTTTCTTTTATTTTTGGACACTTTTTGGACTTTGAAAATTTTATTATTTTTAAACCCTACGGAAGGGTAATTTAAATATAAACTGCTACAGGGAAGGACGACAATTACGATATTTTCTCGGCCCCTCGGGTTCGCACACTGACACCGGAGTCGGTGGCCCGAGTCGACTACAACCGATTCATCCCCCGTCTGGTACGGGAGGTAAGACTCGGTCAACCCATGAATCCCATGCAAGTGGGTTTACTGTATTCATTCGTATGCATATATGTTAAGGAATTGAATACGGTTTTACTTTTCTAGTAAAGGGAAAGAACTGGCCATACAAGATAAGGACTCGGATTTCATCACCGTTTCCTTCTTGCCCGCTTTAGGAACACATTACCAAACGCAATCTAAACCTTATAAATTTGACTAGAAAGAGACCGATAAGATAACGAGCTTATATGAAACTCGTTCAAAAGGAATGTACTGGTTACTTTATTAGCCAAACTCGAAGTTCAGGAAGATTATTTAAGTTGATTAGAGCCACCTTGTAACCCAGGGAAAAGTGCCAAAGAGACAGGGTTATCAAAGCTCCTTAGAGCTTATCCTGTTTCTCTTGGACTTAATCTAATTCGGATCGTTCTAAGAGGTTTGCTAAAATTGTAACTAGTTTCCTTTCGAAGGAATAAAAGCTGGTCCGGAAACAATCTAAGTAGAGCCATCATGCTTTTTGTTTGCTAGACTCAAATAGGTTTTGATTTGGTTGAGTCGGCCTTGTTTGTGAATGTTTAGAACCCCCTCATGTTAGGATTTATTTTCTTAGATTTTTTTAAAATATTAGGAAGTTTTTAGAAAATGTCGAACTGGTATTATGAGGACTAGTACAATCAATATCCGACTGAATTTCAAAATATAAGTTATCCATACTATCAGCATTGTGTGGATAGTAGTCGGGATCACCACCAACCTTTTGGAGGTTATTACTCATACCAGGGTGATCCCAATTACTATTCGTACATACACCCGTCATATGAACATGAAAATGAGCAAATATCTAGTTCTTTATCTTGGAGGGATGCCCTAAAGAAGATGCAATCTAGTACTCCCTATGATAACCCAAATCCTTCTCTAGAAGAATCACATGAGAAAAATTTGAGTTCTTTGTCTTGGAGGGATGCCCTAAAGCAGATGCAATCTAGTCCCTATGATATATTTGTTTCTCTAGAGGATTCCCTCAAGAAGTTGACTGAGATTACAAATAGATTCATATTAAGTGTGAATGAAAGTCTTGCAAAGAATAACATTGCTCAAAATGATCTTAATTGCCAATATAGTGATACCCTTGATAATTATTCACCTAGTCAAGAGGACGAGGATAGAATTGGTAACACTACTTATATAGACGAGGTTCAAACATCTCCATATTATTATGATGATGAGGATAGTATTGATGAAAAACTTGAAATATACAGGCAGAGTGATCAGGAAATTGTCACTCCAATTGTGCTTCATGATGATAGTGTTATTTTTATTTCAAATCCAAATAATTTTAATGATTATTCACCTATTCAAAAGGAAGATGATTTGACTAGAGATACCACTGTTCTAGACGATATAGAAATTTCTTATTTTGAAGTCAATAATGGTTTAGAGGAACGGGTTTATCCTGAGAATACTGTTTTAAAGTCCAACGGTTTAGAAACAATAGTCTTAGGTAACAAAGATAGACTCGTAGAGATTTTAAATATGAGTGAGGATGCACCACCGGATTATAATCTAGAAGAAGCAATTGACCATTTTTGGGAATCTGACGATCTAGAAATTAGGGAAATTGTGATTAGTCTATCTAGAGACACTGAAAACTCTAAGTTTGGGGGTGACTATCATTCTCCCCGTGCTTTACATTTAACTCTTAGAAAGGTCCCTACTTGGGACTTGACAAATGCACCTCAACCATTTTACAAGATCATCTTCAAACTATACTTCCTGAGCCTGATGATGTCCAGAAAGAAGTTCAGTTGTTAGAAACCCATGTAATGGTCGATGTGGTTTACCTAGGCGATAATACCAAGATTGACTTTATTTTCCCACTAAAATATTTTCTTCCATATGTGGGAACGTATGAATTTCAAATGTGTCAGTTATTAAGTTTTAAGACTAAGCCTAATTAATTTAGGGAATTAGAATCGACGCATTTGTTTAAGAATGACCACCTTCATAGTAGTCAATTGTGTGAGTCAAATATGATTGACTTTGAGGATCCACAATTATTCAGGTTATTATTATGTGCTTTTAAGTTCTTAGTTGAGTTACTCCAGACTCTACAACCTGATCCTGTTGATCCTTCTTACAAGGAAATCCATCCCATTAAAATATTTTATTTAGACCCTTTTATAGAGCCCGAATCTGAACCTCAGCTAAATTAGTTGTCTTAAACAGAAAACAAGATAAGGGTGTGCTCGATTTGTTTATTTTCTTGGCTTGTTGCAGTTTCCTCTTATTTGTGATAGCACTATTTGATTCAGATGACCCACAGTTGTTTCGACTATTGCTATATGATTTTATGAGGTGACTAATTCTTTCTAAGTATGGCTGAAGACTTTAAACTTAGCACTTCTTGGGAGGTAACCCATGCTCATGCGACACGGTAATATCTTCTTTAACTCATTTCCTTCGATTGGTAATCGTTTCTCCTTGTTCATGTTTTTAATCATTCATCTTTAAAACATTGAGGACAATGTCAGATTTAAATTTGGGGGTAAGGGAGAAACTTTTGCAATATGAAACTCCAAAGTCTAGAAACTTGTGAACAATTCAGGATGACACTAACCATTCTAGGTAGATGGAAACTTATCTCTTTTTCTATAGGAATTGGTGTGCCCATCTAAATGGTCTATTCATAAAAGGACAGAGATCAGGTGTTAGAAGAAATATGATATTTGTCACCATATCTCGGAGTCTATCTCGACCATATCACCTTCTGTTTTTATTTTTGCAATTTTTATGTTTCTCTAAGTGATTTGGTGGGGCACCAGTATCGAATTGTTATTACCTCCAGGATGAAGTAGAGTGTTTGAGATTATTTAAACTCTGTAAAAATAAAAAAATAAAAAAATAATAATCGAGTATTGACACTTTGATAGCAATATGTGTGTGTTCTCCCTGTCTCCATCGCCTAAGCAAGTGTGGAACGCAGGATCCATGGGAACTATCATGTAAGATGCTGATAAGGACCATGCGCTTGGATTCAATTTGATCCAATCATGTTGTCAATACATTTATAATTGTTTTATTTTCAATAAATCGATCGCTGGGACCCTTGTATATACCAGTTTAATCGATATTAGTATAATTATTAAGACCAATAAGAGCATATCTCAATCCATTAGGATTCATCCTGGAACTGACCTTCAGATATATATGGGAAACAATGTTCACCTTATTCAACATGCGCAAACTTCATATTTTCCACATCCATCTTCTAGATCTTTTCATGTGATTGAACTTTGATAGATTCTGAGCATCATGGTCGAACGACTATCTGAGTAGAGCTTTGTTTTCTTATATATGAATTTTGGTATGCTTGAGTAAAAACTCGTGTACAACAATTGGACTCATATAGGGTAATATTCCCATAGCCGAAGAATTTAGTATGCCAACTAAATAGCTTGTTTAGTGTTTATCCTCAATCGTTCACGAGTAGTTAAAAATTGGAGTAAAGGTTTTGTGGGTACACCTCTTGTAAACCCTCATGAGACAAAACTTGTCCACTAGGGACACCTAGGGGTTTAACGGATTATTACATATGCTAAATGTAGTCGCGATTCCTGCGAAAGTGAGTTAGGATTTTATTTTCTAGATTAGATTTTCTCGAGGGCTAGCAAATAGCAAGTTTGGGGGTATTTGATAGACACATTTTTGTGTCTAAATTACACTCGATTATCTATTTTGTACTTATTATGACTTTTTATGTCTTTGTAGGTATTTTTGAGAAATAAATAATTTGGGAAAAATTGGCTCGAAAAGTGATAAAGGCACCCGTGGAAAATTGATAAAGGCACTTAGCTCTTGGATTAGGGGGACCTCCCTTTTGAATTTTAAAACCGAAAATGGTGGGAATAAACTTTCTTCACGTGAGAAGTTTTCTGAATTTGGTTGATACGTGTTTTTAGAGATTTGGGGTAATTCTAATCTACCCAAAGTGAAGTAAACAACCAAAACAAGTTAAACACACGTCAACAAAGAGTTTTAGCCGGAAAAAATGGCTGGCAGAAGTGCATCTGGTCGGAAAAAGGAGTTGTATCATGTTTAGGATTTACACGCAACTGGAATTTGTTATGGATGATTCTTTGCGTCCTTATCAACTTAGGAAGGGTTCCTAGGGTTAACTAAGCCTATAAATACTAAAGAGAAGCAAATAAAATTAAGCAGAAGCACCGGAAAAAATTCCAGGAAGAAACGAGTTCTGCTGGTGAAGAAGAAGGTGAAGAACATAAGGCGTTCCAGAAGTGTCGCTGATACTGTCGCTGACGCAGTCCCTCAAGCAGTCTTATTTCTGAAGCAGTGCAAGTCCTTTCTTTTCTTCTGTTTCATTTTCCTTCTTCTGTAACGTAGAGAACACTTCTCTGTAACACTTATAAGCGTCCCTGTTCTCATGTGTTACTATTATTTCACCATTGTAAGCACTTTTGAGCTATGAAATATATTTTTGAAGGTGTTTCCAATACAATGATCCAATCATCATCACTGGGGCGACGGAAGAAGCTATTTTTCCAATAATAAAGTGGTAACTTCTATTTTATCTATTTTTTTACAATTCTTTTATTATTAATTGCTTTGAATTAAATTGAAAAAAAATGATTTTTCTCAAATAATTGTGTTCTCTTTTGATGGGTCATGCTTAGTTTTAAACTTTTGATGTTTCATGCTTTCGATTTACAATTATTCTTTTAAAAACCTAACTTTGGCAATATTTAGAATAAGTTGAATACAAGAATTGTATGATTTTATCACTTAAAATATTGGTTAATAGTGGAATCCCTAACCCTAGTTCCTCCCATCAATTTAAAATCAACTTTGTTTTAATCTTCTTTATTTTTAGTCATTAAAATTAGGTCTAGAAATCGAATCTTCACAAGTCTGAGAATCAAACCCTTTTTACCACTATATTAAATCACATCAAGTGGTAAGTTGAGTAACTGACTATTCAGCCTTAATCGAAGTGGAGGGAAGTTGTCAACACCTTCTCCACTTCTCAACCATCGACATTTTCTTCCAGAGAAGAGGTCAAGTGGTTACAATAGCTATGATATAAATAGATTTTCAATCTATTTAACAAAGGGGACATACAAGTCGAAGTCTAACATAGAACAACATCGAACAACTCGATCATTCAACTTTATCTCACACAGAGAATTGTTCATAGGTATTCACACCAATTACATCCTACATAGTCTGATACTCTAACCTCAACCTTCTCTTGCTTCCCTCCCTAAGACCAAGTCTTCTCCTTTTCCTTTGTGACTGAAGCAAGACTGGAACGACCATTGCTTGTACATATTGATCTCTTGAATCTAAATAAAGTATTTTAATAGTGCAAATGTTTAAGGATTGACGAATTACACCCGCTCACCCCATTTTTTTTCTAAATTACCCTTCAATTCGTTTTTTCCCATAAATATTTTGGCGACCACAATGGGAGATCAATCTTTCATTGCAATTTCTCAATTTCCTGAATTTTCCTCAGTTTCAGAAGCGGTTGAACTTAGGTCAGATTCATTAACTAACCCTTAATGCCAATTCTGCTAGTACCAACATTGGTACTCCTTACAATATTTCTCCGGTTACTAAAACCGGTGTTACCAACACCCCCTTCTTTTGGTTAGAATGCTCAAGAAGTTGGGAAAACTCAGGCTCCTCCTGCCATTACCGATTTGATCTAGCAAGACACTCTTGCCCAGACTCAGGCAATGGACTACAACTACACCTACTTTGATGGAGAGATTCATACCTGCTACGAATAAAGAAGCCTATGAGACTTGAGTTAATAGACGACTCACAAGTAAGCAATAAAAAATTCAACCATATGTGGGTGTTATGAGTGAGTTAGGCAAAAGGAAAGCTGCGACACCATAGGAAAAAACCAAGCATGCAACACCAATTCCAACTCTAGCATCACAGGTAGATTCAAGCGGCACTAACGACAAATCCAGCACCGTTCAACGTCAACAACAACCAAGGGAAGATCCGGTCTCTCCCAACTTCCTCAACTCTTAGAAGTGTGGATACAGAATAACACCATCAAGTTACCTTCCATTTAGAATTCACCAACATAACCAGAAATGCCAAATCTCATGAGAGTTGTATTGGGGAGTGAAAGAGTACATAAAATGCCTCTTCTTGTCATGAGTGTCAACATGTATGTAGAACCTATCAATCAAAAAACTCAATCCATGATGGAGCATATGTGTGAGCTTCTCTACTGCTCGAAGGTGCAACGCAAAGACATTTTTACTTCTCTCAACCATGTCGTGCCTGTCACACGACTATCTTTTGAAAATGAAATATGTCATGAACCTGCTCACATAGATGAGGGGAAAGAAAAGTGTGACTGGGGACTTCTCACCACAACTTGTCTCAAATTAAGATAAAAAATTCGGTGAAATATTAATTGACGCAGGCTGCTGTCAACATCATCCCTTTAAATATATTCAAATCCATATAGATACTCACAAAAGAAATATTGTACTTACATCAATCCTCCATTCCGCTAGCAGAGTACTACCTCAAGTCATGTTTCTTTCCCTCCTATTAAAGATTGATACGCCAGCCTCCCCACCTTACAAAACGAAGAGATCCTCATATTGCACAACCATAACCTACATCCAGTTATGAACCCTCATACGACTGCCTATAAGGTGCAGAGTCATCCATGTACGCTCCATCTCACACTTTTTGATAGCCACGCGCCAACACTGACTTCGACACCAACTTCCATTGAAGTTCTTGCTCCAGCCACAACGCATCAGCAACAACCAACAATACAGGGAAACTATGATATCTCCCTTGTTCCATATGGGAGTATCATGTGGCAGGAAGAATGATATCTCCGTAAAATCATATCATATCTATTCTAGTGGTGGACTCCAAGTGAGCTACACTTGGGGACTGATCATTGACACAAAGCTTCCCTTCCTCAACACAGTAGAAGATCCACCATATCTGAAAGACTATTATTTGAAGAACCATATCGTTGATGGGAAGCTCAAATGAAGTTCATTCACTCCCTGATGACTCAATGCAGTCATAAATTTGAACCAGAGTCACTTGGATCATTAAGTTCAACAACATACAAATTCCCAATTTAATTAGGCTACTGCTGTCATCACATATGATTTACGTGTCCGACCAACTTGGTTGGTCAAAAGGATTCCAACAAGCCACCGCCTTATCTATGATCATCCTGCAATATTGTCATATTCACTTCTCCGTTCGTCATCAACTGGTATTGTCACTTGATACTTGCTCTACCTATTTTCTGTTGAGGGTGTCACTTACTTGAATTCTTCATGAGTTACTTAGATTCTTGTTGTTTATCTTCCCAATCGTCCGCTAGCGACAACTACTACCAGTGGGAATTACAATGCAACATCCAAGATTTATCTTTCATCATACAATATTCTAATGGAGCATCAGAAGCAGGATACTCGGATAGATGCATGGTTCTGGCTGCTCACCTTGGCTCGATGCCTCTACACCTGCGTTGCCACTCTTTGGGGTACAACACACATAAAGTCGATAGTGAAGCACGCCTAAGCTGGATTTTGTCTACATCAAGAAAACTATCAGAGTTTATCACTAGCTTCTCCTGACTTTATCTTCCACCTTACTGCCACCAACTATGACTCGAGTCATCATCTCACACTCACTGGTGTCCCATCTCTTGTCTACAACTACTTGTTAATTCCTGTAACTCCTTACAACATCAAGTCCATAGTGAAGCCAGTCTATATCGAATTCGAAGTTCTTGGACACCTCCAAGTGGTATACCCAAGCTATTACATACTTAGCCTCCTAACTTTGAAAAAACGTACTTATGGGTGAGAAATGTGGCAATGCTTCCTTCACGAAAGTTGTTTGTACGTCTCTGCTACAACATACTGAAAGGCCACGTCAATCAAATACCCGAGCTAAGAGATATGGATCCTACACTAAAATTTATAAAATATGAACATTTATACGGGATTACTAATCAAGGATGTTCAAGCATGATTGACCGACCTAGCAAACCCCAAATTAACTGAGTCATGCTACGTATATTATCTTAGCCTATTGGCTTCAAAAGTTGGGGTCGAACGCATTAATCCGAGTTTGTATGAGGATTTTATGGTCTTTTCCGTGGAAACTATACAGGCCTGAATTTTCTGACGAGGAGTCTTCACGAAAAGTTTCAGTTCATACAATCTTGCATCTACCTCTTCAACTTATTCGAAGACTCGTATAGATAAACATTAAGTCATGACGGAGCATGAATCCCAACATACTTTCTCCATAAGATGCAACATTACTTATCCATGGTCATCACTTGCATGCGAACCAAATCGGTATCATCCCTTTGTCTAGTTGACAAACACCTCCTGACCGTTCAACACTTGGAACTTGATCTCACTGGAAAAATCAGTTCAACTAGAGTGACCTCAGAATCAAGTCAGTAACACTCAAAGCCAGCATTGAGAATAACAAGGCATAATCAACAAAAGCTCTTCACACCAAGGCCGACATACTACTAGGGAACTTGCTCCTTCTGATGATAACACATAGAGTGGGGATACATCAATTCTTATACCTGCTTCAACAACACTAGACTGCCAATTGGAGATAAACAATAAAGTCAAGGTCGTCCTCCCAAGAGCAGATGATGCTAGCAAAGAAAAGAACGTGAGGTGCTGCTCCCACGTTTTCACATGAATTCTACTCAAGTAAAAAATAAAATAAAATAAAGAGGTTACTCGGTGAAAGCAGATATTCCATTTTATATCGAATGGAATTACCAAGTCCGAGAAGGAGATGTTCTCTTACTTGTCTATCCATACACAACCTTTCACTTATCTGTCCAAGCCTCATCCCTCACTTGTCCATCCGAGCATGGTCTCTCACATGTTCATCCAGCCATGGTCTCTCGTTTTCCGTCGATCTGCGGCCTCTTCTATTGCCTATCCAACCATGTGAGCTCACCTGGTGTACTTAAAAGCCTGAACTGCTGATGCTGGATCTGAGATGATGATATTGCACCTCTATGCATCTCTGTCGATCATTTCTGACTTACATATCCATCAACATAACGATATTCGAAGTTCAAACCAACTGCAATATCTCTGGTAAAGGAATATGTTTGCAGAATCATGAAGTTTGATATTTCTGAAACCCGAGTCAGAAACATATTCTTTTACGATTTTAGAAGAAAATCAAATAACAAGGCAGGTGCTCATCCTGTCACCCTCTCCCTATATATATCAATATATATAATATCTGTATTGAATCTATATTGATTAGACAACTCCTAGATGGCTTGCCCACTAGTATAGAGCGTTATTGTCCTCAGAATACCACTGGTATTGGTTACAATTCCTTATCACATGTTCTCTAATTGTACAAAATATACATCCAGAACATATTCTTGTTCCTGAATGGATACCCCAACTCCTAGATGGATTGCTCACTAGTATAAAGCGACTTTATCCTCAGAATCACATGGGTGCTTGATGCGGATCCTCTCAGATATTCTCGTACTATACAAAAAATTTAGAACATACTCTTGTGCCATTCTCTTCTTTGGCCTTGTTCTTGAATAACTTAGCTCTTAGATGGATTGTCCACTAGTATAGAACAACTCAAAACTTGTTCCAGGTTCAAGGGATTCTGCAAGTGAATCCCTTGAACACGTTCCGTATATACATATCAATATTAAGACTCATATTGAGTAATATTGATTCATTACTGTATTCACAGTATCTATATAGACCTTCAGTAATTGAGACTATTTATCAATAATACAATACTAAACTCATCCATGCCCAACTCTCAGCTGAGTTGCATGGACCTACTATTGTTCTATATTCATTAAAGATCCCATTGAGCAATATTGAACTAGTCTCAAGTTGCAGAACTTCCATGACTGAATTTCTTGAACTTATTCTGTATATGTATCAATGCTCGGATTCTACTCATCTCAATGTTCTGAGGCACCACTACCTCAACACTCATCTTAGTGTTCTACGACAACACTGCCTCAACACTCATCTCAGTATTCTGACGACATCACTGCCTCAATACTCATCACAGTGTTCTGACGGAAGCACTGCCTCAACACTCATCTCAGTGTTCTACGGAACCACTGCCTCAACCCTCATCTCAGTGTTTTGACGACACCACTGCCTCAACACTCATCAGAGTGTTCTGACGGCATCACTGCCTCAACACTCATATTAGTGTTCTATGTCAGCAATGCCTCAACACTCATCATAGTGTTCTGACGGCAACATTGACTCAACACTCTCTACAACTAACTAATGTTCCAAATACCTTTACGTTGTTGTTACGGTAGATGAAAAATGCTCCAAATACCTAAGAGTACAATCGCAGAAAGAGCAAAACTTGCTCATCTAACTGCTATTCTTCTAGTAGTATCTAACTATTAAACAATAAAAGTCATATTTTATTTTGTCTGACAGACCACCATCTAATGCTTACCACGTTACAGGCTAAGCAGGGGACTTAATATAGATGGTGTTTTTTTTTTCAAGGGTAAAATAGTAATGTCTCAGGACTTGAGTCTGAGAAACACTAAACCCCGAAATGCTGCAAATAATTCTTAAGCAGGTGCTCATCCCTGCCCTCTCTCATGTGCTTATCCATGTCTTCTCTCTATATGTATGGCCAACTACATATACAATTAAATTTACCTTATGTCAACAGTCATGCTCAACTGAATGATATTGACTTACTAAAAGGCCTATACAACTTTGTATAAAAGTATGTAGCAAGTTACATATGAATTTACTTGACTAAAGCACCACAATTGTGCTTATATATCAAAGCAAAATTGTGCTAAAGTGCAAAATATAACTTATAATAGCTAAATTTAGGATTGTCCACGTCACCTTGCTTAAGGAAGCGATTAATGATATAAATATTCATTATTTAACATCGAAAACGCAAGCAAATAGCCTACAGACCTAAAAACACGTTTTTACATTAAGCTCGTCAGGTGCAATTCTACACTTCCCTGTACAAAGTTGTGATCTGGGAAAAATTGGTAATGAATCTATGAATGAGTTATATACCAAATTCTTTGTATGGATGTCCTCTAAAACATAAAAAAAATCACATCAATCGGACAAACGGTCTAAGAGATGTGATCAAAACTCTCAACTATCTCCCAGTTGAAAAATTTCTGAATTTTCCACGACTGTTGTTTGTTTCGTCTTTTTGGGGACCTAAACGACCTCAAAACTCAAATCATCCCGAGTTAGAAGATAGCTGGTTGTCTGGTCATGAAATTTTTTGGTTAGATCATTATAAACGGACTTTGTATAAAGATTTTACAGCATTTTCATTGAAAACCTTAAATCTGAATTTTCTAACGACAAAATTTCACAAGATTTCTCTTGTCCGTCCAAATCCAAGGGTAAGATGCCCCCTACCTTGTCCGTTTTAGAAGAGATAAAGCTTGTCCTACTAGTATAAAGCTTTTTCATCTTAGTCTCAAGACTAAGCATGTGCGTCTGCGTCTCCAACAAACCCTAATTAATATTTTCAAACCCTAATTTGAAAAGGGAAGCTTTTCTTGTCCCAACATATGCGTCTTGCTAGGCTCATGCGTTTTTGCTTCTAAAACAAAACTTGTACGACTTTGATCAAATACCAAGCATTGACGTCCTACTTCTTTCCAAATTTGGTATTTTACTCTTTTGCCCTCAATGTGTGAGGCTTAGTACAAAGAGTAACAACGTGAATGTCTGAGCTCTTGTTCAAATTAGGGGTTTTGACTCTATTACTCTAAATTTGTGCTTCTTAGATAAAAGAGGAGAGCTTGTGCGTCTTAATGCATGGGCAAGCTCGTGTGTTTTGTTTCAATTGGCAAAATTCGTATAACTTAGCTAGTCCTTTCAACTAAGGAACCTTAACGTCAACTTCTAGTGCTTGCTTATTAGGGTTTGCTGCGTACATACAGATTTTAAAACCCTAATTTATTAGTCAAAGGTCATGCTAGGTCTCATTTTATGTGTGGCCTCATATACATATATTTTCACGTGTGGCCTCACACACATTGGTATGTGGATCTCAAGCCCCAAATAATTCTATTTTCTCTATGGTATCGTACCTGACATTTTTCTCTTAGGTGTCACTATTAGACCCCATGATATATCCCTAGGTACTTCGTCTTGGGTCTAGTGATCCACTGACGTTAGGCACATTTGTTGGTTTTTTTAGCTGTTTGATCCAAGTGTACGGAAAGTTTTCATGCTTAATATGGATACTATCATCCAATAACTTAGCGTTGACAGAGTTTTGAACCCAAGCCATTTTTGTCATCATCAGATAACTTTAGCATCTCTCTACTCTTGCCAACCATGGAATGAGCAACAAATTAACAACAATACTAAACTTTATAGCTTTACCATGTTCAGTACCCTCAATAACTTCCTCGTCATCAATTCAGGAGGAATGAGAGATCGTAGTAATCAAACTTGTAAATTGGCTTTATTTCAGTTGCCAGATGAATTAGTCATACTCATCTTATTGGTCGATTTTCCAGGCTCTCTTTTTTGTTCAGCTCAACTTCAAATTACTATTTTGAGAATGGCTATTTATTTCAAGTATCTAAGTTGTTAATTGGACATAGGGATGTCCTGGAGCCTGATAAGATGGTGTAATTGCAATGTGATACTTTGAATATCCTCATCTGTTTTAGATGATAAGAAATAAATTTTTTTTTCTTCTTTTGATCGATTGATGAGAGGTGATATATTTCCGGTTTTAGGCACTGTTAACGAAATCCCATATTCAAATCATGTATATAAACTATGAGCTGAGCTCGATCTCATATTAGTGATGATTATTGGTCTTGATCTCTCATGCTGCATCTGACATTAAGGTTGAGCTTGTTGACAGTACTGCCTTTTCAACAACCTGGCAATATTCGTTGCATAATATGCGTACGTGCTCAAGTGTGAAATAGAGCGAAAAACAAGTTCATAAATATTTTGAACATATTGCACAGAGTAGAACTGCTGAAAAATAGCTACATCATCAGTTCTTAATGCGTTTCAAATTTACTAAACCAAAAGCCGTATATATATAAGCAGAACGCTGTAAAGTGTAATCTTAACATAACCCAAGAGTTTTGTCAATAGTAAGTATCCCTAGTAATCTTTATCAATCCTGCTGCATCTTGCTTGCACTCAGGTGTCACACATCGGCTCGATTTATCCTTCATCTGATCTGCATATTTTCTTATCTTAGAATTTACTCCAAGAACTTTGGATGAAATAGAGCTATTAACGTGTGGTATTCCTCGAAGATAATTCAATTCAGAAGTCCCAACCAAAACTTTGCTAAATGTGTTGGTTTTTGGGTCGTAACAGCAAAGAGTCTTTTCATTGAACCACAGCAGAGTACGCTAAACTCCAAACTCCAACTCCAAGATTCATACCCCTTTTCCACAGCAGAATTATCTGTCTGCCTAATTTTGAAGGACCATATGTCCACACCCTTCTCCAACTTATGATGAACAAAACACAAATGCTCGCCCAACACCGCGAGTCGATAATAAGCGTGCTTGGCACGTATGAAACATGGTGGTGCTGTTGGTAGCAATCGAAATTCTTCATCTGCCAAATCAAAAGCAACAATCTTCTGGTCCATCCATTCCAACCAATAAAGGGATCCATTCAGAAGGGTACCATTAAAAGCCAACGAATAGTTGATGTCTTCAAGATTTCTCCATCCGCAATTGTCACCACCTACCAGAGTATATATCTGCGCCCTTCCGGGGCTTGGAGGGTAGGCGTAATTCAATTTTTTGGGATAGTGAATTCTAATAACTTTCTAGTTCTTTGCAGAGCAATTGTAACCGAATCCGCTTACTATAAGGCCTTTCTTGCTGTTGATTCTCGGAAGGTTAACGTATTCACCGGAGATTGGATTGCAGATGTAGACAGGATCTTCAACACGATGATGGGGTTCCAAGAAGCAAACCAAACCATTGCAAGAACCAACCATCATATCTACGACTTATCGCTTATTAATGATTGGATGCTTGATTTTCTCTATTGTTTTGTATGTAAATTTCTCATGATCGTCGTCATTAATGGTAATAATTTCGCGGGTTAATTGGGAATATGTCCCGGATTTATTAATCTGTTTGGGGATTATCCCATAACAGAAAATATTAAGGAATTTATCCCAGAAAGAGAAAAAAAACGTTAAATGGTTAATATCCACATGTGTGAGTTTACACGTGTACTCAATTTTACACTTCTACCCTTAATCTGTTGAACCCACTATTATACCCATCTGATTCCTTTTCACGGCATCCTTCTTCTATGCTAAACTCAACTTAAACCAATAGCTAGCACTCTCGCTCTCCAACGTTTCCTTCATTTGACCCTATACTAGCCATAAACCATGAGTAGCACCGAAACTTGAGAAAAACAATAGAGCTGTCATTCAGACATTTTTACAACCTCCTTGCATACACAACCTGATGGTGTAGTTGTGCATCAAGAAATCCATTTATCTAGCTTTCAAATTCCTGCGAGATTAATTTATACACAACCCATTCAATAAATCATCCATTCAATCACATTCAGACTTCACTACATTTGAACACATATCATGTTCTCTGTGGATGCTTGTTGATAAATAAAAGGTTCTGGAGTTGGTTGCGACTGGTGGTATGAACTGCAACTGCTGGTGGTGATGCTGTAGATGGTATGCATATGGGAGTTGTGAAGGTTGTGGCTGAGAAGGTTGGAGAGGAGCTAAAGCTCCTCTTTGTTGGTAGTGAAAACAATCGGTGAGGGGGGTGTATCCGGATGTTCATTGACTGCCTTCAGAGCCATGGCTCATTGCTAGAGCAGAACTGATGGTTTCCTCCCTACTTTCTTGTTGCCATTAACTATGTTCAAAACTAACCATTGTAGAAAACCATTATGACCAACAACACCGAGTCAGTTTCTTCCTTGCCCTTCTCGGATTCAACAGGAGCCCATCGTCCATAACTCCAAAGCCCAGGCTAGCAGACATCTCCATTGCACCACAATCAATCAACAGACAACAAGTTGAATTCTTCTCTTAACCCCTGATTTGCTGTAGACTTCTGTCAAACCATATCCTTCTGGTTCTTCCTGTCAACACCAGCACCAAATCTGTCAAGAACAATCAATCATAACCCACAATTTCACGAACTCAGGCTAAGCAACATCACCTAATCTCATTGTAGCCATGTCTACAACAACACCAACCCTTGTTTCTCTTCAACAATCATCTCTAAAACTTCAATTAAATTCAGTCTTTGGTTCTTGTTCTCTCAACAACTCAATTCACTTCTCAATTTCAAAAATTCTTAACTCTAATTCGAAACCTTAATTTTTCAGTTGAAACCTAATCTTCCAAATCATAACCATTTGTTTCTTCACTCATCAACACGTTAATCCACTTCTTAATTTCACACAACTCCCAATTCAGTTTGAAACCCTAACTTCGATTTCAAACAAGAAATCCTAGTTCTTCGATTCATCTTTGAAATTAACTCTCCTAATCAGTATAACAATTATCTTCTTTATCTCATGTACTCAGAATTCATCTTCAACTATTCAATTTCACCCTTAACATCAACCGCAGGAGAACCCTAATTTACTTTCTCTTCAATTTTACGTTTTTGCTTC
Organism: Papaver californicum; assembly: GCA_023531435.1. Taxonomy (NCBI): domain Eukaryota; kingdom Viridiplantae; phylum Streptophyta; class Magnoliopsida; order Ranunculales; family Papaveraceae; genus Papaver; species Papaver californicum. The sequence continues at coordinate 2,069,363 of JAJJMC010015296.1, forward strand.
TTCTTTTGTATTAATTAACACCAACAACACCATTAACAACACAATATACTCTTTTCCCTAACTGATTCTCGTTAATTAATCTTCTTTTCACGATTTGGTTGGACCATCTATCCGAAAATGACAAGGGTATAATTGTCTAAAAATAACATGTGTAAAGCTACACATGTGCTATTTTGACCATTTAACGCATAAAATGGATGGTTGGGACATATCCCTTAATTTCTAGTGTTATGGGACATATCCCCAACTGAACTATTCAAATCCGGGATATATTTCCAATTTTCCCTAATTTCATCGTAATATCCATAGTGAAGTTGAATGTTTCTTTCCCAATATAACGCAACACATAAAAGAATACCAACTTCCAGCTTTCTATGGGAGAGGAGAGTGTTCCAAGTTTTGGAAACAAGTTTGCAGTTTAAGACGGACTCGCGAGGAATGTGTGAAAGAATTTTTGATAATATATCCTCATGAAGATCTTCCATTGAAACAAAAAGGGAAAATTGGGAATATATCCCGGATTTGAATTATCAGTTTGGGGATCTGTCCCGTAACACTAGAAATTAAGGAATATGTCCCAGACGTCTATTTTATCCGTTAAATGGACATGTGTGGCTTATTTTTGGACAATTATGCCCTTGTCATTTTAATTGGGTTTGTCTCCAACATTTCTCCAACATATGAAATATGAAATAGAATAGGAAAATGTATACAGTAATAGTTAACGGATAAAAATACCATGCCTCCAACATTTCTCCAATATTTTCGGACAAGGGTATAACTGTCTATTTGATGGATAAAATGGATGTCTGGGACATAACCCTTAATTTCTAGCGTTATGGGACAGATCCCCAACTGATAATTCAAATCCGGGATATATTCTCAATTAATCCAAACATAAATCACTCGAGAAAAGAATACCAACACTACTGATTTGTGTTTTTTTCTTCTCCGTAGCCGGTTGCTAACGATGAACCTTATTATTGGGCTATGAGCGGATATAAAAGATAGATTGTGATGAGGTCTATTTTATATATAATTTGAGGATTTTTTTTTGAGGTGTGTGATTAAAAGTTGTATCAAGTTTGAATTCTAGAGTTTCTGACCTCGTAAGATTTTTTTACACCACCAGTTTTTGATATTCTAAGTGGATGATCAATATTTATGTCTCTTTTGATCCATATCTATCATATTTCAGAAGAATTCTCTTCTTTTTTTTCTCTTGCCGCAAGTTTTTTACTGAACCTTACCGCCTCCTTTCTTTTCCCTATCCTTTCTTTTTCTCTTGGGATTTCTTCTTTGTTGATTATATTTAGTAAATATTTTTCAGTTATTTTTTATTTACTCTTTTGGTTTGTTCTGTTTGTAGCTACGATTTTCGCTGCTATGGATAAACTATACAATTCTATCATATGTTGGTAAACCCTAAACCCTACGAATCTATTTCTTTTTTGCGATTGTTTCTTCACAAGGATTATTATTATCATTTAGGGTTTCTATAAAATATATTTAGTATGATTTAATTTTAGATGTTGTATTGTTTATATGAGTTTTTTAGTTTTTATCTCTCTATTTTTGAACCCAAAATCAAAATCTCACTTGATTTTGATAGTTTGACAATGGTTTAATATGATGTTTTGTTTTCATTATACCTCTAATAAGTGCTGATAATTTTGAGTTTAATCTGATGTTTTGTATTCTTGGTGGTGCAGATTTGACACCGTTTGGAGTACCTCTGGTGGTGGCTCCAAGTCCGGTACTTCCGTTTAGTGTTGATTCATCTAAATCTTTTTATGTATGTCTTTTACCAACTTTGATCCAAACCTTAATTTTTTTAGGTTTATTTTTTCTGCAGATTGATGTGGTTAATATTAGCAATAGCAAAATTATAAGGTTAATATCAAAACTTATTTTTGATTTTCTTATTTTTGATCCTATTTTTTTCAGTTCTTTTCTCTTTTTGGTTCTCTCATTCTTTTATGATGCTTCTATGAGAAATAGAGTTTTTGTATTGTTTTTTAAAGTATTTAAAAATGCTGCTTGCAAAATTGGTATAATATACAGGTGAAGAGTTTTTGGTATTTTTCTTATCATAGTTTTTTGTATAATATATAGGTGATTTGCTTTGATTGAAGCATCTTTTTTCTGAAACTGAAAGGTATGTATCAGTATCACCTCTCTCGACTCATTCTATATTGTCTAATCCCTTTCTGAGATCCACAGAGATATGCATATAAACTACGGCACTACTAAATTAGGGGTATTAATATCGATATTTAGACGTGGCTTGATGAGTTTGAATGTGTGATTTAATTGAGATATGGGGATAGCTACAGGGGTTATTATTATCTGGGCTTTCATTAAATTTTATGTTAAAAAAGAGAGTGGCTTACTTCTATTATGTTTAATATAATAATAAATTAAACTTTGAATAATTTATTTGAATTACTTTTTATGGGTTATATTTTGTTTTTATATGCTGAAATGTAGGTGCGAGTAAATAAGTTTATTATTAGTTATTACTATTGAAATTTGGAATTTAAAGTATGTTGCATGCCTGCAATATGGAGTTGGACATAGAATTGTTGTTTATCAAGCAAAACCCTTTCCGGGACCTACCGATTCTGAGCAGGAAAAACTAAGTCTTTAAAGTATTACTTTAATTCCATCTGCACTGAAGTGTGCTCTTGCCTTCAATGCAGACTAACGTTTAATTGTTATTTTTTTCTCTCGCAGGTTTGTTGTAAAATTATCGAAAGATAATGATGTAAGGTTTTTTTATGTCTCTCAACTGTTATCTGATTCATTTAATTATCCATAGTTTATCAGGACTTAAGGCATATGGTGATCTGTCCTCCGTAAGTAGAATCAAGCAAGTGATGCTCTTTAATCTAAAATTGGTTGAAGTAGTAGTGTGAATCAACAATTCATATCTGTTCTACTTTCTCATCATCTATTTGACTGTCTTAGCTCGCCTGGTAGAGCATGTCTTTGATCTGTCCTTGATAAGATGTAAAATCAATTAAGTCATGTTCTTTAGTCTAAAATTGGTGAAAGTAGTAGTGTAAAAAAATCGGCATAATTCAGATACGTTGTACTTTCTCATCATCTGTTTTAGCTCAGCTGGTAAAGTGCATGGCTTTTAGTCATGAGGTCGTTGGTCCAACTCCCACAGACAATAATTGAATCAATGTTTTTGGAATCCTCATAAATTATATTCTCTGTTTCAGAAAAATAATTACTATTACTTTTTAATTTTAGTCTATTTTAGACTAAAATAAAAAAATAATAGTAACTTTCTTCCTAAAACGGAGAGAATATATCAATATAGGATCGATGTTACTATTATTATTCTTCAACTATTAGTCATGACCCAAAAAGCTTTCCACTCAAACCCTGTAAGGATAGCCAGCATCTCAACCATTTAGTTATTGCTAACTCCAGCCTGACTGAGACATTATGAATACACCAGATCCAAATTTACATATTGTTGATTTTAATAATAAACTTAAGATTGTTGATTTCTGACTAGATAGAGAATAAATACTTATTTATGAATTCATGCCAAATGAAAAGTCTTCACCAGTCACCACTTCATAATTAGTTTGCCCCTGGAGTATATATCTCAACATGTTGCCCGCTCTATTAATTTGAGATATTATGGCTTCATAAGATTGGTGTCGTTACCTAAAATTGAAAGACATTGAAAGTTTGATTAATTTGATAATAAATTTTACTTCCATTGCTTCTGTATAAGGCCGCTGGCACGTATGCACTGCAGAGACGCATGGACTCATTTTTAGCAAGATGTAGGCTGCGTTCTTGAGACTTGCATTCTTCTAATTAATACTCTTTAGCCACCATCAAGTTAAACGTATACTTTTCAATGGTTATATAACAACGAACCGCAAATCTTTACATCCAGTAACTTCTTAGTTGCTCTTATAAATCAAATAGCACACAGGACTGAAGCTCGGAAATGTATACCAGCAAGTGAGGTTACGTTATACCTACGAGGATGCGCGTAAGTTAGCCACAAGAGATTCAGTTTGTATTCAAGAATGAACCTCTGTTGTGAGCACATAACTACATTATTTGGTGATATAGCCTCAAAGATATTTCAAAAAAAAAAAAATATATAGCCTCAAAGATAGAAAGAAACTATGTAAGTAAAGAATATTAATACCGTCCCCATCGATTTCACTATTTTTTTATTTTTTTTGTAGCAGGTTCAAACCTAAAATCTTTTGATCATTGTTGTGGTGGGTTGCCCCTATTTGTTATAAGAAAATGATACCCTAGCTAACAACAGAACAAAGTTCAATCCTGCATCATCTCTTTTGTCCATGATATTCTCACGGGAGAAAATAGCAGAGCAAGTTGTAAAGACCAGTGGCTATATGGCTATTAAATTGTGAACTGTGTGATCTGTAAAAGGCATTACAACACACGATTAGAAATTGCATACTGCAAATTTTACGACCAACTTTACATATGTAATCAAGATGAGACTGAAACTTGAGGTAACATTCTCTGGGATGATAAACTTAAGCCCGTGCAAAGCACGGGAAAGCCGCTAGTATGTATGATCTCCGCACAAAATAAATAGAAAGAAAGAACGATCCTAAAAGGTCTAGGAAATTGTCGTGCACTGTGGGTTAGCCCTTATCAGAGAGAAAGGAGTCGAGAGCAGTTAAGGTCAATTAGAAGTTAGATAATTCTATTTTTATTAAGTGACGTTAGTTATTAAAGAAGTGGTGATACTCCCACGTGTAGGGTAACAGATGTAGTTAGGCTTCCTTGTTTAGGCAATCATCTATTTATATCGTCTTTAAGATCTTATAAACGAAATAGAGAGTTACTCCTCTATCTTCTACCTTTATATATTACACAAAGACCACGACATTTGGTATCATCCAGATCCTGGGTTCAAAAGTTAAAATTACTGGAAATGTTACTATCAAAGATGTTGATGCTACCACTCGTGAACTCAGTCAACTACTCAAAACCCTCACTGATAATCACACCCGTGAAGCCGTAGAATGTACTGCTGCTGTTAAAAAACAAGATTCTTTGTTAACAACATTGGTTGCCATCTCTCAAGAAAACAAAACAAAATTTGATACCCTCATTGAATTGCTTTCTAGATCTAACCCAACTCCACAAGATAACCCCTCTACATCAAACACTCCACCTTCTTCTGGTGGTACCTTTCAATCATATACTCAGACTTACACTCCAGGATCTGCAAACCAATTTTCTTAAGCTCATAAACTTGATTTACCAAGATTTAATGGTGAAAACCCTCATCTGGATTCGAAAATGTGAACATTACTTTCAGATCCATTGTATTAATGAAGAACAAAAGACAAAGTTTGCTTCTTTACACTTAGATGGCAAAACTGACTCTTGGTTCTTGGATTTTCGCACTGGTAAGTCTGATGTTCCTTGGTCTGGTTTTGTTGAAGCTATTTTGAAGATCTTGCTAATGATAATTATGTGGGTTGTTGTAATAAACTATCACAACTTGCATCTGTGGATGGTATTTTGAACAGTTTGAGTAGCTTAAAGCCTTGATGTGAGCGCAAAAACCCTTATCTCACTGAGGAATACTTTGTTTTAAGTTTTATTAGTGGCCTGAAAGATGTTTTGCGCAGTTCAGTTCAGATGCATAAACCTACAACTTTTTCTCAATCCTTATTCTTGGCTAGAATGCAAGAGGCTGCTCTTTCATGTCAACAACAACTTTCAAAACCAGTTCAACCAAAATACACCACCTCTTCTCATCAGTTCAACAAGTTTTCTTCTACAAAACTATCACAACCTCTAACCTCTGCTAGTGTACCTACACCCACCATATCTATGTCAATTCCTATTTCAACACCAAATCTCCTTACATCCTACCTATAAGGAGATTGAAACAAGAAAAACTTAATCAAAAAGGGCTGTGTTACAACTGTGATGAGATTTACAAGCCATGACACAAATGTAAATCCTAGCAATTATATATCGTGGTAGTTGAAAAGAAGCAGATGGACATATTACCTCACAAGAGGAGGAAACCCACTCAGATGTGTTGGTAGAATCTAATATGGAATTTTCTTTAAATGCCCTAAATAGCAATGTGAGTGCAGATATTATTTGAATACCAAGTTTCATTAAAAAACTTGCTATCACTATCTTGGTGGACACATGGAGCATTCACAACTTTATTGATTCTTCTCTGGCAAATCAATTAGCAACAACCCACATGTTAGTCATTGTGGCTAATGGTGCTAGAACCACAAGCACTGGGGTTTTCCACCAGCTTAAATAGAAGATGCATGATCTTCAATTTGCAGCAGCTTTGAGATTACTTCCACTGGGGGGATGTGATATTGTTCTATGGGAAGATTGGTTAAGAACATTGGGTGATGTGATGTTCAACTTGGCAAAATTATGTATCTTCTTCAATCACAATGGTCATCAAATTACATTTCATGGAACACCAACTAAGCAATCCTTAATGATGATTAGTGGGAGTGAAATGAAAAGGTTCATCAAAAAGAACACGCATGCCTTGGTGGGTAACTTCTTTTTCATCTCCACTACTCAACCAACAGCTGATATTCCACCACCAGTACAAACCTTATTTCAAGACTTTTCTGATGTCTTTTTTAAGCCTACCCAGTTACCACAGAGAATATTAGGCTATAAAATCAACTTGAAACCTTATTCTCAACCCATTAACTTGAGGCCATACAAATGTCCCTATATTCAAAAGTCAGTGGTGGAATCCTTGGTGCAAGAGATGCTCAAGGCTGGTATTATTCAAGAGAGCCATAGCCCATTTGCTTCACCAATACTCCTTGTCAAGAAGAAGGACAACCCATGTAGGTTCTGTGTTGACTACATAAAACTCAATGCAATCATTGTGAAAGATAAGTTTCCTATCCCAGTAATTGAAGAACTTTTAGATGAACTTTATGGTGCTCAACTGTTTACTAAATTGGATTTAAGAGTTGGTTATCATCAAATTAGATTACATACACTAGATATTCCTATAACAGCATTCAGAACCCACCATGGACATTATAAGTTCAACGTAATGCCATCCTGCAGCATTCCAAGCACTAATGAACTCCATTTTTGGCCCTTATCTAAGGAAATTTGTGCTTGTTTTCTTTGATGACATCTTAGTTTATAGTAAATCCATTGCAAATCATATCCACCATCTTTCCTTGGTCCTCTCATTGCTAAGACAACATCAACTCTTTGCTAAGTATTCCGAATGTTGTTTTGCTCAATCTTCCTAGGAATATCTGGGTCACATTATTACAGTTGAAGGTGTTGCTGCTGATCATGAGAAGATAACTTGTATGAATTCTTTGCACATTCCAACCACCTTGAAGTAATTAAGGGGTTTCTTAGGCCTCACTGGTTATTATAGGAAGTTTGTCAAAAGGTATGGCACCATCAGTAAGCCCTTGACTGACCTCTTGAAGAAAAATCCATTCATTTGCCCATTGGTACTACAAGCTTTCATGGAACTAAAAAAAGCTATGTGCACTAATCCTGTACTTGCTTTGCCTGATTTTACCAAGCAATTTGTGATGGAGACTGATGCTTGCTCCAGGGGCATTGGAGTTGTTCTCATGCAGGAAGAAAGAGTCATACCTTTCTACAACAAGCCTCTTGGTCCCAAGGCTTTGGGCTTGTCTACTTATCAAAAGAAGTTATTGGTTGTGGTCAATGTTGTCACTAAATGAAGACATTACCTCACAGGGCATCACTTCATCATCAACACAGATCAACAGAACATCAAATTCTTGATGGAGCAAAAGATTACAACACTCTTACAACAAAGATGGCTCATGAAACTCCTAGGACTTGATTACACAATCCATTATAAGCAAGGCAAGGAGAACAAAGCTGCATATGCCCTTTCCAAACTCCATATAAGTCCTTCTGATTCTTGTTCAACTCCATAGCTGTGTCTACTCCTACTTGGGCTCAGAACATCATCCACATCTATGACAAGGATGTTGTAGCTACTCATATTATTCCAAAAATTATGGTGAATGATGCTGATGTACCTCATTATACTTATATTGAAGGCATCTTAAGATTTAAAGGCATGGTTTATGTAGCTACCTCCTCCAACTTGAGACAACACATTTTACTTTCCATTCATTCTTCTGCTATTGGGGGTCATTCAGGCATCCAAAGAGGTTATATGAGGGCCAAATCATACTTTTATTGGAAAAGATTAAAAAGGGACATTATCCAACTTGTGAGCCAATGTGCTACTTTCCAAAGAAACAAAATAGAACATACACATCCACTTGGTCTGCTCCAACCACTTGCAATTTCAGATCAGGCTTGGCAGCACATTAGTATGGACTTCATTGAAGGATTGCCTATGTCCAACAAGAATAATGTCAGCATGGTAGTAGTGGACATGTTTTTTAAGTATAATCATTTTATGGGGCTCACTCATCCCTTCAATGCAATCACAGTGGCTCAGGAATTCTTGAACAACATATTCAAAATACATGGCTTACCTGCATCTATTGTTTCTGAAAGGGACAAGGTCTTCACAAGTTTGCTTTGGCAGGAACTATTCAAAACTTTGGGAACACATCTACATATGAGCACTGCTTACCACCCTCAGTCATATGGCCAAATTGAAAGGGTTAATGCTTGTTTGGAGGGTTATTTTAGATGTATGACTGGTCATAAGCCAAAAAACTAGATGCATTGGCTTCCTCTTGTAGAATGGTGGTACAACACCGACTACCACACTAGATTGAAGATGTCTCCCTTCAAGGCACTCTATGGGTACTCTCTACCTCACCTTGCTTTTCCTAATGAAGCCATCACTTCAGTAACAACAGTGGAAAACTATTTGAAGAAAATGGACACTACTATAGACATTTTGAAGGAATCTCTTCACCAAGATCAGGATATGATGAAGTTCTTTGCTGACAAGAAAAGAACTAAAAAATCATTTGAGATGGGGGACTTGGTTTATTTGAAACTCCAACCATACAGGCAGTCCTCCCTAGCATTGAGAAAGAAGTTCAAGCTGTCAACTTGTTATTATGGGTCTTTCCCTGTCGTGGCTAAGATTGGGCAGGTTGCTTATAAGCTGGACCTGCCTCCTACCTCCAAAATACACCCTGTATTCCATGTCTCTCAGCTGAAGAAGAAGATTGGTGCTGCAGTTACAACAATTTTCACTCTGCCATTGTTGGATGATGAAGGAGAAATTATTTTGGTTCCCATTGCAATTTTGGATTCTCGGCAAAGTTTTCATAAGGGACAAGCAGTACCACAACTTTCAATCCAATGGTCTCACACACAACCTGCTGATGTAACCTGAGAGGATTTATCCAACGTCAGAGCCCATTTTTCTGACTTTCATCCTTGAAGACAAGAATATTCTGAAGAGGGGAGTATTGTCATGCATTGTATTAGCCCTTATAAGAGAGGAAGGAGTTGAGAGCAGTTAATGTTAATTAGAAGTTAGTTAATTCAGTTTTTGTTAAGAGACATTAGTTATTAAAGAAGTGATGATGCTCCCACGTGTAGGGTAGCAGATATAGTTAGGGTTCCTTGTTTAGGCAATCATCTATTTAGTGTTTTCTGTATCGTCTTTAAGATCTGACCAATGAAATAGTAAGGTTCTCGCTGTACTCTCTAAGTGTAGAGTTACTCTATCTTCTACCTCTATATATTACACAAGACGACGACAGAAATTGAAAAAGACGAATCCAAAGGGTTTAGGAAATTGAAAGAAAAAAGTTGAAGCTTGTTTAAAATTCGGATTAATTAAGCAAAAAATAGAGTTCACCTTTTGCATAAAGGTGTAGGAAGTAATCCCAATTTTATCATCAAACTAGAAATGGCTTCAACTAAAAATCATAATGATGTTTTTCATCCTTGTATCATTCGAAAACAACAATAACACCAGAACAGAAAATTACACGTCAGTTTATAAACTGATTTATCTCTTCCACTTATGCCAAAATACAAAAACAAAGCAGAGAACTGGATGTTCAGTTGTTTTTCAGAAATCAACACAGGGTTCACGGTGCCTCCAAATTGTAGATCCTGCGTTCCAGCTGCACCTCCAACAAAGAGAGCATGGAAATGAAAGAAATTTAGACCAATAAGCCATTTGGTAAATTCATGATATTTTAGTTTCTAGCTAGAACAACTAAATGAAATAAATTTTTTGATAAACCAAGGCATGTGACTATATATATTATTACCCAAATGATTTCCTCAAATACATGCTCTACACGATAATATTCAGCCATGATCTGCAGCAACGAGATGCGACACCTGAGGGAAAAAAAAATGACATGCATATTGAATCGAATGAAGTTTCAAGGGGTACTATTTGGAGGTATGTTGCACTGTAGCCTACTCTTTGGCTAATTTGGAAGAAGATAAATTATCAAATTTTTTCCAATAATTTATCCTGCAGTATTAAGGCCCGTAAAGTTTCATGGGTGATTTATGGTTCTTGCTGTAGCACCACAGTTTATGTAAGTTTTGTGTAGGTCTGGTAGTTCTTTATGCATTGGTGAAGTCTTAGCCCTACTTATGTACCAATTTTTTAAAGAAAAAAGTAATGTTAAACTGGAAGACGAAGACTCATAGAATTTTTGTCACTGTCATCCTACAATTTAATTGATAACGTTATAGAAAGCTTACTCAGCTATATCATACTGCTCACTATGCGGAAAAAATGCTTCGAACGCCTGGGTTAAAATTCCAGCTCCAACACTGTAACACCAAAAAATAATCAAGAAGGGTTAATTTAGAAGAAAATCTCATTACTAAAAACATAGAGCATAATGGTACTACATATGCCACACTGTGTTTTTCGATAATTCTAACATAACGTTGAACCTCGTCGATATCCAGATGAGATCTCTTACTGTTAGAACAAACAAAAAATACATCAAATATATTAGTGGTTGAAGCATAAAAACTTAAAATACTGTACAAGAACTAATTAATGTACCTATGGTTATCAATTTCGCTTACTGCCTGTTCTGAATCACTACAAAATATTGTTAATATTTTAACCATACACCCAGGATGGGTATATTTGCGTAGCTTCTGCAGTTCTTGATATTGACTGTTCAAAATTCCCTTCATTCAGCAAACATACACGTTAAAACATATTTTCTCATTTTACAAAATCTTGAACTGAATTCTTTTTTAATAAAAAAACAATAAAAGTAGAAGATTATATAGAGTTTAGCTGTAAATACATCCGAGAAGGAGCGACGTAAGATCCATGCCTGTGCTTGCTGGTGAGCATACACAGGCGCCATTCTATCTTCTGCAATTTCGATGAAACCAAACCTATGGATGAGAACGCATTTGCAGTTACAAAATAAACATTGCTATACAAATGCCAAATTCTAACAATAATCTTGCAGGGTTCAGTCTAATCCTAATTGACTATGCAGGAAACTGTAAAGGAGCAAGGGGTACCTCTACAGTTGCAGAATCCAAAGCAGATCTGATGAAGGAAGGAGCAGCAGCGGCTCTTCAGTGGGCAGCGAGTCTGAGAACGAAGATAGAATTTGAAAGCGATTCGAAAGAAGTCCTACACCAGCTGATGGAAGACTATGCTGCTCTAATGGAAGGAAGATTCAACAATACCCTAAACAGAAACAATTTGGGAAATCAGATTCTAAACTATTTTGAAATCAGTAAAATTAACTTAATTGGTAATGTAACTAGTAGGGTTGCAAAAAACTTAGCTTGGATTTGTAGTTCTTCTCGCAAATCTCAAGTTTGGTCGGGAGAAAATTTAGGGCATTTTATGTTTTGGTTATCTAGAACTGATCTGAGATATAACTCAGTCGACCACATCCATCCATCTTTCGTTAATATCGTAAATGGTGGGATGGACCTAAGGGGGTGGCTTAATCCCTTTTTGTTTTCTCTTGTTTTCGGATAAAGAAAAAAGCATTTATAAGTAAGAAAATTAAGGAAGGAGTAACGACTAGCTTAAATGGGCCGACTGAGTAAAGAATTTTTAAGGACATTTGTTCAACTATTTCTCAATCCATAAGCTGTTATCTAAACCAATCAGCTTCGTTCATTTATAATCTAACGATCAACACAGAAAACACAACCTTCATACGGATCCGACTCCAATCTAACAGACATAATCAAACCAAAAAAATCTATAAATCCCTTATCTCTTCTGTGAACCAAACACAGAGTCAAAACCGATCAAAAAATTTAGAGCAGAGAAATTTGTTTAGAGAGAAAATGTCAGGAAGAGGAAAAGGAGGAAAGGGATTAGGAAAGGGAGGAGCAAAGAGACACAGGAAGGTACTGAGAGATAATATCCAGGGTATTACCAAACCAGCTATAAGAAGATTAGCAAGAAGAGGTGGTGTGAAACGTATCAGTGGTTTGATTTATGAAGAGACTCGTGGTGTTCTTAAGATCTTCTTGGAGAATGTGATTCGTGATGCTGTTACTTACACTGAACATGCCCGAAGAAAGACTGTCACTGCTATGGATGTTGTTTATGCTCTTAAGAGACAAGGAAGAACCCTCTATGGATTTGGGGGTTAGGGTTTGTTTTTTTTTCTTTCTGTTTTTGTAGAAAAATGTTCAGATTAGGTTTCAATTTGGTTTTCTGTGGGGTTTTCGGATGTAGTTGGAGATTAACTTGAATAATAAGAGTGTAATGGTTGAATATCAATGAGAAATTTGGAATCTACTTGTTTCTGACTAATGTGCTCAACATTTTGTCCTTTTTATTGATTTCTGCATAATTGCACCCGATGATTTGAGTTTCTACTGCAATTTAGGTAAAATGTAATTGTACATAAGTTCTGGTTGAATGTTTTGTTTTAAGACATATTTCTGCTTTTAACTTCTTTGTTGTGTATGTTGTATTTACATAGAATAGCAGATTGGTGTAGATCAGTGTAGCGCTCATCCAGGAAAATTGTAGGATCTTTCATAACTAATTTCACCTTACAAGTACATTACTAATTGGATTTTCTTATATATGTATATATATATTCATTTCGCTCACCTTTGTATTCATTTGACGGCAAATTGGACATGAGCTAGCATGGTTTGCTGGATCTTCAGCTCGTGTCTGATTTAGTATCTGTCGCTCCTGACGCAACAGTGCTGTCTGTCGTTGTCTCATCTGGGCTTCCCACCGACGAATGGTTTCATCATCGAAAAGGCGACAACTTTTGCAACGATATTTACCCGTGTCATATTCCTCGCCACACTGATAACAGAAGTCATGCTTACAATTCGAGCAATGCATGTGGTTACAACCTTCAGTTCGGGAGATTGCCATCGTGCAATTAGGGCATTGCTCAGCAATACGCATTATTTCTGCCACATTACGAAGCTGATTTATCATGTCCAGCTCTTTACGCTTTTGCTCACCCATTAGTTGAGTTAAATGCTGACTATCCTGGTCAGGTAATAACAGAACGTATTATGTCCTTAACTTTGGACATCAAGCGAACTTAGAAATAGACATATTCTGGATTAAGTCCTCATATATATACATTACCTGCAAGAACTTAAGCTTTTCTTCTGATCTCTACAAAGGCCACAGAAGGTAAAGAAGCACTTAGGACATTGGGCAAGGTGGTCCTGGTCCTCTAAACAAGCCGTTTCACATCTAGGGCAATAGACTAAAGCAGACATTGAATCAAGTGTCTTTTGAAACAATAGTGACTCCCATTGTTCAAAATTTTCATCCCCTAGAAAGCGTTTAACCAATCCAGGTGGAACTAGTTCCTTGCATTTTATTTGCGGACTTAGTATTGCCACGATTTCCTTTGCTCGCAGGGTTGAATATGTCTCCATGCAATTGCGACAGAAGAAATGCTTACAAGGTAATCTTACAAAACTGGTGCCTGTTAAAAGGAGATATGTCAGATCAATTCAGTGCAACATGATATACTTAATGATACTCTCAAATAGTAAAGTTGTGCATAACAAAGTAGAATATGGATTACAAGTTTGAGATACCTGCATATTCACTTAGACAAATGCAGCATTCATGTAGGTTTTGGCAGAAATTCTCATTGCATTTGTCGTAATTATAGTTCAGTATTGAAGTTATATCTACATCTGGACAGACACTTTCTGAAATGGCACGCCTATCTCCAGCACTATCTGCCTTTTCAAATGAATCAAGCGGTATTCTATTATCAAACTCTAAGTAGGAGAGAGATGAATTCTGTAGCCAATCCACCTATGGATAAACAATTTCCAGCCCTGATTGACATTTTTTCATATGGCCTAAAATTAAGGGAAAAAGAATGTGATCTATTTAGTGGGAAGTTGCAATTGATCAAGGTAACTCCCCATGATTCTCCCCCACTTTAGAAAACCACCCACTACATCCTATCATGGCAACTACTCTATGATGGCTAGAGTTAGTATATGGAAATGATAGTAAAAATCAGAATTAAAGTCACCAAATTCACTCTCATAAAATATACACCATCAAAAAGTGAGAAGGAGGGTTTGGAACCAAAATTCAAATCAACTAAGAAATTGGGGCACACTCAAGGATGGTTTAAGCTTTCAAATTGCAATGGCTGGAGGTACACAAAGTCAATCTCATTTTATTGCTTCCGCTTTCATTATTGTATGTTCATATTGTGATTAGAATATACATAGAGATACATATAGGTTTACATTTGGTATCAGAGCCTGTAATCACCTCTGCCTTGGTTGCTATGAATATATATGTTTTTACAAGTAGTTCTACTAGACATGTTTCATTTGAAAGCATAGAGGAATTTCCAGGCTTATTTCTAGAAACCATACTTCACGTCCGGAGTTTCGCTTTTGATGCATCCTGGTCAAAAAAAAAATTTCATTAGATTTCCTTTTACAGATAATAACTAAATTAAGGTATCTAGCAAACCCACAACGGCCAAACCCCACAGTGATAAGTTTCCATGTCTAACTAAGCATCAACTTAAGTTTTGGTTTGACCATCAACAAAAGAAATCTGAACCAAAGCTGGAGTTAATCCCTATTCGATCTGAATTAATTGCCAATCTTTCATTTCATGGAGTCTCAAAGCTGGTTCATTTTTGTTCTAAAAGATTCAGCATTTGGCTTTTAGAGGTTGGTTTCATAACTAGTAATCAATTTTCACATTGTTTACTAGAGATTAGCTTTTCTTTTCTGGATTCAAAATGGGTATGATTCATTTAGGAATTCGTCTGTGGAAATGTACAATCTTTTCGATTGTAACTTGTTATCGGTCAGTTCATGATCATCTTTTGGTTTCATTAGTAGGACTTGTAGGAGTGCATATGGTTGCTCCAAGTTCCATTACAGCCTGAGTTAGATCTCCAGGTCTATAAGGATCCACTAACTGCCCAGCCAGTTTCCTGATTTAGAAAGTGACAAAGAACATTGAGTGCACATAGGATCTTTGATTTTTCACATGGTGATTCTGTTCTCAATCACATACATGCATAGAGAAGATTATTTAAATATGTGTGTTTACTAGAAACTCACAATAGAAACAAAAGGATGGGAAGATAAACACTATATATATTATGACCATTAGAATTTTACATGTACAAAGATTAAAGAAATATGTCAAGTGATTTAATAATTTTAGTAATTACAGAGTAGGCACAGCATCTCTAGTTATTTAAAATTTTCTTAAGAAATCACATGTGGAAACTAGACATAAGTTTGTAATTAATCATATGTAATATGATGAAATATGCCCACAGGAAATTTTATTATATTTATATGATTAATTGGGGTGAAATATTGAATTATGTTCCTTAATCTACCCATAGGAATTAAGGAATGAATATGGTTTAATAGTTTCATCATGTAGTTATGAATCTAATTTGAGTAGGACTTTATCCCACAAGAAAGTTTTATGTCACTAGATTCATATTTTTATGCATGACTTGCATTGGTAAATCATGATTAAGTTTAAGTCTCAAATTTTTGTTTATAAGCATGTATATATTTTTCTTTGCAGCAATTTTAACTGGAAACATTTCTGATGTCAATTGTGACATTCCTGAATTAAAGGGTGATAATTTTCTAGCGTTTGTTTATGAATCTAATATGGTTAATATTAATCATAATACATGGTGGATTGACTCTGGTACTACAATCCATGTTTCGAATACCTTGGAGGGTATGACAAACCTAAGGAAACCAATGGGAAGTGAACACTACATCTATTTAGGCAGTCAGATGAGTTCACATTTGAAGCTGTTGGGACATGCAGTTTAATTTTAAGTAGTGGTTTTACTTTGCATTTAGGAAAGACATTTTATGTACCAGGTTTCACTAGAAACTTGATTTCAGTTTCAAGACTTGTACCTTTAGGAATTTCCTTTAATTTTTCGGATTCTGGTTTTAGTATTCTCAGAAATTCTGAAGTTATTGGTTATGGTGTTTTGTCTGATGGTTTATATCGTCTTTATTTGCAAAATAATATCACTCATAATTCTATGCATGTTAATACTGGGTTAAAAAGATGTATTGTGAATGAGGACTCCTCAAATTTTGTGGCACCGGAGATTGGGACATATCTCCATTGAGAGAGTTAAGAGATTGGTAAAGGATGGGGTACTTGGTACTTTGGACTTTACTGATTTTGATACGTGTGTTGGTTGCATTAAGGGAAAGCAAACTAACAAATACAAAATTGGTACCAAAAGAAGTTCAAACCTATTAGAGATCATACACAAAGACATTTGTTGTCCATACATGAACGTTAATGATCCGAAATACTTTATCACCTGCATAGATGATTATTCACGATATATGTATCTTTACTTACTTCGTTCCAAAGACGAAGCTTTGGATTCCTTTAAATTGTTTAAGGTTGAAGTAGAGAAACAATGTGGTAAGCACATTAAGATTGTAAGATCAGATAGAGGTGGAGAGTACTATGGTAGATACACCGAGAACGGACAAGCACCAGGTCTATTTGCAAGATTTCTTCAAGAGCATGGGATTGTTGCCCAAGACACTATGCCTGGTTCTCCGGACCAGAATGGTGTAGCAGAAAGAAAAAATCGAACTTTAATGGACATGGTGAGAAGTATGATAAGTAATGTTAAACTTCCATCATTTTTATGGGTAGAAGCTCTTAAGAAAGCAGCGTACATATTAAATCGGGTTCCTTCCAAGGCCGTCTCAAAGACGCCTTTTGAGTTATTCAAAGGATGGAAACCGAGTTTGCAACATGTACGCATTTGGGGATGCCCGTCTGAAGTGAGAGTGTACAAACCACAAGAGAAGAAGCTAGATCCAAGGACTATTAGTGGGCATTTCATTGGATATGCTGAAAGGTCTAAGGGTTATAGATTCTATTGTCCGTCTCATAGCACTAGAATTGTGGAATCAAGAAATGCTAAATTTCTTGAGAATGACTTGATTAGTGGGAGTGATCAATTTCAGGACATTGTTCCTGAAAAAGATAATGATCAACTTCCATCTATTGTTTCAAGTGACAAGTTGATTGTCATTCACGCACCTCAAGCTAAATTGCGTGTTAGACAACCAACCATTGAGGTTCCACATGTTGACAACAATCTAATAGATCATGATGGTAATGAGGAACAAACTGTTCATTGTAAGGATGAACAAGTTCCATTGAGAAGATCTAATAGAGCAAGGAAATCAACTATTTCTAGTGACTATTTAGTGTATCTGCAAGATTCAGATTGTAATATTGGAGCCGATAATGATCCTATGTCATTTTCACAAGCCATAAATTCTACATATTTAGACTTATGGATGAATGGCATGAACGATGAGATGAACTCTATGGCATCCAACGGAGTTTGGGATCTCGTCGAGTTGCCCAATGATGTAGAAGCCATTGGATGCAAGTGGTCTTTAAAACAAAGAAAGACTCGCATGGAAACATCGAGAGATATAACGCTAGACTCGTTGCCAAAGGGTTCACTCAAAGGGAAGGAATCGATTACACATAGGCTTTCTCTCTTGTATCAAAGAAAGATTCTTTCCGAGTGGTGATGACATTAGTAGCTCATTTTGATTTTGAGCTACATCAGATGGATGTGAAAACGACATTTCTCAATGGTGATTTAGAAGAAGAGGTTTACATGAAACAACCTGAAGGATTCATCTCTAAAGAGGGTGAGCATTTGGTTTGTAAGCTTAATAAATCCATATATGGGTTGAAACAAGCTTCTCGACAATGGTATATGAAATTCCATAAAGTTATTACTTCATTTGGATTCGAAGAAAATGCTATGGATCAATGTATATACCTTAAGGTCTGTGGGAGCAAGATTTGTTTCCTTGTGTTGTATGTGGATGATTTTTTGCTCGCAACAAATGATAAAGGATTGCTATATGAGGTGAAACAATTTCTTTCAAGTAACTTTGATATGAAAGATATGGGTGAGGCGTCTTATGTCATTGGCATAAAGATCCATAGATATAAATCTCAAGGCATTTTAGGTTTGTCTCAAGAATCCTATATCAACAAAGTCTTAGAAAGATTTGGTATGAAAGATTGTTCACCAAGTGTAGCACCCATTGTAAAAGGTGATCAGTTCAGTTTGGACCAATTCCCCAGGAATGACATTTAAAGGGAACAAATGAAAAATGTTCCATATGCTTCAGCTGTTGGTAGCATTATGTATGCTCAGGTCTGTACTAGAACCGACATTTCATATGCCGTTGGAGTATTATGAAGATATTAGAGTAACCCAAGCTTCAATCACTGGAAGGCTGCGAATAAAGTGTTGAGGTAACTTAAGGGTACTAAGGATTACATGCTTATGTATAGACGAACAAATAGTCTTGAAGTGGTAGGCTACTCCGATTCTGACTTTGGTGGCTGCAATGATTCACGTAAATCCATATCAGGATATGTGTTCATGCTAGCTGATGGGTCAATATCCTGGAGGAGTTCCAAGCAGACCTTGAAGGCCACTTCTACAATGGAGGCTGAGTTCGTTTCTTGTTTTGAGGCTGCCTCACATGGTGTATGGCTGAAAGGCTTCATATCTGGGCTAAGAGTTGTTGACTCTATTAGCCGACCAATAAGAATGTATTGTGATAATTCAGCTGTTGTCTTCATGGATAAGAATAATAAGAGTGGAAGTCGAAATAAACACATCGACATAAAGTATCTAGTCGTAAAAGAACGTGTGCAGGAAAAGAAAGTGATCATTGAACACACTAACACTGAATTGATGATAGCTGATCCCTTGACTAAAGGCATGCATATTAAAGGATTTAAGGATCATGTAGTCAGGATGGGACTTGGTCCCATTACGTAGTACATTCTTTATGTTTTTTCTGAAACTTTCATTTAGTTGGATTATTTCTCATTTGGAATTATGTACGTACTTAATTTGGTTATCTTGTTGAGAAATATCATTATAGTTTGACCTAGAGTAAACATATGGTTTACTCATTAAGTTAAGTATGAGTGGTGAAAGACTAAATATGTTGTGATACATGGAAGATTAATTCTTGCTCTTAAAGAGAGTTAGTCGCCATGATCCGTATATGGAGTCTCTCGTGAAATGGATCAAGTGGGAGAATGTTAGACATTTTTTCATATGGCCTAAAATTAAGGGAAAAAGAATGTGATCCATTTAGTGGGAAGTTGCAATTGATCAAGGTAACTCCCCATGATTCTCCCCCACTTTAGAAAACCACCCACTACATCCTATCATGGCAACTACTCTATGATGGCTAGAGTTAGTATATGGAAATGATAGTAAAAATCAGAATTAAGGTCACCAAATTCACTTTCATAAAATATACACCATCAAAAAATGAGAAGGAGGGTTTGGAACCAAAGTTCAAATCAACTAAGAAATTGGGGCACACTCAAGGACGGTTTAAGCTTTCAAATTGCAATGACTGGAAGTACACAAAATCAATCTCATTTTATTGCTTCCGCTTTTATTATTGTATGTTCATATTATGATTAAAATATACATAGAGATACATATAGTTTTACATTGACACAAGCTAGATATCCTCATAACATCCGGCCATAGAACAGAGATGGTAAAAAGAGGAGCAGAATGGCTAGGGTATGCCTTGGGTGGTAAACATGTCAATACAATTGGGGGAAAATACTGAACTTTGAAGGAGTAAAAGAATCCGTTCGAATTATCAGCTATTACCATTGCTTCACTGCCTACTCCACCAAATTCGACTTCTCCAGAAAATGAGCCGATCTTAGTAGAATGACAATGACATTTTCACCATATATAGCCTCCATTGCTAGTATCTGCATGCAAAGAACAGCTTTGACATGAAAAAGAGAAAACTTGCCTTACAGAATTAATAGATGGTAATCATAAACCATAGTTCGGAATGAACCGAAAAATTCTGGTTCGACGATCATTACTGACATCGATTAAATTCCAAAGTTGCCACGAATTCTAACATAAGGAATTGCTTACATGTGCATCATGCATTAACTAATTTGTTAGTATCACAGCCTTAGTTTTTTCTAATGTGAACTATGAAAGTTTAGCATATTATTATGAAATAAAAGAAAGTAAGTTTTGGAGCTAAAAATATTTACCTCCTCTTCCTGCAACCTATCATTAACTGAGTTGTTCCTCTGAAAATTTGGGTTCTTGGGCTGTCAATCTAATATCTTTCAACCGACTACGAATATCATCAACTTCATCTTTAACTTTCTCATTTTCTCGCACTTCTTCCTCCTCTTCCTGCTCTTCTTTGTTAAAAATTGATATACACAGTTCGGATTCTCTCTTTTTTTATAACATGGGTTGTTGATGCAAATCAGGACGTTTTCAGGGCGGAACCAAAAGTTGACTAATCCTGGATCTAGCCCCCTAAAATTATAATAACCATCTAAAACCCCCTATAATTTATCTTATATTTATACTTCAGTTCACCTAATGTTTAGTATTTAGTCCACTAAATCCAACATACTTATAAAACTTTATTTTAGCCGCTCAAATCAAATTTCTGTTCCGCCACTTCTGGAGCTGATTTTAGAGAAGAAGGTTGGATGAATTCTGATATTGAAAGATCAATATTTAGTTGTTGATGTGGCTTCTCTTCATTGTAATGTTTAACAACCCACTTCTTCTCTTCCTATCCTTTTCATTATTCATTGTGAATTTTACGAGTGTAAGAAAAAAGAAGACACTTTGAAATCCCCTGAAAATCATGGCAGAACCAGATTCAACGACTATAATTAGGCAATACCCAAATTTCCATAGGCTGTTGGGGTATATATATAAAAATATAAAAATATATTTTTATATCAAAGTTATTAAGATAGTGTGATGGTATAATTTTAGATGTATAATTTTAGATTTTCACACTGTAGACCAAAGAGGCCTGGTGATTTTAATTTTTCTTTTTTTTGTAGATTTGGCTTTAGATTTTCAAAATGTTTTTTTTCTTCAATTAAACTTTCTCTAATTAATACGATTAGTTTTGGTAATTGATTTGTGTCCAATTTATAACTATCGAAGGATTTTTAATAGGTAATTAATAGAAAATTATTTTTATTAATTTCATATTAATTCTGTATTAATTTCTTTACATAAGAAAATGCGTTTTTGGAAGAATTGAAAATACAAGTTTTTTGAACAGTGTTCTTTGAGCGGTTCTGAGCAAGTATAGGAAGAATAGTTGTTGGTTTGATTTCTCATAGTGCAGAGAAATCGAACAAGAAAGTTTCAGCTGTTTTTTCCATAGGGTTTTCGACAAAAGAGACTACTAGTACAATCAAAAAGCAAAATCGCGAAACACCTTAAAAAAAGCGATCTAGTCTGCGACTTAGATGTTTGAGATTTATTTTATGTTTTTTGTGCAATTGTTTCCAACATAGGTTTCAATAAACCACTCAGGAATAAAGAATTTCAGAAGAAACTTTTTCTCTAAAAACTCCAGCTCTTTCTTACACTGCTTTTTCTCACATGGTGCCATGACATATCTCGGACCTCGTATTAACTAAGCGATCAATAGGCTTTGCTCTTTTAATTGGATGGCTGTAGTCATCAATGCTGAAGATGAGATATTACATTTAGTCTCAATTCTGTAAACAGTCCCATTGCGGTTCACCACTATCAAGTAACATAACTACACCTATTTGCTGCAGCGGATAATATTTAGGTGCATATAAGAATATAAAATGCGCTTAGTTGCCAAGCATACACTCAACTTTCGACATTCGATGTATGTTTCTCTATTCCTTTTAAGCAGTGGCTGTCTCAACATCGGCCGTGTTGTTGGAAGTGGATTGATTTAGAAGTACTTGGGAGATGGTCCAAAAACTAGTGAGGGAAAATGATGCAGTTGATTCCAAAAGATACCTTCACAACCTTGATGTTATATACTTCCTCTGTCCCAGAAAAAATGATATTTTTATTTTTATAATTTGATCTATATTTAGATTAAAAAAAAAGTGAAAGTATCAATTTCTTGGAACGGAGATATAACTTTCTATCTAGCTCGTGATCATGGTGACCACTTCTTACTGCATAAGCATACGGTTCTAGTGATGATGAGCAGGTAGATATGCCTGTCCCAATACTTCAAATTATCAGATACTTGTTGCCTTGAGGCCTCCTGGTAGGTTCACTCTAATCAACATATATGTCCAATCTAAAAACTGTTTCAAATGTTTAGTTTTTTTTTTTGGTTACGTCTGAATACATCAAAATACAAAAAAAAATCTACAAAGCAAAGGGCACCCACAAGAGCTAGGTGCCCATAAGGAGAAAAACAAAATTATTTAAAGCGGAAATAAATCCTATCAGGCATCTCAATTGAGGTGAAAAGCCTGGTCTATCATTATAACTATCACTGGTGTCTATATCTATGTCATATCCTCTCTTAGCCAATTGTCCTTATTTGTTAACCGACTTCTCAATGTTGGCTTTTTGCCACTTGGGACTGTAGTATGTTCGAAGGGTAGGGCTGTTCGCCCATTAAAACTATACATGAGTTGGGTTCACATAAATCCTTCTAAACTAAATTATCTTTTTATTTGTAATGATTGATTACCAAACACAGTTGGGTTTCTTCTCTTCTTTAGACTTTGATCGGCAGGACCACCTTCACAGATTCTCATAGAACATGCACCATTGTGGCAGTCTTGGCTATTATAGAAATCCCCATTACAGGAGGAGGAGATAGAACCTCCAGCATTATCACAAAAAAAAGATCTAACCAATTGAGCAATGATTAGAGTATACCAGCAAGGACAACTAAGTCAAATGAACAAAACATCAGATCAAATGGAAGTTTCCCAAACATATGCTTTCTTATCCTTTTTTATTTTCTTTTTTTACAACTTGGATATTTTATATGTAAGAACATGACAACTAATAAGCCTATTTAAAGGGATGCTGAAGTGCACCATAACATCTGTCGGAGAATAACAATTAAAATTGACAATATATCAAAAAACAACATAAAATAAGAGGCACTTATCTGGTTTTGTGTCGTCTCCGAAAGGATTGTTGATGTCTTGGAAAACAATCATCTTTAAACAACACGAAAGAAGAAAGTGGTAATGGAAGATTGAGGCACATGTTTAACATGATGTCTTTAAGACAAGAATGCCCGGCTAGAATCGAAAAGATGATGCTATAGCCGTACTGGAATCTGCCTCCAGGATTCAACAATCTCAATAAAGCTTGAATAACACATTCAAACCTTATTCTACTAGAAATTGGCAGTGGAAAACTTATGAAAAACGCTTTTACCACAAAACTCTCTTTCCAAAACATGGAAGATTTTTCGAAAGTACTTCCTCATTTTTTTTTGAAGCAAGAAAAGGTGAAGACAAATCAGGAAACTTCTTTAATGGTAATTAAGTTTTTTATTCAATGAAAATATATAGGGTAAATTTATTTCATAAAAGTTGAGAGATAAAATTGGAAGGTATTTATACTATTTGAAAAACTGTTTTATTATTAATTTCATTCACTTAAAAACTTTATTTTTTCAACAATCCCCCACATGAATGAAAACCTCAATAAAACATGAATAACATGATAGATCTTGGTAAACCAACACCCCCAATACCACGACCCAAACTGACCAACAGACAGACGGACCGTGCATGTGTTGAAGTCATACTAGCCATTCCAACGTCGTCTCCCTCACACAAAAGTGTATTATCATCAGGATCATACTATGGATTGTAAAAATTATTATTATAGTATAAAGAGCTTTTATTATTAGTTTCCCATAGCGGGATTAAAGGTTCCTTTCACCAAAGTGAAAATGAGCCAGTGATCCCTTAGTGACCCTTAGGTCCTAGGTACCAGTAATACCAAGACCACAAAAAACAACATAAAACCCAATTTTCTCAAAATGAATTAAATCTCGATAAAAAAAAACGAAAATCACATAGAAAACAGGAAATACCATATAGGAGGTGTCCATGAGGTCTTGAACCTTTGTTTAGTGAGAGATTACCGGAACTATTTGCTAGAGACAGTGAACGCGGTGTCTTTAACTGTTAGCGTTTGGTGTAATTCGTGATAACCACCACACATGATATCTCCAAGATTGATACCAAACTCATGCGGTTGTGCTCATTTTGGCCCTAAGAAAATATCGTGTTTCTCAGAATGCTCTAGAGAATCATCTCCATTCTCATAGGAAGCGACCCACTTCCACATTCAGATAGGTGAGTTCTATCAAGAGTGTTTACTACTATACCCAACTTCAATCTTAAATTGAAACTATAGAACTCATTAAGACTTATTAAAAGTCATCCTTCACATGCATCCACACTATCACGTCTACATCATAGGGAAGGGACAGAGAATGGAATTCTCTGATAGTGTTTCTTTTAACCCACCACAAATTAGTTGTCTCATTCGAAACCTTGATCTTGGGATCTCCAGTCAACAAGGTTGAGTATCCTTCATGGAAAGTTTATTTAATGAGATTAAGCCTCATCCCCCTCGATGAAATAACAATCTATCTCTCTTGATTATCCTTTCGTCAAAGGATCCACTAATTTTTCTATTGACTTCACTAAGTTTATAAAAATCATTTCATTAGAGAGTATTTTTCTTACCTAATTATCCTTCTCCGAGTTTGTCTAGACTTTTCCATTGCTCATTTACTTTAGACTCACATAGTCAATTAAGTTTCAACAGTGGTGGCCACAGGCTTCGGTCACAGAGGAATGCCTTATAAGAAGCATCTTAATAGCCATTCGGCTTCTTCTCGTGCTTGAATTAAAGCACATAAACTTTGATTTTTCAAAAATCAAGTACATCATGTCTGTTTTAAGGACTTCCTTAGACAGACACTCCTTAAAAGGGTACACACATAGGCTAAGATTTTTCATAGGCTGAAACAACAACATCTCTTAAGGTCAGTACAATATGTATCACATACACAATTTAGGATGTACCTCAAAGTATCACAAGTCTCTGGTCAGATCATCCAGTAATTCTTTTGAGGTACTAGTGTATTTGTACACGGGATTCACTGCAAATTTACAACACACATTAAACGCATCGAGTTTGACAAAGATCTTTTCCTTCAGAATTTCTTTTGGTTTCTTTTGATCCTTTAGATCATGTCAACCAACTTGGTATGTCAGTCAAATCGTAAACATCACATATTTCATAGGTGTTGTAAAAAATATAAAGGCATATACAAGATACATGTACTATTCACTTGCACATTCATTACAATTTCCTTTAAATTAAGGTTAGTACAATATATATCACATATTTTAAATTAAATATGTACCTCAAACATCCTAATCTCTAGTCCTCTGATTAGAGCATTCTTGTAATTTTCCAGGTTAAACGGGGACATGCACGTCTGTTTTACAACACATACTAAGCACATTTGACATAAGCTATATCCTCACAATTTCTTTTGGTTATTTACTGATCCTTTAGACCACCTCAACCGCATATTAATTTCCTGTCAAATCTTAAACAAAACAGATTTATTAGTGGATGTAAAATATGTAATAATGGCATGTAGAAACATATGCATTGTTTATTAACACGTTTATCATATCACAAGATATATCATCATAGAGGCAATCATTAAGACTAGTATCTATGCTTATACGAATATGTAAAATCAGCTTGTATCAGGTACACTTCATTTTCTCCAAACCTTGTAGTTTGTCCCACATTTGACTAAAAGATACTTCCTCAAAATCCACATGTGTATCATTATAGAGTGACATAAAATTAGTGCCTGATAATGTGATTTTACTGACATGCGAAATTATATGCCAAAGTAATCTCTGCATTATTTCTTTTCTCTAGACCATAACTATTAAATTTCTTTTTCATGGAAATGGATTCATGTCATATATTTCGGCTTATTTCCAGAACTCATCTACAATAGATTCCATATGAAAAATCAAAATTAGTCTAATAATAGATTTCAACGTTAAATTCTAAGCCAAGTATCAAAACTAACTTCCTCTTTTTCTTCGAAAATACAAAGAGAGAGTCAAAATGGATTTTCCATGGGAAATGGATTTCTCTTGTAAGATCCAGACCCTCAAGATCATCTTCTCAATATCTCATGAAAATCGAATGTTTCTAACTACCAAACCTACATGAGTTATTGTTATAAGTATTCTGGTTACCCACTAAGAAAAATTATTCATTGGTCTAGTCAAGATTATCCTTAAAAGTTTTCGTCATATACCTCCCACAGTAGTCGAGGTGTACGGATTAAAAGATCATAGATCTTAGCCCCCACATTTTAGTACTTTCCTTCAAATTAATTAAGCTTAGTTCCAGCTTTCAGTAAGTTCAAAATGACAACTAGTACAATAAACCAACATGATAAACCGACCAACATCTCCCGTGGTTGAAAATCCCAGACCGATTTAGAATGCTATTATCCTAAAGAGTATCATCATAAAGGTATACAACCTAAATAGTTCTCAACAACTACCACATACAACAATGGTTTAGGACTGTTTACCATAGGTTATCAATTCTTACTCCAAGAAGAGATTTACACAACTCAAAATAAACATGCAATCAAAGGAATCTTTCTAGATGGGGTTTGGTACCTGACGCAAGTTCCACAATACCTTTGCATGATTATTGAAGGGAGTGAATTTCGCATTAACTTACTCGTACCGTCGTGTATGATTTTGTTGATGGAGAGCACACTTTGACTTGCACAATCTAGTGTTTCTGTTCCCGCATCCATCACCTCATTTTTTGTTCGAAAATTGTTTACTGACTAACTTGTACTCATAACCAAAGTTAGTGATCAAAACAATAGTTGTTCAAGAATATATATGATACAATTTCGGAAAGAACCTCACACTTTAAGGTATATCTTGTACCCAAGCTTCACCAACCATTTACGTGATTAGTGTATACATTTTAAATTCAACAGTAAACTCTAAAAAACATTTGTCATCTGATGCACCCAGTGTTACAGTAATACATAAGAAGTTCATAATCATATACGGTTCTTATGTGCATTCCTACGTGCCACCTAGAAAGCTCTTCAAGCTCAAGTCATAGATTTAACTTAAAAATGACTTATCAATTAAGATAGAATTAACTACATATTTGATAATGATTATTGTGGGCCTTCTATGTACATCTATTGACTTGGTAAGACATTTTATCCCCTCCTAACAACCCTTCCAAATTGAGAGAAAAACTCCAATGTATAACAGAAACAGTTTTTTTTTTTTGGTTTGCTATAGACAGACTAGAACCTGCAGAGTTATAACCTTTTCTTCGAAGTAAAATCGTAATGTGTTATTCGATAAATCCCATTAACATCTATGAATTCTTACATACTGATGTCTAGCTAAGCATTATGTCAAATTATCCCAATTCAAACAAAATTTTAGGGAAATAATTACCTTTGGTGTCAATTGATTCAATAGTCTCACTTAAACCATTCTCCGTAGTATTAATCTGAATATAAATTATAGATATGCAAAAAAAATGCACGTACCTTAGTAGAGTACAGATTACTCTACCTATTCCATCATTCGATTTTGGTATTTGCATCCCTATAGATTTTGTACCTATATGGAGTCCATAGAAGTGAAGGAAACAAAAGGACCTCTTGCTTCTGAAAATGCCAACTGTTTCCATTTTTCACTTGTCATCTCTTGAGCATGCGTATCAAGTCGGAACGTCGATACCCTCGTGTAGGTACTAGACCAGATGATAGCTTGCTGCTGTCATCTTTTTCTCCCAAGTATCAAGCCGAAATGTTAATACACTTGTGAAGGTACCAAACATGTGGTAGTTTCTGCTGACCAAAGAATAGAACACCTGATCTACTGATAGATGCAAGAACACTATCAGATTCACCCGCCTACATGGTTAAATCATGAAACCGATTAAACACTTGACTTATTACAAACCAATCAACCGATACAAAATTAAATTTATGGTTTCAAATTGGTATGAGAACAATTTCTCACAGGCAAGGTATCAAACAACTACGTGACATAAATTTTAAGTTCCACTTTATCACATAATAACACATTTGATATTATGGATTCAACAAGGAATTGAGGAATGAACAATGTCTAAAACACACTTTACATCACACGCTTGGGATATTATGAAAGGTTAATAATTAATCTTTTCTACCCAGTAGACTAGATACTAATTCATAGTCAAGTTATAACGCATATAAACTAAATCTGTCACATACATAACAATAAAGCTTCATTCCTTAGCATGATTCTATTTTGTCCTCATACAAATACATAATCTACAAAATGAGAACAAACCAATCAGTTATGAATTCATCAAGATATGAGGTGATAGATACCCATGTATACAAGACGTGATGTGTCTTTTTTTATCGCGGGGTGTAATGTGTTTACTCTTTAGATTCCGATCAGAGAAACAATGTAATTAGTGCTAGTTCGATTTTCTTAATTGTTAATGTGAAATCGTCTCTTGTATTAAGATTGTTGGAGAATAACAATTAAAATTCATATATATCAAACAACAACATAAAATAAGAGATAATTATCTGGTTTTGTGTCGTCTCCGAAAGGATTGTTGATGTCTAGGAAAACAATTATCTTTAAACACCACGAAAGAAGAAAATGGTAATGGAAGATTGAGGCACATGTTCAACATGTTGTCATTAAGACAAGAATGCCCGACTACATTCGAAAGATGATGTTATATCCCTACTGGACATATGCTTCCAGGATTCAACAATCTCAATAAAGCTTGAATAGCATATTCAAACCTTATTCTACTAGAAATTGGCAGCGGAAAACTCATGAAAAACGCTATTACTACAAAACTCTCCTTTTAAAACATGAAAGATTTTTCAGAAGTACTACAAAAAAAATTTTGAAGCAAGAAAAGGTGAAGATAAATCAGGAAAATTCTTTAATGATAATTAAGTTTTTTATTCAATAAAAATATAAGGATAAATTTATTTCATAAAAGCTGAGATATAAAATTGGAAGGTACTTATACTATTTGAAAAACTATATTATTAGTAACTTCATTCATTTAAAACTTTATTTTTCCAACAATAGAAACTCAAAATCCCATTAAAAATACAATAAAAGATGGCAAAAATAGGAGCCTCAATGGCTTCTTCAATCACCATCTTTGTTTTGATATTTCTTAGTTTCCCTTTTCAAGCAATAGAAAATGGTTATTTTTACGATGCACCACCAGTTTACACCTACAAGCCTCCAACACCACCTACACCAGTATATAAGTCTCCTATATAGACGACTGCACCAGTGTATAAGCCTTCAGTATAAAAACCTCCAATGTACAAGCCTACTCCAGTGTATAAACCTCCAATGTACAAGCCTCCAATTTATAAGCCTCCGGTGTACAAGCCTCCGATATACAAACCTACACCGGTGTATAAGCCTCCAGTGTACAAGACAAATCCAATTTACAAGCCTACACCAGTATATAACCCTCCTGTTTACAAGCCTCCAGTGTACAAGCCCCCCGTGTACAAACCTCCAGTTTACAAACCTACACCGGTATATGTTGGAGAAAAATATGAACTTAAAATGTTTTTCGTCTTGGTGGGAATGGATCTTAGGATCTAGAATTCACTAAGGAATAGTAGCTCATTTTTCACTTTTGTGAATGAACCTTTAGTCCCACATTGGAGAAACTAAAGATGATTCCTCTAAACTATGGGCTAGTAGGTGCAACCATGCTTTTCACACACGCACGGTGCTTCGCACCGAAGCACGAACGCACGGGCTCGGGCTCGGGATCGGGATCGGGTGCACTTGCGTTTGCGGCTTGCAGACTTGTGGACTTGCGGATGCGGATGCGGCTGTGGTTGTGGCTGCGGCTGCGGGTGTGACTGTGGCTACGACTGCGGGCATGAGTGTGTGTTGCAGGCGTAGCTGCGGCTGCGGGCCAACCAAGACTTACCTTTTTGAACATAATATATTTTCTTAAAAGAATTTAATTCTAAATTAAATCTTGTTTTAAATGTGGGGGGCGTCTGACCCGGCGAGATTGTAGCTGAATTAAAGAGAGAATTATTCTTAACCGTTTTAAATCCGTTTGAAACATAATATCCGTGCTTCATGCACGGAATTGATTTTTTCAATCAATAGCCATTAAAGTTATTCTCTTCTTCTACATATAAAAGAAAAACGAATTTCTTCATTTTAACTTACTCCAGAAGCAACTACTTTCCTGTCTTCTTTTCCCCTCTTCCTGCTTTGTTTTGCGCATATTGCTTGTTTATTTCCCTTCCTCTTCTATCTTGTTGTTAATTTCTTGAGGGTGATTTGCATTGTGCTTATACAAGTCATAACGGGAATTTCTATCCTAGACACATCTCCGTTGTTGGGGTATAGCATCTCTCAATCTTGAGGAGTACCCGCGGACTATTGTGTTAAGGACAATTTGCTGAGCAGGTGCTCTGTCCATTGTGTGATATCAATTCATTGATTTCTTAACCTTAAAAAATTCTTCTGTTTAGCATTTTTCATTGTTGCAGATCCAACAATCTTAATACAATGCCTACTTCTTATGTAACAATGGGTAAAAATGATGTTGACAGACCAGAAAAATTCAGTGGCAAAGATTTCAAAAGATGGCAATCCAAGATGTTGCTCTTTCTGAGTTTTCACATGTTAGATGAATTAGTTCTGAAATCCTTTGATGAGAGTTTAAATGATGCTGGAAATGAAAGGGAGTTGGAAAGTTGGGTTAAACAGAACTATATGGCTAAAAATCATATTCTAAATTGTTTAGAAGATGCACTAT
Source organism: Papaver californicum (assembly GCA_023531435.1). Classification (NCBI taxonomy): domain Eukaryota; kingdom Viridiplantae; phylum Streptophyta; class Magnoliopsida; order Ranunculales; family Papaveraceae; genus Papaver; species Papaver californicum. The sequence continues at coordinate 2,100,631 of JAJJMC010015296.1, forward strand.
ATGATTTTTATAATGTAAAAGACAACTTTACTGCTTCTGATTTATGGGCTTCTTTAGAAGCAAAATATGAAGCTGAAACTGCTGGAAGTAAGAAGTTTTTGGTAGCCAGGTTCGTGGAATACAAAATGTCAAATGATGAATATGTCGTTGATCCATTCCTTGAACTTTAGCGTATTATCAATGAAATTCTTGCTAAAGGTATGGTGATAGATGAAACCTTATTTCAAGTGTCTGCTGTGATTGAGAAATTACCTTCTTCTTAGTATGAATACAAACGTAGATTGAGACATGAAACTGGTGAAGTTAGTATGGTTGATTTGGGTAAGAAGATTCAAGTAGAAGAATTACTTTGTTCCAAAGACAAGAACGTATCTTCCGCAAGGGACATGTCCAACAAGGCTCATGTAATTGAACACAAGTCTTCCAATACTGAAAAGGGCAACAACATCAAACACAAGCCTGGTAATCACAAGAAAGGTATGTTCCTGAAACCCAAATATGGCATTTGTAATACTAAAGGTGCGTGTTATGTTTGTGAAACTCCTTGCCATATGGCAATGCATTGTAGAAAACATAAGGACTTTAAAAAAAATGCTAATTTGGTTGATAACAACAAGAACGAGTTTTCTGGCACAGTGTCTGAAGTCAATTTGGTAACCAATGTGAGAGACTGGTGCGCAGACTCTGGTACTACCAAGCATGTCTGTGGAAACAGAGATATGTTCACCTCCTATCAGAAGGTAGGGGAAGGGGAGAAACTCTACATGGGTAACTCGTCCGCAACACAGGTTGCGGGAAAAGGCAAAGTTGGGCTAAAGCTCACTTCTGGCAAAACTCTCACATTGAATGAAGGGCATGGTAGACTTGGTCATGTAAACTATAAGTCAATGAATAAACTGGCAAGCATAGGCTGCATATCCAAATTTAGTTTGGATAATAAAAATAAATGTGAAATATGCGTTGAATCAAAATATGCTAAAAAACCTTATAGAAAAAATATTCAGAGAAATTCTAAACCTTTAGAATTAATTCATTCAGACCTAGTTGACATAAAATCAGTTCAAACTAAAGGTGGTAAGAAATGGTTTGTCACCTTTATAGATGATTGTATGAGGTACTGTCATATATATATTTGCTTAAAGGTAAGGATGATGCCTTAGAAGCCTTTAATATGTATAAACTAGAAGTTGAAAACCGAATGAGTGCTACCATTAAAACTGTTGGGTCTGACCGTGGTGGTGAGTATGTAATCCCTATAAGAGATTTTTGCATAGAACACGGCATTATACATGAAGTAACCCCTCCTTATTCACCACAATCTAATGGTATGGATGAACGGAAGAACCAAACCCTTAAGGAAATGATGAATGCCATGTTAATTAGTTCAGGATTACCAACAAACTTGTGGGTGGAGTCCGTCCTCTCAGCTTGCTATGTCTTGAACAGAGTACCCTTTAAAGGATCAGACAAAACTCCATATGAGCTATGAAAATGCAGACAACCTTCTTATGCATACTTTAAAGTGTGGGGGTGTTTGGCTAAGGTTTCCATTCCTCCACCTAAGAGAACCAAGATAGGACCCAAAACTATTGATTGTGTCTTCATAGGGTATCCTGAGCATTCTACTGCATATAGATTTATGGTTGTGAGTTCTGAAATTTCTGAAATTGGTGTGAATACTATTATGAAATCTAGGGATATTGTGTTCTTTGAAAATGTTTTTCCATTGAAATTTGAATCTCGCATGATATGTGTTGATCCCCTAGATGTCCCTCCCACTAGTCAGACATTACCTTTAGAGGAAAATGATTTTAAATTTGAGCCTAGAAGAGGTAAAAGACTTAGAACTGAAAAATCTTTTGGGCCAGACTTCATAACATGCCTAGCTGAGACTGATCCACAGACTTATAGAGAAGCCATGACTTTTTCTTAAGCTCCATGGTGGAAAGAATCCGTCATTAGTGAAATGGATTCCATTATACAGAATGATACTTTGGAGATTGTAGATTTACCTCTAGGGTGTAAACCCATAGGTTGTAAATGGATCTTCAAAAGGAAACATAAGGTAGATGGAACTGTGGAAAAATACAAAGCTATATTAGTAGCTAAAGGATATAAACAAATAGAAGGTGTAGATTTCTTTGATACTTATTCACCTGTTACGATAATTACTTCTATTAGGATGTTAATTGCTATTGCTGTCATTTATAACTTAGAGATACATCAAATGGATGTAAAAAACAACTTTTCTAAATGGTGAATTAGATGAAAAAATTATATGGCCCAACCTGAGGGATTTGTAGTGAAAGGTTGTGAAAACAAAGTTTCTAAACTGAAATTTTTTTTGTATGGTTTGAAACAAGCACTTAAACAGTGGCATGAAAAAATTGATCATGTAATGATTTCTAGGGGTTTTAAAATCAATGAATCTGACAAGTGTGTTTATACTAAACTTGTGAATGATGCTTGTGTGATTGTATGCTTGTATGTTGATGATATGCTTATACTTGGTACAAACATGGATGTAATTAATTCCACAAAGAGCATGCTAAATGAGAACTTTGACATGAAAGACTTAGGCCCCGCTGATGTGATCTTAGGGATGAAGATTAGAAGAAATTCTAATGGATATAGTCTTAGTCAATCTCATTATGTTGAATCTGTGCTTAGAAAATATAACCAGTTTGATTGTAAACCTGCTTGTACTCCTTATGATCCTTGTTGTAGACTCAGAAAGAATAAGGGTAATTGAGTTTCACAACTTGAATATTCACGTGTTATAGGAAGTCTGATGTATTTAATGAATTGTACGAGACCAGACGTTGCTTATGCTGTGAGTAGGTTGAGTAGGTATACTTGTAATCCAGGGTCGGAGCATTGAATGCACTTATTAGAGTGTTAAGGTACTTGAAGTACACTTTGAACTTTTGTTTAAATTATGCGAGATACCCTGCGGCCCTTGAAGGATTTTGTGATGCAAACTGGATATCAGACTCAGAGGAGTCTAAATCTACTGGTGGATATGTGTTCACTCTAGCGTGTGCTCTGTATCTTGGAAGAGTTCCAAACAGACATGTATAACTCGATCCACTATGGAATCAGATTTTATTGCGTTAGATAAAGCAGGAGAGGAAGCCGCTTGGCTAAGATGCTTTTTAGAAGACATTCCTCTTTGGCATAGGCATGTGCCATCTTTATTTATACATTGTGATAGTCAAGCTGCAATAGCTAATGCTAGAAACAACAACTACTATGGGAGGTATATACACATTCGTAGAAGACACAATTCCCTAAAATAACTAATCTCAAGTGGCGTTATTTCTGTTGACTTTGTGAGGTCTAAGGAGAATATTGCAGACCCTTTGACGAAAGGTTTGTCCAAGGAGATAGTTAATGATGCATCGAGGGGGATGGGGCTTAAGATCATTAAATAAACTTGCAATGAAGGATACTCAACCTTGCTAACTGGAGATCCCAAGATCAAGGTTTCGAATGAGACAACTAATTTGTGGTGGGCTAAAGAAAACACTATCAATGAATTTCATTCTTTGTCCCTTCCCTATGGTGTAGACGTGATAGTGTGACTGCATGTGAAGGATGAATTTTTATTAAGTCTTAATGAGTTTTATAGTTTCAATTTAAGATTGAAGTGGGGTGTAGCAGTAAACACTCTTGATAGAACTCACCTATCTGAATGAGGAAGTGGGACGTTTCCTATGAGAATTGAGATGATTCTCTAGAGCATTTTGAGAAACGAGATACGTCCAGGGCCAAAATGGACGCAACGACACGAACTTGACAACACCTAGAGAGATATCACGCGTGGAAGTTATTGATGATCTACACCAAACGATGGCAGTTCAAGACATCGCGTTCACTGTCCATTAGTTCAAGTAATTTTTCACTATGCAAAGGTTCAAGACCTTATGGACACCTATTGCCTAATTGGTATTTCTCGCTTTCTAATTTCTGATTTTCATCGGGTTTTCATTCATGTGGGGGATTGTTGGAGAAAAAATGAACTTAAAATGTTTTTGGTCTTGGTGGGAATGGATCTTAGGAGGAACAATAGCTCATTTTTCACTTTTATGAATGAACCTTTAGTCCCACATTGGAGAAACTAAAGATGATTCCTCTCCTTATTACCTAAAAAGTTGCTTCTAAGGGAGGTCCCTTAGGGGTTTAGACACTTTTGTGGTTGGGGGAGGACTAAGGCTATGGGCTAGTTGGTGAAACCATGCTTTTCACACACGCGCGGTGCTTTGCACCGAAGCACGCACGCACTGGCTCGGGTGCGCTTGCGCTTGCGTTTTGCGGTTTGCGGCTTGCGGACTTGTGGACTTGTGGACTTGCAGACTTGTGGACTTGCGACTGTGGCTGTGGCTGCGGGTGTGACTGTGGCTACGGCTGCGGGCGTGAGTGTGTGCTGCGGCTGCGGGCCAACCAAGACTTACCTTTTTGAACATAATATATTTTCTTAAAAGAATTTAAGAGTAAATTAAATCTTGTTTTAAATGTGGGGGGCGTCTGACCCGGCAAGATTTTAGCTGAATTAAAGAGAGAATTATTTTTTACCGTTTTAAATCCGTTTGAAACATAATATCCGTGTTTCATGCATGGAATTGATTTTTCAATCAATAGACATTAAAGTTATTCTCTTCTTCTACCTATAAAAGAAAAATGAATTTCTTCATTTTAACTTATTCAAAAAGCGGCTACTATCCTGTCTTCTTTTCCCCTCTTCTTGCTTTGTTTTGGGCACAATGCTTGTTTATTTCCCTTCCACTTCTACCTTGTTGTTAAGTTCTTGAGGGTGATTTGTATTGTGCTTAATTATACAAGTCATAATGGGCAGTTTTATCCTGGACACATCTCCGTTGTTGGGGTATAGCATCTCTCAATTTTGAGGAGTACCCGCAGACTATTGTGTTAAGGACAATCTGCTGAGCAGGTGGCTCTGGTCCATTGTGTGATATCAATTCAGTGATTTCTTAACCTTAACAAATTATTTTGTTTAGCATTTTTCATTGTTGCAGATCCAAAAGTATATAAGCCTCCAGTGTACAAGCCAGCTCCAGTATATAAGCCTCCGGTTTACAAGCTAACTCCGGTTTACAAGCCTCCAGTGTACAAGCCCCCGGTATATAAGCCTCCGGTAGTGTACAAGCCCACACCAGTGTACAAGCCTCGAGTTTACAAGCCAACTCTGGTATACAAGCCCCCGGTTTACAAACCATCTGTGTACAAGCCTACACCAACGTACAAGCCCCCGGTTTACAAGCCTCTAGTGTTCGAACCTATACCTGTGTACAAGCCTCCAGTCTATAAGCCTACGCCACTGTACAAGCCTACCCCAGTGTACAAACCTCCCACCCGGATCTACTAAGAACAGGTCACCACCCTCACTTACCACTTCAGTTTTTAAGTATGACTCACCTGCTACGTCTGCTCACATTTTCATATCACCTCCTCCTGTCAAGCCTCCTCATTACCAGTTACCACTTTGATAGATATTTTTAAGTCACTCATGCTTTTGCAATTTATGTACTTCAATAAATAATGAAGCATCTCAATATACATAGTACAAGAAAGATGAACATGTAGAGATGTTTCATTGTATTTTATATGTAATTTTTCTGTGTATTTGGTGTTTAATTTCGGGCCACAGGAGCTCTATGTTAGCAATAGTATCATATTTTTTCTATATGGTTGGAAATTATGAGCTTTGCATTTGCATTTTATTAGAATTTGAATGAAACTGCTTTCAAAATAGAAGGGTTAGCATATTTGCTATAATTTAATTAAGAAGATAAATCATCTTCAACTAAATCATTCTGGAGATAACCATTTCCTAAGCATACGAATGTTCCTTTGGAAGATCTTTATTTACATTAAAACACATCAGACCCTCTCCATTAGACTCATTCTGCTATTACAATTTTAAGTAGTGATTTTTCCTCCATGCCATGGAAGATCTCAGTTTCCTTCAACATCCACACAGACAGGTTCTTCAATTTACTATCCTTTGATATTTCACCAGCTAGCATAAATGTGTTTACGGTTCCAGATCCAATTCACAAGCCTAACAACAACCTCAAAACAGTAAAATTTCATACAATTGATTTGTACTTGAGAGCAAGATCAACACCTAATTACACTTGAGTCATGTTGGCTAATTCCAGGAGACACTTTTCTCCTTAATAAATTGCATGACAAGTGACGGACGAAGGCATTGCTGTGCCTTCCACTAGACCATACAAAAATGAGGTTATCTCATGACAACTATCTATAAGAGGTTATTCCAGGATAAGAAAATAAAATCCTAGGATAATTCTTGCAGGTACTCTGTCTTAGTCAGAGAAAATGTCAGACAAACAGGTTCAGTGAAGTCCAAACCATGTATCTCCATTAGTTGCTGGTTTATCTACCATCCAACTTTGTCATTGTCTGTCTTTAACACACTTGTAGTCTCTCCAGTAGCTCTCGATGTTGGCATTAGTCGAGAAGCATCCACCGGCGCCATGACTAAACCCATGCCGAAGATGATCTGGTTGTTATCCTTGAAGTTGTTTCCTCAGGACATAAAAATCTTCTCCATCATCACAAAATCTAAATGCAGTACCATAATCTTTATACCCTAGTATTTTGGTATAAAGATTAATTGCAGCATGATTACTTACACAAACATGAAGAAAAACATATTCAGAACCATATTCTTGTACCATAGCGTTATGCACAACAATCATGAGTTTCTTTGCAACCCCTAATTTACGATGAGTAGGAAAAACACCTAAAGATAAAATATAACCATGACTTTCAGTACCTTCTCCTTCCATCCTAGCAACTACTAGGGGTGTATTATTTTCTGTTATTTTGAGTTCAAGTTAATTCTGACCTGACTGTGTTTGACTGGTATATCTAGCGTCCTCTTTTCTCTTATCCTATATATACTCTGTTTGTAATAAAATATTCCTTAATATATTTATTAGTGTAATAATAATTCAGAGAAACTTTTCCAAAAATTGTTTGGTTTACAAAATTATAATGATATCTCGCTGAATACCGATCCTACAATCTGTGTTGATCATCTTCTTCAAATAAAATCATTCAAAAAAAATCTTTCAATCATCATTTTATTAAGACCTTTCAATTTGTCACATTCATTTCAATATCTTTTACAATTTTTTTTTTATCTTTTTACTAAAATTTCCTGGATCTTGATTTTCTTGATTCATTTTACTGAAAATCTTCAACCAATTTTTCATGCATGTTATTCGAAGTATGGCTTATCGACCAAATGCTTGGAATACAAACTTTATTTCTTCCGCTGCTGAATCTGAGGTTTCAACAATTTTTACTCTTCCATTTACTAATATCTCCAACTTCATTTCTATCAAGCTTGATTGAATAAACTATTTGCTATGGAAAGATCGGTTTGAGTCGATTCTTATCTCAACAGATCTATATGGATATGTTAATGGTGAAGTTCAAGAACTGCCTTATGAGATTCTCACAAATGGGTTTCCAGCACCAAATCCACGATAGATTTATTAGCGCAAACTTGATCGATTCGTTGTCAGATGTTTAAAAGCAACATTCACATCAACAGTTTCCAGTGATGTTCTTGGTTTATCACCTGCCAGAGAGATTTGGTTGTTTCTTGAAACAACATTTAAACAAAAATTTGTTGCTCGTAGAGGTACGCTTCGTAATCAAATTAATAACATTCGTAGGGGAAATCAATCAATTCTACTTTATCTTCATCAGATCAAGACAATAACTGATTCTTTGTCTGCGATTAGGGAGAAGGTGAATGATGCTGATCTCACTATGCATATATTGAATGGTTTAGGAAGGGGATTATGATAATTTTGTTGTCTCTGCTTATAATAGAGAATCATCATATGTTTTCTCTGAGATTAAGTCTAGGTTATTGATTCATGAGTAGTGGCTACATGAACAACATCAAACATCTACAGAAATGTTTGATTCTCAATATTCAGTTGCATTCTACACTAAGAATGTTCATTCTGGTACAAGAAGTGGTAGTACTAATCTTAGGAAATCCAATAATTCAAGAGCTTTCCTCATAGTACTTTTACTACTGGATTTACTTCTAGCTCAATACCTATTCTTGCTTCTGGTGGAGTTAGAAGACCACAACATGATTACTCTAATGTTGAATGTCAAATCAATCGTAAAATGAGACATTATGCAAGTAGATGTTTCTTTCGTTATGCTCCTCCAAAGAATGTGAGTACTTCTGGTGGTGTTGCAAATATGGCTACGGTTGGACAAACATTCTCTACTCTTAATGTCAATGTTGATGACATTAGTAATCTTTTTTGTTCTACATGGTTATCTGATAGTGGTGCTTCTTCTCACATGACTGGTGATGGTGCTTTACTTCAACATACTTCTTCTTATTCTGGCAAGGAGAAGGTCATGGTGGGAAATGGTAAAACACTGCCTATCACTTTAACTGGAACTTCTTTTCTGCAAACACCTAAAACTAGTTTTAGGTTGAACACTGTGTTACTAGTTCCTGAACTTAAACATAATGTTTTATCTGTTGCTTAGTTCACAAAGGAATTTTTTTGTTGTTTTGTGTTTGATCCATTTGGTTATGAGATTAGAAGCATGGTTGATAATACTTTGTTGGCTCAAGGTGCTATTGTTAATAATCATTATCCTATCACAAATTTGTATTCTTTATCATCTAAATGTCATTACTCATTTGCTACATCACTTGTTTCTTCTTCTAGTATATGGCATACTAGACTAGGTCATCCTTCAGTTTATATTCTACATCTTTTGCAATCTCAAAAGCATACTATGCCAACTTCTGCCAGTGAGTCATTCTTATGTCATCCATGTCAACTTGCTAAAAGCATGAGATTATCATTTCATTTATCTGCATAAGGTGACGTATGGGGACCATCACATGTACCTTCTTTATCTGGTTTCAGATATTACATAGTGTTCTTAGATGATTTTATCCGCTTCCACTGGATATATCCAATGATTTTCAAGTCTGATGCACTCACATGCTTTTCTCATTTCAAGAGTCTAACTGAAAATCTGTTTTCTACAAAAGTAAAATCCTTTCAAGTAGATGGTCCTTCTGAACTTGTTAAAGGTCCATTTAAGCCTTTTCTTGAGTCAAGTGGTATTTTAATCAGAATTTCATGTCCAAAAACTCATGAACAGAATGACCTAGATGAAAGAAAGCATAGGCACATTATGAAATGGGTAATACTCTTCTTTTTCATGCTTCTTGTCCAAAGGAATTTTGGTATGATGCCTTTCTTACTGCAACTTATCTCATTAATAGAACTCCAACAAAAATTCTGGCTTATAAATCTCCTTATGAAGTGCTCTTTCAATCTTTACCAGATTATGCTTTGTTATTTTTTTTTTCCATTTGTTATCCTTTCTTAGGTCATTCTAGGCTTGATAAGCTGTCTCCAAAGTCATTAAAGTGTATTTTTATTGGCTACAGTCCTTTGCATAAAGGTTACAAATGTTATAATCCCATATCTAAAAAGACTCATATATCTATACATGTGGTCTTTGATGAACAACATTTCTATTTCACATCCACTGTCTCAGATGCTTCTTCTACTTCTATTTCAAATATTGAGTCACCATCTGTTTTTTCTGAGATTCCATCTATTATTGAACCTGTTCCTACTAGTAATATTCTTACTAGATCTAAGAGTGGAATTTCAAAGTCAAAATCTTTTCATGATCATGTTTCTCATTTTTCTGTTAAACATCCACTTCCTATTGCTTTCACTTCTTTATTGTCTAACACTGATGAGCCAAAGAGTTTCAAAACTGCTTCTAAAATACCACACTGGATCTCTTCTATGAAGGAGGAAGTTGTAGCTTTAGTTGAAAATGATACATGGGAATATGTTCCTCCAGAACCTTGAATGAACATTTTAGGTTGTAAATGGGTGTATAGGGTGAAATTAAAAGCAGATAGTTCAGTGGATAGGTAATAAATCTAGACTAGTAGCACAAGGATATAATCAACTAGAAGGGGTGGAATTTCATGACATATTCATCCCTGTAGTCAAATTCCTTACAATAAGAATTGTTCTCACTATTGCTCTTACCCAGAATTGGTCTGTTAGGCAATTAGATGTATCCAATGTTTTCTTGCATAGATATTTAGATGATATTGTGTATATGACTCAACCTCAGGGATTCATTCATCCAGATTATCCTTCTTATGTCTGTATGTTGAAGAAAAGCTTGTATGGTCTGAAGCAGGCACCAAGGGTTTGGTTTCATACCTTTAGCTTTTTTTTTTCTGTCTTATGGTTTCTTAAAGTCTGTGATGGATAACTCAATGTTCATTTATACTCATGGTTCTGATATGTTAATTATGTTATTGTATGTGGATGACATCTTATAGACTGGTAGTTCTGATAGTTTAATGGATGGTTTAGTTAAAACCTTGAATTCAAAGTTTTTTATGAAGAAATTAGGAGACTTGAGATATTTTCTTGGTATTGAAGCTTTAAGAACATCTGATACTTTTTTATTAACTCAGAAGAAGTATAAAAATAGACTTATTAACAAAGGTTAAAATATTGGAGTACAAACCTTGCTCTATACATGTGGCAAAGGCTAATAGAGTTTTTATTCATGATGGGGATTTGTTGCCTGATCCAACTGAGTATAGGAATTGGGTGGGCAGTCTACAATACTTGACATTAACTATACCATATATATGTTTTGTTGTTACATATGTTTCTCAGTTTATGCATGCCCCAACTGAAATACATATGCTTCTAGTTAAGAGAATTCTTAGGTATTTGAAAGGAAGTATTGGGTTGGAATTAGTCTTAGGGCTGGTGATTTACAATGTCTGAAAGCATTCACTGATTCAAATTGGGTTGGATGCTCTGACACCAGAAGATCTACTTCCGGCTATGTGGTTTCTTTAGGTTCTTCTATAATTGCCTAGTCATCTAATAAGCAGCCCACAGTGTCCAAGTCTTTTGTTGAAGCAGAATACAAATGTCTAACAGTGACTGCTGCATAATTACAATGGGTCTCTTATGTGTTAAAGGAATTACATTTTCCATTGTAAGGTCCTGTGCATCTTTATTGTGATAATACAAGTGCCATTTCTTTGGATACTAACCCTGTTTTCCATGATAGAACCAAATATATAGAAGTCCATTATCATGTTGTAATGGAGTTGATAGACTCTGTCTTTCTCCAACTTCATTATGTTTTCAATGAGGATCAGTTGGCAGATATGTTTACTAAACTTCATCATCTTCTGTTGCTTCTTCAGAGACTTAGTTTCATTTTTTTTTTCGTTTTCTGTTTGTGTTCTTTCAAACTGATTAGTATTCTACTTATCAGTTTGAGGGAGTATATTAGGAGTGTGTCATTTTCTGTTATTCTGAATTCAAGTCAATTCTTACTTGACTGTGTTTGAATGGTATATCCAACTGTCCTCTTTTCTCTTACCCTATATATACTTTGTCTGTAACAAAATATTCCTCAATATATGTTTTAGTGTAATAATAATTCAGAGAAACTTTCCCAAAAATTGTTTGGTTTACAAAATTATCAGCAACAACATATCCAACAATACAACTAGTACCATGGTCTTCTGCGATATAAACAAGTTGAGGCGACGAATGTATATAAAATTCGTAGATAACATAATCCCACGATTTTTCCTCTGGAAAACAAAGCAATCCACAAGCTTGTATCACTGGTATATCATACATTGTTGCTTGTGTTATGTCAACCATGATTGGATCCAAAAGATTTTAGATAGTGATGAGAGGTGAAGAAAAGAGGAGTAATAACTATAGTTTATATGGACAAATTAGGCTATTTTTTTTTAAAACCTAACTCGGTTTCACTTTACTCTCATGCACTCATTCCGTCCTGATTTAGTTGCTATATTAAAGTTTTACTTCTGTTATAATTTATATTTTTTCACTGGTTCCTTATTTAGTTTTTTTTTTTAATTCTTATATTTAGGGACCTTAAAATATTTAACCGCCTAGTGAACAACGAGCAAGTGGCTAGATTTTCATGTAAACCTCCTCTTTAGCCTCAACCATTCTCAGTTGAGGTGATAACTTGAATTCGCCAGTGGTAACTACGTAAATAAGCTAATATGCAAAGGGTAAAAAGGAAAATCGAAGAAGTATAAAACACACACATGTAATATGAAGTCTGATCTGATGATTAAAAATCTGCACAATTGGATTGTTTCTGTTGATTGATTCGATCGATTGAAGAAGAAGAAGATGGCGACGAGTACAAGAGAAGCTCGAAGGAGAAGGATTGTTGATAGAGGAGAAGATCGTCTAGCTCTTATCACTGGTCGAATCAAAACCCTAGATTCATCAGCACCATCATCAGAACCGCAACCAAATCCAGTACTAGAATTAAAACCAGAACCACAACTACAGTCAGAACATACTAGGACATTTTCATCTCCACCAATTTTATCTCGTCGAGATAATATTAAATCCCGCTCTGGTCCAACTATAGGTACTTTCTTTCCATTTCTCTCGCTCGAATTCTTGTATGGAATTATTAGATGTTAATTTAAGTTCTAGGGTTTGTTAATTTCTCGATTGGAAAATTGTGATTGTTCTGTGCTGAATTTGTTGAAAACCCTCAATTTTTAAATTAGGGTTCCATTAACATGACAATTTGCAATTCCCCAAGTATGGTTGAGACCTTCTATTAGTGAATGTGAAACATTTATGTGTAAATTTTTTTTATGTGGTATTGAAGATTGATTTTCATTTTTATTGAAGGATCGTTGAGATGAAACCGAATGTCCAATTGAAAATTGATCTTCCCTACCAGAAAATGGAGTTTGTATTAGTTGATTGATATCTTAAGAGAACCTTAGTACAAAAAGACAAATAATACTAGGTACAGTGAGAAAGAGTAGAAATAATTTCTGCTGGAATATGGATTATGATATGGTAATGTGGATGATCTAGTAAACGAAAGTCAATGGAATTATATGGTTTGGTTCGAAAGCATCTTGGGAACTTCATTTTAAACTGATTGTTAAATTTCCGTTATAGGATTTGGTTAATTACAAGAGTTTATGTGAATTGTTTTCACATAACATGAACATATGCTATTCTGACTTATCATTCTTATGCAAACTTGAGCTTTTTCAACTAAAACCTGAGGTCACAACTTACAAGGATAAAGTAGAATCTTCTTAATTTTGTTCTTCTTAGGAGGCAAATCATTGTGAACTTTCTTTGTTGGGGAAAAATAGCTACCTAAATGATTTATCCTTCGGTTGTTGCAGTTGATCCCAGTGATGATGTTAATGACAATGGAATTCCTGAGTCAAAACCATCAATGGTCGATGAAACTTCAAGCAACTCTTCCACTTGTTATGGAGATCAAGTAGAACATCAGTTACATACTAGTGAAGGTAATGTTGAAGAAATAAGATCACCTACTTTGGGAATTAGCAATGAAAAGCAACCAAAACTGGAACATCAGTTACATACTGGTGGGGGTAATGTTGAAGAAATAAGATCACCTGCTTTGGGAATTAGCAATGGAAAGCAACCAAAACTGGTAGCATCAACAGTTGTAGAAGATTCATTTCAGAGTACACCTTCTGATACAACTCCACTTTCACATGCAGCACCACGGTCACATCATCCTACACTGTTCACTCCTAAACGAATTAGTTCTGCCATTGCTGCTTCGGAGAACTTCCGTGTTCTTTGCTCCATCACCATAGCACTTCTGGTAATTCTATCCCATGAAAATTTACCTATACTAAGCGGCAGTGGAATTGTAAAAAACTTTATAATGTCAAGGCCTCTTTATCTGGTCCTGTTGGCCGATTTCACTATTGTGGTTGCACTATTACTGTTAGCGAAACGAGGAAGTCCTGTGAAAGCTGTGGAAGAGGAAAATAATAGAGCAATGAATTTGGGGGAAGCACTGGAGACTGGGATACTGATATACAAGGCTTTTAGGGCAGTTTTCATGGATTGCAGTGTTTATGCAGTAGTTCTTATATCCGGACTTTCTCTGTTGCAAACATTTGGGTCTTAGTTGTTAGTTGTACATCATCATTCAGAGTGAGTTTTGTAATATTAGTCAGTTACACCCAGATTTTACACGTTTTTTTTGGGGTGGGGTGGGGGTGGGGGGTTTACCACGGTACGGGTCTTCATTATCCAAGAGAGTCTCGACATGTCTTTTTGTTCTGTCTTTTGTGTTGGTATGAGAAATTGTTCAGTTAATATGATTGTTCACTACCTGGATAAATCTTTTTATAAAAGAGCCGATTCTTGTTACAAAAAATCCTCTCTTTTGCAAGTATAGCTGACATAATATAGCTAGAGAAAAAGATGGCAACTGGCAAGGTAGTAGCAATAGGGAGAAAAGGTGAGATAATTCATCAACTCGCACCATTTGTTAAAAGAGAGAAACCATTTTCATAATCTCTAATTGTTCGTTTTCACTTTTTCAGATCCACAGTCAATAATTTCAGAATATTGACTAGTAAAGTACTAAAATAATACACGGACTATATATCCGTAAGTCCATCTTCGTACTATAAAAAACCAATCATAAAGGCCCATTTTAATATCCTGGTGTTTATGAGGTTACTCAAAACTAATTTGGGACAACTACTTTAAACTCATCCAATTGATGTGGCTATGGGGTAACCTAATGGTATGTAAAAATACTTAAATACCCTTTTAGTAATTAAAAAAATACCATTAACCCTTTCACTAATAAAAGATTAAAAACCTAAACATAAACCTTTATCATTTCTATTCCAACCGATTTTCACTGTTTCTCTTCTTCTTCTCTTGTTTTCAAACTACTGATTGTGGCACAATCCAATTCATCGTAAACCGATTAATCGTAAACCAATTCATCAGATAATCGTAAACCAATTCATCGTCGTAATTACAATCTAAAGATGGCAAGAAAAAAGTAAACAACCCGTCAACCTGATAATACTAACTGGCCGAATTTTGCCGAGAGAATAAGAAATAGAGAGATCGTTGAAGAACATAGTGAAGAACACGAAGATGATGATCTAGAAACGGAGACTGATTTCGAAAATCAGCCTCTCCAGAACTTTATAATGGCTCCAATAAGGTAAGCGTTTACAATTATTTGTGTTATTTTGCATAAATCGAATGAAATCGTCAATAGAATATCTAGGGTCTTAGGTTATTTGTCATAATCGGTAGTTTCGTGTTATATTTAACTACCGATTATGTTAGTGTTCTTCATTGCTCATGAACATCGACCATAATCGGTAGTTATATTTAGTCACTAAC
The DNA here is from genome assembly GCA_023531435.1 of Papaver californicum. NCBI lineage: Eukaryota > Viridiplantae > Streptophyta > Magnoliopsida > Ranunculales > Papaveraceae > Papaver > Papaver californicum. The sequence continues at coordinate 2,115,972 of JAJJMC010015296.1, forward strand.
TACCGATTATATTCCTGGACCCAAATTTACACACAATCGGTAGTTTCATATAGAGTTAAACTCCCAATTATGAAAGTTAGTGATTCCTCAAAACATACTACATAATCGGTAGTTATATTTAGTCATTAACTACCGATTTTTCTCCTGTACCAAAATTTACACATAATCGGTAGTTAATTTTTTTATGTAACTACCGATTGTATGTCTTAGCTTAGACTTTTCTGTTCCAATTTTTATGCGTAATCGGTAGATATTGTAGAGCCCGTGCTACCGATTATGCACAATCGGTTGTTAGTTTGTTTTTTTAAATTCCGATTATAAACAAACGGTTGAGTTGTATGTACTTTACCTACCGATTATGTAGTGATTAAACGGTGTCTTGTTGGAAATAATTGTTCATTATTATATTTTTTTAGGGAAAGGCGATCTAAGCAATCCCACGATACAATTGTTTTGGGGCCTCGTCGTGAAGGGGGTAAGAAAGTAACTGCTAGTGCAAGAAGAGAAAAGAGCGCTAGCGGAATCTCTATCACCGAAGGATCTCAACCAAGTGTTCCAAGAAGTAGAAACTAAGAAGAAGGAGAACCAAGTGCTCCACAAGTTATATACCAAAATGAAGGAGAACCAAGTGGTACAAAGAAGCCAATTAAGAAGAAAGGAGGATACAAGGTCCTCGCCCCTTTGAAGATGAAGGGTATTCAAGAAGACCAAATCCCTGGGTTACCAAGAGATGAAAGAGATCTATTATTTGGGTACAAAGAATCTTGGGCGAAATAAATTTACTCAACTGAGGTAATAATTATAAAACACCATTCTTAACATATTGTCTTTTTATTCATAGAAGTGTTAACTGTTATTCTAATTATTTTTTTATTCGCCGTGTATATTAGGACCATTCTGATGCGGTTCGTCTACTCAAACCTACGACTGCACCAACAAAGATGAAAGATTGGCCGTTAGATGGTGAGTGTGAACGGTTCAAGCAAATTATACTGAACTCGGGGTTATCTACGGCTGCCGAGAATTCAATGTTACATCATGACCGGGTGTCGATATCATCCTTCATGGAGAGGATGTATCCTGAGACCGATACCTTCCACATGCCGTGGGGAGAGATGACGATCACCCCCGATGATGTGGTGCAGATTCTAAGTCTCACTGACCATGGTACGACGGTCAAGTTTGATTATGTGAAGCAGTTAAGCTGGGAACAACTTTATTTTTAGAAGTTTGAGAAGTGCGTTGGTTGGGATCGAGGGACATCCGACGATGAGTTCAAACGGTGTTTTCCTTACAAAACCAGACAGTTCATCATGGTTCAACTTATGAATATGTTCAAAGGCACCAAGGCTAAAGAAGAAATGAATCCATAGTTTAGCGATGACGAAGTCAATGCTGCATCCACTGCATATCTTTTCTGTGTTTTGGGATGTGTCATTTTCCCCAATGCTAGTGGCAACCGGGTCGACGCCAACCTTCTACAACTTTTGCATCCTCTCAACAAAGTTCGTGACTATTCGTGGGGCACCGCATGTCATGCGTTCTTGATGGAAGAGTTGATAAAGGCATCTAGGGAATTAACTAGACAGATTGCCGGGAACGTGAGCCTACTACAGGTATTTTGGTAACTTTATTGATGGTTTGATTGTTATTTATTTTTTCCTCTTTTAAGAATCAATTTTCTCATACTTGGTTTGCTATGTACACTAGACATGGATCTATGACCACTTCCCGTCCCTCGAGTTGTCCAAAGAGAATCCGACATGGGAGAAAGGAACACCCCGAGGAACAAAATACATCTTTGACAACAACCATTCAAGGTCTAAGGAGCAGGAATTGATTTCTTTAAGGAGGAAATTAGACTCGATGGCGTCCAAAGATGTATGCTTTGATCCATACAGGGAAGACCGAGCTAATGGTCATATATCGGGAAGGTCTGAGTTATCGTTTTACTATGGACCCTTGTGGCATCCCACTGGATATGTCATGTATAATGCCTCTAGGGTGATGCGTCAACTCGGTTATGTCCAAGAAGAACCTATGAGTCACATGCGCGGCAGGTTCAAATTGGACGCCGAGAAATCTACTTGTGGTAAGGAATATATCACAGTAGTTTACTCCGATAACCCATCCGTTGAAGATTGGAATAAGAGGATGCAATATATGATCAACAAGGGGAGACGTGTCAACCGAGGTGATGAAGTAGATCCACGCTAAATGGTATGGTACCGGCAGCATTCTCATCTTCATGTGATCCGTGAAGACAAAGGAAAGGCCACCAAGGTGTCCGAATATACTTGCATCATCAAAGACAAACCCTTTGTTCATGAAAGGCTGGTACATAATGTTATTTCCTTTTGATTTTAGTATTACGACTCAATATTTTAGATAATAATTGTCTGATTGTTATTGCCTAAAAACAGAAAAAAGGTTTGCATTTTTCTCAAAGAAGATAGTTGGGCGCATAAATACGGGAGTGCCTCCATCAATTGAGAAGATGATGAGAAGGCATAAAGACCTCATTGAAAACATTGATAATGAAGCCTATGCTAGCAAGTTTGGGGAGAAATCTATGAATAAGACTAAGAGGCTAGCAACAAAGCACACTAAAAGATCTCGCGGTTCATCGAGTGCTGATGCTGAAGCAAATGTCCCTGAGGGTGAAGCCAATGCCGCTGATGCTGAAAGATTTTTAGCCCCTGGTGCTCGTCATCCTCGTACCAAAACCAAAATGCCTAGAAATTTGATTGTGGTTGTTTACTTTATGGATATGTCTCTGGTGTTTAACATTACTGGTGTTTAATTTTCTAACATTTGAAAGGATTTTATGTTCTTTTTGTGAGTTATCAATTGATTTGCAAGAGATTTATTTTTAACAAGTTATTTTGTTAAAATTTTACATTATAATCGGTAGATAAGTGGTTTGCATCACCTACCGATTAAGTATGTTCATCAACAATCGGTAGATTACAATCTACCGATTATGTTAGTGTTATACAATCGGTAGATAAATATCTACCGATTACACTTACCGATGGAACTGCCTGTTCCTGAACACATTTTGCACTATAATCGGTAGGTTAAAAAATTCTTAGCCTACCGATTATGCATGTTCAAAATGTTGGAATTTTGATAATTTTTTCGATTTTCAATTTGGGGCAACACATTATAATCGGTAGGTTAAAAAATTCTTAGCCTACCGATTATGCATATTCAAAATGTTGGAAAATTGATAATTTTTTCAATTTCAAATTTGGGGCAACACATTATAATCGGTAGGTTAAAAAATTCTTAGCCTACCGATCATGCATGTTCAAAATGTTGGAATTTTGATAATTTTTTCAATTTCCAATTTGGGGCAACATACACAATCGGTAGTTTAAAAAATTCTTAGACTACCGATTATGCATGTTCAAAATGTTGGAATTTTGATAATTTTTTCGATTTTCAATTTGGGGCAACACATTATAATCGGTAGTTTAAAAAATTCTTAGACTACCGATTATGCATGTTCAAATGTTGGAATTTTGACAATTCTTTCGATTCTTAATTTGGGAAAAACATTATAATCGGTAGTTTAAAAAATTCTTAGACTACCGATTAAGATGATGAAACTGATGGGTTTCTGGACACATTTTACACTTAAATCGGTAGTAAATATATTTGTTAGATTACTGATTGTTAAAATCGGTAGATAATGGTGATCCCAATAGTTCCAATTGTTAATATTCGTACGAACTTAGTGTACATATTTTCTGTACACTCTTGTTACACCAGGACTCAACGACTCTAATATATATAAGGAGGGTGACCTCTTCTCATTTATGCACCTCCAATACATTTTAACTCTCCAACATCGAAGAAATCATCGTTTAGATTAATGGCTCAACCGTTCACGGTAGAAGAAGATTTATCGCTATGTAGGCGCTATGTGCAATTCTATCTGAGGCGAGGAGAAGAACGTAAGAAAAATGGTGTAATGAGTATGAGTTATTTGGAGAGTGTTCACGAACATTTTTGTGTTGACACCGGGAACCCCAATAACCGTAATAGAGCTGATCTTTTTTGTCGATTTCATTGTATATGCAGAGAAGTTGATCCATTGGTGAATTTAACTTATCTTGTCAATCGATATCGTTTGAGGGGTGAAACTAATAATGAAGTTATAGCGAGATCTCTCGAGGAATGGGGACGATGAAAACGATCAAATTACCGTTACGAAGCTCATTTCAATATCATTAAGGTGATGGACAGATTCAACATGTTAAGGTTCGTCCACGCCGCTTAAGCTGAAGGGAATTTCCAAGACAGTGTAAAATAATAATTAATATAATAATAGTGTAAAACGCCAGGTTTATAAACAGAAACCAAAACCTAATTCTTCTTATTCTCTACCTATTCACGCCTCTTTTTCTTGTCATTTCCTTCTCTACCTATTCACGACTAAAACAGTCTCCTTTTCCATTTCTTCTCCTCTACCGATTCTTCTACTCCCTTTACTCTCATTCTCCATTGAAAATGGCTCCAAAAATTTTACCTAAACAATCAAAGAAGGGAAAGGAAAAGATGGTGATTGAGGAGTCCAAAAATCATTGAAATCAATTCGTCAACTGATTCCGACGATATGACCCTCCGACCAAAATTTTTTCCTACACAATCAAAAAAGGGAAAGGAAAAGTAAGTTACATCGAACTTTTATGTTTTTAGTCATTACTTTGAAGAAATCATGATAATTCTTTTTTATAATTTTCTGAAATAACGCATAATCGGTAGAAATTTGGCGAACTTTATCTACCGATTATGCCTCGAGTTCATCATTCCTGAAGAACATCATGCACAATCAGAAGATATTATATAATTTTATCTACCGATTATACAATCGGACATATACTGAAAACACGCCCTACCGATTGTGTGTAATCGGTTGATATTTCATAATTTTAACTACCGATTATGTGCTTTTGTTTATTTTTATAATAGCTATTGTGTAGTTAGTTAATAATCCATGTTTGGGTATGTTCATTAGGGTTATGGATGAAGATGAAGTTCTTTCTCCGTCTGAAAAGGCTGAAATTCTTTCCCGTCCTCTTTTCAATTTTCCAAAAGGAGTTACTCATGAAGAAGTATATCAAATGATGCTGGATAATCCGCATTGGTCACAAATGATGAACGATCATGATTCTTGGTGGAACAGTACTGACAATCCCCTTAACTTCGATGAACTTCCATCTTCGGATAAAGGATCTGAGACAGAAATAATTCGAAGGATGAAGGCCGATCCGGATTTTGATCCTCGACTCTTTTTCAGGGAGAAAGACTTCTCAGGCATAAACCCATACTACAACAAAGCTGGAGAGTACATAGGTCCATTTGAGGAAGATGAAGTTGTTGCTGATCCTAAGGGGAAGGAGAAGAAGAAGAAGCGAGTTGAAACTAGGACCAAGTCGAGAGTAACAAGGAGTGGAAGAATTTCATGAGATCAATGAGATTGATCAATTTGAATTTCTATGATGTGTTTTGTTTCGTTTTTTCGGATGTTTTTAGTTTTTTTGAACAAGTTTTATAAACAATATATAGTAAGTTTTTTTGAACAAGTTTTTCTTCGGATGTCCAAATAGTATTATGAAGTTAGATGTTAAGTACAATCTACATAATCGGTAGATAACTATGTTTCTATACTACCGATTAAATACAATCAGTAGTTATTAATTTCCCGTACTACCGATTAACCACAATCGGTAGTTATTTATGTTCACTCACTACCGATTATGGCAAGAAAATTCCTGGACAAAAAAAACAGTATAATCGGTAGATAAATTTGATCTTTAAACTACCGATTACAAAGTTTAAAATTTTAAAGTTTAATTCAATTCTGGCTACAATCAGTAGATATAAATTTTCAATTTCTACCGATTATGAAAGATGAAGAGTTAGAAATTTTGTAATTTTTTGAGAAATTCATTTTTGGGGCGACACCTATAATCGGTAGTTATGGTACTCCATTAAACTACCGATTATGAAATCAAAATAAAAAAAAAATCAATTTGGGAATTTTGTACAATCGGTAGTAATAAAAATCACGAGACTACCGATTGTACAAAACTATAAATCAAATCTAAAACACTTTCAATTTCTATTCCAAAACTATAACTCAAATTCTTCATCTAACACTAACTATAACCAAATTAATTAACTAATTAATCAACATTAACACTAATTAAGCAAGGGTAGATTAACCATTAAAAAAAATATGGATAAGGGGTGTATCGATATTACTTCATAATGACCTTATTTTGTTTTATTAGTCGCCCCAAATTAGTTTGGTAGCCCTCAAAAACGTCAGGTTTAATATAACAGTCTAAACTACCTTTTTGTTTAATTTCACCAAAAATAATAAAAAATCAACTCCATCCAATTTAATTAAATCCAACATTCTTTTTAATCTTCGATTCTCTCTTCCTCATCCTCCTTAAAAATTAAAAACCCTAGATCTTTCTATGATTCTCTCATGAAATCGATTTTTTTTCAATTCTCACTTTCCAAACCATATTCTGAACTCAAAAACCAAAATTAATTCCTAAATTGAGAGCAATTTCTGTCATAATCGAAAAGAGTTGAAACAATTTTACAAAAATGGTTTAGATGGTGAAGAAAAATACCGTGAAAGAGAAAAGTAAAGATGAAAAGCTCAAGGAGACAACTAAAAAGCGTCTTAAAAGTAAACCGAAAACAAATATATTCTCTTAATTCAGTTTTCAACAAGTTTCGAATCAAAAATATATTTCGAAAGCAAGTTTCTATCGATTTTATTGCATGTCATGGATGAAACACAAATTGTTGATAATTTTTTAATTTCTATTAAGATAATCTTTTGGTTTGAACTGTTTTTGTTGAGAATTTTGTGTATAAAACTAAATGTGTTGGTGGTATATTAGTTTCTATTGAAACATTTTATGGTTTCAACTGTTTTTGTAAATAAATTGTGGGTGAAACGAAATTTGTTGGTGGTATGTTAGTTTCTGTTGAAACATTTTTTGGTTTCAACTATTTTTGTAGAGAATTTGTCGACGAAACAAAATTTGTTAGGTGGTATGGTTAGTTTTGGCTAAAACATATCAGATTTATTTTGCATAAGACGTGAGAATCATATTAATAGGTGCTTAATGACGCAATTGTGTAAGCTACCCGATAATATAAAAGAAAAAATTCCTCACTTGGAGGTATAGTATGAGAGCAAAGCTTACCTATGCGATCCTCATAAACTATAATTCAAAGAGTTAGAAGAAAACGTCATTGTTCAGTCACATCGCCTTTCTTGACAAATAAACTACTTGTAACGTCTTCTTTTTCAACTATTTCCTAGAGACGGCTTCTTCAACATATAGCTACGTACTATATTATGCCAATAAAAACAATGTACATGTACTATATACTTCAATTTTAATATGTGATTCTTTTTGAAAAAAACCCAGGAAAAATGTTTAGATCACTGAAAAATTTAATTATTTCTGTTGTTGCAGGAGATGATTAGCGACTCTCTTTACATAAAATCTGGATATGAACGTCTATTAGGTGATTAGCTAATAGATAAATCAAGTTACACATTATGTTAACAAATACTCTAGTAAAAAAATCGATAGAGGTTAATGTGTTGGTTATATTATAGTTGAAT